>CM028692.1:42237395-42777395 GCA_016771965.1 Brassica carinata
TAATGGCAGAAGCTGAAAAAATTTTGCTTTATATGTTTTGCATTTTTCCTAGAAGTCTGAATAATACTAGATCTCAAAACACGAACAAAATTAAGGCAAGTAGCCTGACAAAAGTATTGAAGATTCAGGACACAATTTCAAATAGGTCTATAATAATAGGATGTCAAGAATGTGAGATAACTGAAGAAAAGATTTGCTGTACTTTCTCATTCCTTGAGTTATACTCTTTGGAACACTTATACTAAGAAAAATTGGAATTTTATTCCTAAATATTTGTAACCGGCAGTGTTAATATTCAAGTATCATTTTGCAAAATTATTCTTATATACTCATATAGTCATATCAATACACACATGTCTATAAACCTATAAGTCTAATACGATTCACACACAAATACGACATAGAATGATAGAAAATCTTTAAAGTTAATGCATCTTGATTAGTATGAAAGTATTAGATTAGATTAGTAAAAAAAATTGATCTTTTTTCAGTAAAAGAACTCACCAATTTACTAACCAGAATATAGCTACGTCACGTATAATATGCAATCCTGGTGGGTTTGAAATTTAATAAAACTCAACAAAACATCCAAATTTATAGGCGCATCTTTAGCGGCCACTAAAGTATTTAAATGATGGATACTGTTTAAGGTATTGGGTTTAGCCAGCATAGCACAATTAGACCATCACAATAAATCTTATACTGCCCACAAGATTTGTACTTTTATTTTTCCAATTCCAACAATTCAATTAAACTAGTATTGCTATCGAACAAATCATGCATTTGACGCATTCATAGCCGGATCTGGACATAGGCCAAGTGAAACATTGCTCCCTTCTCCCCCAAAAAATTTTGGAGATTTTTATATAGATATTAGTTCCTAAATTTTGAAAAAAAACAATTACTAAAACTCTTTAAAAAATATTTCAAACTCCAAAAATCTCAGATCCGGCCCTGGACGCATTTGTCCGATCCTAACCTGCTCTCTCAACCATTCGTAGTTACCAATAACCACCAACGGTGATCATTAGTCATTACTATGAATAAGACATGTCACTAATTTGTCGTGAAAGCTCGGCTCATATTGAAACTCCAACAATATCTTTCCTGATGATGAAAATACACCTCTTAATATTTTGTAAATAAAAATAGTTTAGAGATTAGATTTGTTTGTCCAACAAAAAGCCAAAAGATAAGCCTCAGTTCGAAAAAGGCGCCAAAAGATCACCAGGGTTTTTGAGATATATTTTTAAAATAAATATAGATGATATAATGCTTTTGTGCAACATAGATTTAATAATGCTAATTATAAATATTTCAGAGCAAAATATAACAGAAAAATAAGTATATGAGTTACATAATATGAGAGTGTATTCTTTTAAACTTATATCTATAAATTTGTAGAAATTATTTGTGAATTGAAATCTGAGATATTTTGGTATATAAACATTATGGTCAACTACTAGACTGAACAATTTCCATTTTAATACACTTAAATAAGTGAAACAGTGTATGTATTTATGTTTGCTAACAAGTTTTTTACTTGATTAGTTTGCAATCGATATAAGTTGTAAATAATGTCGAATTCATCAAATTTACAAATATTTTGTGTTAATATATTATTTGGTCGCAACTTGTATTTGTATAACTTGTATTTGTATAGGCATGCGTGGTTAGGGTTGGGCAAAATATATGTAAATTATTATTCGATTTGTTATCCTTTTGATTCAATAGAATTTTAATATTAAACTCTATAAAACAAAACAAATACTAATATGTTATATCCTTAGGAAATGAAACAAATCAAATATATTAATATTTTTAAGAATGGATATATGATCTGATGTGTTATATGCATATATTTAAATAATTATATATGTTATATAGATATTATATTTTATATTACAATATTTTTATTTATAAAATTTTTTATACGAAGTTATTAGAGTTTTTCAAAATATATAACTTTTGTAATAAATTGTTATTATTCTATATTATTTCGTATTATTTTAGATTTTTATTATTTTATTTGTAATGATTGAACTAATATCCAGTTAAAATCTAAAATTTTCAAGATAATTAATTATCCAGACAAAACTCATGGGATTGCGAGTACATCCAACCCTCCACCCCCGGGATATTGATTTGTGCCACAGCCCAGAAGTGGTAACGGCAAATAAAAGCAACGAGCAATGATGACAGTAAGGCGTATCTATGCAAAGAGTTTTACCAAAAAATCTATGCAAAGAGACATAACGTTACGACGACAAATTAGTCATCCGTGCACACTCATAATATATATACGTCACATTTGGGTTTCACACCAACCATGCCCATTTATCTCATGACAAGGTTTATTACCATCGAAATACTCAATCATCCAATAATTTAGATATACTTTCTGTAATTAGCTTATACTCAATTATAAATGTCGCCAGGACTATTAGTACTTTATTAGATCTCTTCAGATACATACACACACGTAAGTAAAATGAGAGACATATGTTGTTTGTTTTATTTTTTGTAAAAATCTATATTGAAACAATATTATATTGGGCCCAAAATAGACAGATAAATTCTACAACGCTTTCCTTTTATTTACACCATTTTTCGAGCTTAAGTTCTCAAAACTTATTTACCACTAGGACTTAGACTAACCTATATAGCGTTACCAGATGGCCCTAGATTTTGGAGACCAGAATAATATCTTATGTAAAAAAATTTTACCGGTTTGGGGGTTTAAATTATTTTTGGGGGCTTATGGCAGCGCATGAGCGGTAGGGGCCTAAGGCAATTTTTGAATTTCTTTTCGAGAATGTATGCTTGTGTAGATTTACAAACAATTGAATTGGTAAATTTGCAACTTTGTGCACCTTACGTAGTTGTGGTAGTGGAACTTTAAAGTGCATCCGTTCATTAAAACTCACAGGCTCTCAATGCTAATACTAAAAGGAACCTATGAACTTTCGATTATTATAATAGCATAAATATGACATGTCATATAATAATAAACTTCATGATATCGTGAATATATTTATAATTAAAATCTCAGAACGAGAGGTTAAACTAAAATGTAAAAAATATATTATTATAAATAATCACTCCATATCTAAATGTATATATGCAACGTATTATAAATTATGGTGCATTGTCTATCTAAGTGGAGTCCTAATTTTGATTTTAAAACATGGACCCGAGGCAGTTGCCTTATTTTCATAAGGGTAAGCACGCCTCTGGGCTTATGTCTATGTAGTTTTTTAAAAAAATTTCGGGGGCCTGTTGCAAATGTTTTATGAGGCATTGCCCAGGGCCGGCTCTGAGCGTTACACTTTAATTATCGATGATTTGGATTTGGCGAAGAATCATAAGAAAATCAGAAAGTTGTGATCTTCTGTTTTGTCAATTTGCCATTGACAGTAGAGCTCCATGATCTATATATCTCTACTCAAATACATTAATTTCGTATTTATATACGTGTGTGTATTATTGGTATCTCCTTTAACTATTGGGGTTAGGACTTCTAAATGATCGATCATACAACAATCGATGGAAGTTTGTTCGAAGAGGATTCGAAAACATGAAAATAATTGATAATATATATATCAAGGTCACATTTTAGGTTTCCTCACTTCGATATCATTTGGTATAACTTATCATATGTTCATTCTTGTTACGGTCCAAATATTGAGGAAACACTTTTGACAAACAAATGCTTATATAGTAATTAATTAATTAATTAATCGAAACCCAGCGTTACATTGAAAATCCCGGTTTTACTGAATTGTGGTTGGAGTAAAACAAAACAATATCGATTTCGAAAGTTGTAGATTCATATCTCATAAAATACAAACAAAAAAGTTTCAAAAAAAAAAACAAACAAAAATCTTTGACTACCAACATCGTCAGTGGAAAGGATAAAAATTCAGAAAATAACTGAATAATAAGAGATCGACTATACATCTAGTATTAATAAAATAAACCATCTGTATCCTATGTATCGCAAATTATCGCTTAGATATTGAAAAAAAAAAAAATTATTTTGGGCTAAATACTATCGATTCTAAACTAAATTTGCTCGTTTTTTAATCTGATGGTTTTGAAAATAACCATGACAGTTATACTTTCAGAAGATATTGTATAATATTTCTCTCAAATTTCCAAGTCTTCCAGAAAGTAATAGGTTTAACTTATCAAGCACTTCATGTACGAAAACGAAATGCGTCTTTAATCAACGACGAGTGTCTCGATCATTAAAACCTACCGTTCTTTGTTCACTTTTTCTCCTAATGTTTCCTACGAAGCTATCATCATTACGTATAAACGAGTTTCCTATTTGCAAAAAAACAAATACCTAAAAGATTGTTATAATCTTTTTTCAAAAAAAAAAAAGATTGTTATAATCTGTTTTCAGTTCAAAATTTACAAATGTCAGGATATGCTCAAGCATACAAGAAATTACGACATGTTTATCTCTTCATATCATCATTTCCGTGCATTATGGGCAAATTTTTCAACTACGGAAAATTATAGAAAATGTCTGTTAGAAAACAATCTTAGATAATATCGCACGTCTATGCTACAAAAATCAAAACCGCTTTATATCTAAAAAAAATCAAAACCGTGCCTGAAGCATTTCAACAGAATTTTAGTAAAAAAAAAGCATTTCAACAGAAATATTGATTAGAGACCCTCAAATCTTAAAAAAAAAAAAAAATCCCATTTCATTTATGGACAGTGGCGAATCTTCATAGCATCATTCGCGTGCACTATTTGGTAAATTTTTATACTACAAAAATGTCTGTTATAAAACAATCTTGGATAATTTAGAATGTCTAGGCTTCAAAAATGAAAACCGTGCCTGAATCATTTCGCCAGAAATATTGGTCAATAAATGTTCAATTAAACAGAGTAAATACAAACAATAAATATGATCTAAACTATAAAAATATAACGAAGTGTTAAAGACAAGATAATTATATTCTTTACACACACTCAATTTGTTCTTTACTAAATTTCTATCTTTTATTTTATTTTTATTATTGTAAAAAATATATCTATATTATTAAAACTGAAGTACATTTGAGAATTGTTTGGAAATATGGATAGCAATATAAAAAAGAATATAATGTTGTTTGGAAACATGGATAAGTATATTAATAAAAAAAAGTAATGAACTTATGTTATTAAGAAAAAAAATAATGGGTTTAAAATTTACGAAAATATGAATATATTTAAAATCAAAATAATAATTTAAAATTGATTTATATTAAATATTGATTCAAAGATATACATATATTCAAAATTTTATTTTTACTAAAATATTTTCCAATAACCATTATAAAAAAATATTTCCAATAAATTCATTTATTAAATGAGCTTAGTGATCGAATTTCAGACACCAACTTAAATTATAGTTTGAAATATTTCACATTAATTTTTAAAAATATAATATATGTGATTATTTATATGATAGTAAGTATAAAATACGATTAATTATATGATTACACATATATGATATATAATAGTGACTAGGGTTTGGATACCCATTCGGGTTTGGTTCGGGTCTGTTTAGTATTTAGGTTTTCGGGGTCAAAGATTTCAGCCCCATACGGATATTTCTCGGTTTGGGTTCAGTTCAGATCTTTGCGGGGTTCGCTTCGGGTTCGGATAAATTGGTTTGATTTAAATATTTGGATAGAGAATTAATAATTATTTTAAGTATTTTTAGTGTTTTGAGTATACTTTAACTATTTTATATATTTATTTTTGACTATTTGTATATATTCTCAAGTATTTAAACCAACTTAAAATATCATATATATTCTATATGTTTTATATACATTAAATCTAAAATTAATTAATATATATAAGTATATAAATCTATTTCGGATACATTCGGATACCCTAAAATATTTCGGTTCAGATCGGATTCAGTTTCGGTTCTCTAAATACCAAAATTTTGAATATTTCAGATATTTAATTAATTTCGGTTTGGATTTGGTGCTACTTTTTTAGATCGAGACCGGTTTGGTTCTTCGGATTCAGGTTTTTTGCCCCGCACTAATAGTGACATGAAAAAATAGCAACATATTTTTTAAAGATACACCCGCGTGGACACTCGGATCAAAATCTAGTTGTCATTAGTACTAAAACAACTCCATTTCTCTCTTAGTTTCCACCTCACTCCTCCATTTATCTCATCTCAGCTTATGATGAGCTTATATTTTTTCATGAGTCACTTCGAAAACTCGCCGTCTAGGGCCGCATACTCACCGCAAAACGTTGTTCGGCCACCAAGCGCGACGATTTGACGTTATTCGGTCACTTAATCGGTGAAAATAAAAAGTTCATCTTTGTGTATATTTGAAGTTCCAAATCACATATTCTGTTGTAAATATGATATATGTTGATTAAAAATCATAAGAATAAGAAGAAAAAGAAAGAAATCGTAAAAAAAAGAGAAGACGGCTCTGAGATTTACTAATCGAAGGTTGAAGACGCGGACATTTTGTCTTTTAACTTCATTAAACCTAAAAGGAAAAAATCCAAAATGGACACTACAGGGTTCGAACTGAGGTTGGGCTTTATCATAAAGACACTAACCGCTAGACCACACATGATCATGACTTTTTACACATATTTAGTATATAACCCTAAAACAATATTAAAACCCTAAAATTACTCTCCGATTAATTTCCGTATAATTTTCGACTAATACATTCAGCGCTAGGTGCTATCTTACTGCACGCGTAGCTACTTAACGAAGTTTTCAACAAGGTAATATTACCCAAGTTTGACAAAGTAAAAATAAAGCCCATAAATTATATCTTTACGGCTCAACTATATTCCATTTACTCATGTACCACCTACCCAAAATTCTTGAGCCGTGCGAAGCTGCAACAGTGCAACTCAACAACAGTATCAGTTTTTATTGTTTAAAAATAACATTTGTATCACATATTTATTTTTCTAAAATCTACTTGAATATCTTTTTTTTCATTTACATGTCACGATTTATGGAATAAAATATTTAAATTTTCTATAACAAAGCACGTACTCCTCCAAATATAGATTATTTTGTTTCACGATATAGATTTTCTATATGTTAAGATACTTTTTATAGTTTTGAAGAATATTAATTGAAAATATTTGAATTGATTAAATTTTATTGATGGAAAGTTATTAGAAAATATATAATAAATTAAATCATAAACATTTATTAAAGTTATTAGAAAATGTTACTTTCTGAAATGAAATGAATGGAGTATTTTTTTTGTCCACTGATTTAAATATTAGTAAAGTCTGCAATATAGGAATATAATAATTTATGACAGCACAGTGTTTTTACACTCTCTTTACCTTCAGAGGTAAGTTATCTTTTGGTATTATTAATGAATCATCTTGAAAAGTAGCCACGTGTTAACCAAGAAACCACATTTCATATTCTCTTCCTCCTCATCAAGCAAAATCTCCGGCCAGATTGATCATCATTTTGTTTCTGTTACTCACTCTCGAGTTTCAGACATGGCGGCCGCGAAGCTCGTGTCTTTGTTACTACTCTTCGTTTTCACCACCGGCATCTTTTCCGACGCCGGTGAAGAACCGACATCCGCTTCGGAGATTCAGTTAGATCAGCTTAATGCTAAAATCCGTGCCCTAGGTTAACTGTTGCTCAATTTTGATTTTTTAAATTCTTAGCTAGTATCGAACTACACTGAAGCTTGTAGCTTTGTTTTTTTGGTTGTCTTGAGTGAAGAGTCCCAAATTGATGAGAAAAGTAGAGAAGTTAAAGGGAGAGAAGAGTTAGTAGCAGTGAAGGATAATCTTCTCCATGAGAGACAGGACAAGCTTTCTTCCTTGGAGACTCAGCTTTCTTCCCTAAGGGTACTGCATCTTCACTGTTTTACTTGTTTAGACATATCTGTATAGATATTTTCAAGTGTTCTTTGAGCATCTTTAGGACAATCTTGCTTTCAGCTTGGAGTCTTCTTAGATTGTTTTTTTTCTCTCACTTGTTTCCAGAAAAGGGTTCATCAGATTCTGTGGAAGTGTTGGAAAAAGCTAAAGCAAGAGCTACTGAACTAGAGAAGCAGGTGAGATCTTTATATTTGAGGAATCATCATCTTTCATATGCCTCTGATTTGAAAATTTGGAATCCAATGTTCTTACTGCTGGATTCAGGTTGAGGTACTTAGGAACTTTCTGGAGCAAAAGAACAAGGAGAAAGAATCGACTGAAGCTAGGAGAAGTGAAGCCGAGAAAAGCTAAATGAATTGAACTCGAGACTGGAGAAAGTATGCTCTTAACTTCCCTCGGTTCATTCTTTCTTTACACATTATCATCATAGTTTATTTCCATTTCCAATCATTTAAATAGCTTAAATGGTAGTGAAAAGTGATTCATCGACCTTGTTTTAGCTTTAGCTTGACTTTGCTAAGGTTTAAGCCTACGTTTATATTCGGAATCACCTTTTTGAAGGCTCCTTCTTTCATTTCGTACGTTTGGTCGGCTACGGCAAACAAGCTTGGTTTGATCGGTCTTTGAACTCTGTCATCGACTCTACTCGCTACTCTCTCCAACATGTACATGAAATATCTATCTATTGGCTTGGCAGGCCACGGTCTGTGACTTTTAACGAGAAAGAAAGAACAGATTGCATCATAATTATGTTCGATCGTCTGAGCATTATAATCTAATATCTTAATCTCACCAACATAAAATAGATCCGTCGGTTTTCATTCCCAAAACCCAAGAGAAGGGAGTAACACCTTGCAAATTTGGTTCTCGCTTGCATGAGAGGATTAAATTTCTGGTTATGGTTCCTAAATGAAGTGGGGGTCTAGTTTCTCCAAATAAAATTAGTGAATCCGTAGAGATTTCTCAAATTGAATTTCTTAAAGTTGGAACATAAACTATATGAATATTTGTTTAAGAAATATGTAAAGAAACTTGAGTATGCTAAATGAAGTCCGGTTAAAGTCTATGCCATGTATATTTTCATTTATTTAGATAAATGTAATTTTAAAATTTAAATTAATGAAGGCCTTTTGACAAAAAAATTCTTTCAAATAAAAAATTGATATAAATTTTAGAGATTGCCTAATTTAATATCAGTATAATTTGTAAAATATTCAAGCTGAAAACCATTAAAATGATGACTTTAGGGCTTGTAATCAGTTTCTAAGGGAGAAGCTTGGACTGGTTACTTCGGGGCCTGCTATGGAGTCAGGGAATTGAATTTCAGACTTTCAGTTTGTGGTAAAAGGATTTCTTTTTTAAAGGATTCTTAAGAGAGGGTTATGTAATTTATGCGTCTCAACCCCAATCATCTAGTAAACCTCTTAAAATTTTTACCCAAAAAATAAAATCTAAAAATAGACCTTTTGTAAAACAAATAATGGTAAATTTATTACCTGCCTCTAAATTAATTCAAAGAAATGTTTATAAGTAAACTAAACTGAGTAATAAATAAAAATTATGTGTAAAAAGTATTTATTGTTGACCAATATTGATACAAACACTGAATACATGGTAAGTTTTGAAATCTTTTTTAAATAGTATAGAACTAATTAAAAATAGTACATAAATAAAATAAAATAAATAAAAGAAATATATGATTTGTGCAGAATTAGGTGATTTTCCCGTGTTCTTGCACGGGTATAAACATTTATGAAATAATTAAGTTATAAGAGTTATTAACTATTTTGTTTTGTTTTTTTATAAGTATTAGGTTATTTGGTAACTTATATGTATGATAAATAAATGAATATTATATTAAGTATCTTTATGATACCATCTTAATTAGATATGTATTTTTAAATATTATATTTCATATTAATTAAAGTATTTATTTTTATAAAATGAGTTCCTGATCGCAGGGTTCCTTACCTAGTAGTTAATAAAAGTATTACATGGAAAATAATTTTTAGGACTGATGTCAATATCTGCTTAATGTGTCTATGATCTCCCCAGGAGGCTAAAAAGTTTAGCAAACCATACGTTGATCAAGTGGCCACGGCCACAAAACCACATGTTGATAAGGTGAGAGCTACCATGAAGCCTTACACAAAGAAGGCCGTTCACTACTACAAAGAGTTTCTTAAATCTGCCACAACGTATCACCATCAGGTCAGAATCAGAGCCACTCTGTATAATCTATAGAGATTCAAGACATCAGTAGTGCTATTTCTGGAGGATTATGTTCGCTTTTAAGCTTTAATAACTGTGTATATCTGTCAAGGTTCAAGCTAATATCGAAAGAAAATTGAAGAGCCATGAGCTGGCGGCACCTTTCGCCACCAAAGAGTTCATTTGGTTTACAGTATGGTTTCTGGAGTTGCAATCTTAACACAAAACATGCTTCGTAGTTGTTTCCTCACTTAATTTACAAATTGAAAAACTGTTCACTGTAGGCATCTGCTTTGTTGGCGTTACCCATCTTCATAGTGTACAAATTCCTCTGTTCTCTCTTCTGGCAAGTCTTTTATAACTAATCCATTAATTATAAGATGTTAATATTCGTTTAGTTTATAAAGATACTCCATACTTGATTTCCACCTATTGACATTTAGTTTCTTTGTTATAATCTTCGGTTGCAGCACAAAGACAAAGAAGCCTACTCGACACTCTCATCGCCATGCTCGTCGTAGGGCCAAAAGGGATCATTCTGACAAGTGAAGTAACATGATTTGTACTGTTTCCACTCAGAAATATTAGTTGTGCGTCTTTCTTTCTGCTCTATTAGTCGTCTGTGACGGATCATCATGAACAAAGAATCCGTGGTTACTGATTGACTGATAGGCTGAGCCAGAACTTAACTGACATATACAGTCTGTGGATATTGTGTTTGTCCGGTTTCCAAATCCTATATGCACTTAGGTCCCTTTGTTAAATCCAGAACGCTTTCAACACTCACTCATGTAGTGTAGAAGTGATTAGCCACTAGTGACTGAGGTTAGAAACTTTGGAATGATCATATAGCCTTTTGTGTCTCCTGTTTCATAATTTTTCTCTGTACTCTTGCAGGTAGTGACAGGTTATGAGGCGGTCTCTTTGTGTCTCAGCGACAGTCATATGTTGCCTAAACAACCCATGTTAGAGGTATCCAAGGGTATGTTTTTTTTCTTTTGTTGAAGCTCTCTGTGCAAAAGTGTTTCTTCACTCTGGATGCCTTTTGGATAAAGTTTTCAGTCTTATAATACAGAGAAGATTAGACAAATATAAAGAGTAAATCTAGTAAAGTCTTGGTTTGTATATTTTGTAATTCATGTGGATGGATTTGCGGGCTTGTACCACTCTTTTAAACCTATCACTTTCGTCTTCATTATCTTTTCCATTTGGCAACTAGTACTTGGGTTTCAGCTGTTTGTTTGCGTTTGCTTCCAAACTTAATGTATTTAACCAACAATTTCAAGCCTTTTAGACAAATATTGTGGACCAGGAAACTGTTATAGTAACTAAAAGGATTGGATATGAATCATTGAAATTATATAAGTCTTTTTGGGTTGTTTCGGTCACTGCTTGCTTCTACCTTCCATATCTTATCAAGCTTTCATCTTATGGAAAAAGAATAACAATAAAATATATTAAAGTTAATATATTCAAGTAAAAATATTATTATCTCTTAGAAGAAGATTTTAAAAGAATTTATAGTTTACAATTTTTGTGAAGCTACGTTATATATATATTATTTATTTATGTTGTTTTAGGAAAATTTAGAAAAAAAATCAAAGTTCGTTTATATATAAAACTTTATATTTTTATATTTTTATATTTTATAAATATTTACTTTTCTATTTATGTGTTTTCAAAATGAAAATTAAACTAAAAAGTTAACTAAAATCTTATTATGGAAAAAGAATAACAATAAAATATATTAAAGTTAATATATTCAAGTAAAAATATTATTATCTCTTAGAAGAAGATTTTAAAATAATTTTTAGGACTGATGTCAATATCTGCTTAATGTGTCTATGATCTCCCAGGAGGCTAAAAGTTTAGCAAACCATACGTTGATCAAGTGGCCACGGCACAAAACCACATGTTGATAAGGTGAGAGCTACCATGAAGCCTTACACAAAGAAGGCCGTTCACTACTACAAAGAGTTTCTTAAATCTGCCACAACGTATCACCATCAGGTCAGAATCAGAGCCACTCTGTATAATCTATAGAGATTCAAGACATCAGTAGTGCTATTTCTGGAGGATTATGTTCGCTTTTAAGCTTTAATAACTGTGTATATCTGTCAAGGTTCAAGCTAATATCGAAAGAAAATTGAAGAGCCATGAGCTGGCGGCACCTTTCGCCACCAAAGAGTTCATTTGGTTTACAGTATGGTTTCTGGAGTTGCAATCTTAACACAAAACATGCTTCGTAGTTGTTTCCTCACTTAATTTACAAATTGAAAAACTGTTCACTGTAGGCATCTGCTTTGTTGGCGTTACCCATCTTCATAGTGTACAAATTCCTCTGTTCTCTCTTCTGGCAAGTCTTTTATAACTAATCCATTAATTATAAGATGTTAATATTCGTTTAGTTTATAAAGATACTCCATACTTGATTTCCACCTATTGACATTTAGTTTCTTTGTTATAATCTTCGGTTGCAGCACAAAGACAAAGAAGCCTACTCGACACTCTCATCGCCATGCTCGTCGTAGGGCCAAAGGGATCATTCTGACAAGTGAAGTAACATGATTTGTACTGTTTCCACTCAGAAATATTAGTTGTGCGTCTTTCTTTCTGCTCTATTAGTCGTCTGTGACGGATCATCATGAACAAAGAATCCGTGGTTACTGATTGACTGATAGGCTGAGCCAGAACTTAACTGACATATACAGTCTGTGGATATTGTGTTTGTCCGGTTTCCAAATCCTATATGCACTTAGGTCCCTTTGTTAAATCCAGAACGCTTTCAACACTCACTCATGTAGTGTAGAAGTGATTAGCCACTAGTGACTGAGGTTAGAAACTTTGGAATGATCATATAGCCTTTGTGTCTCCTGTTTCATAATTTTTCTCTGTACTCTTGCAGGTAGTGACAGGTTATGAGGCGGTCTCTTTGTGTCTCAGCGACAGTCATATGTTGCCTAAACAACCCATGTTAGAGGTATCCAAGGGTATGTTTTTTTCTTTTGTTGAAGCTCTCTGTGCAAAAGTGTTTCTTCACTCTGGATGCCTTTTGGATAAAGTTTTCAGTCTTATAATACAGAGAAGATTAGACAAATATAAAGAGTAAATCTAGTAAAGTCTTGGTTTGTATATTTTGTAATTCATGTGGATGGATTTGCGGGCTTGTACCACTCTTTTAAACCTATCACTTTCGTCTTCATTATCTTTTCCATTTGGCAACTAGTACTTGGGTTTCAGCTGTTTGTTTGCGTTTGCTTCCAAACTTAATGTATTTAACCAACAATTTCAAGCCTTTTAGACAAATATTGTGGACCAGGAAACTGTTATAGTAACTAAAAGGATTGGATATGAATCATTGAAATTATATAAGTCTTTTGGGTTGTTTCGGTCACTGCTTGCTTCTACCTTCCATATCTTATCAAGCTTTCATCTTTTGGAAAGAGCATCTATAGTTGGTTTAGAAAAAAAAGTGTTTCAAAAAGAAAAGAGCAAAAGACTTGTATATAGGCTTCTTAAAATTGCTTTGTTTTCATTTACATTACTGTATTAGATGTCCTGCGGATTTATGAGTAAAAAGCTATGTAATTCCAATATTTTGAAGAAATTTTTAGATGACAAAAGAAAAGAAAAGAATACAAACTTTTATTTTATTTGTAAGCAAAAGGATTTGATATGAATCATAGAGGCAGACCACATTTGGTTTGACTATAGTCTTCGATTCTTAAATCTTTCCTTGAACAGCTAAACAAATGCAATAACAAAAACAAAAACAAAAGGTATTACCAACCTGTAAACGAAACTTTCTTCTTCAGACCAACGATAGAAAACAAAAACATATTTCAAAAGTAACAACTTCTAATCAGTAAGATGGCCAGTATCCATCCAAGTCCATGCACTGGCTCATCTCCACATTTCCAAACCCGTTTTCGCCATTGAATGAAGCGCTAACAGCGACAACATCCTCAAGCGACACAGTAGGAGGCGGCGGCTGGACCAATGCACCACCAAGGTTGAGATTGAGCCCTGAGACAGGCATGTGGTTGTAGCTCATTAGCTGCTGATGAGCAGAATCCATTGTGCTGCTTGTGGAGCCACGAAAGACTCTAGAGAGTTCAGCTAGATGAACTGCGTTAGCCATGAGGGTTTGGTTGATATTGAGGCTGGTGTGTGGTTGTAGATGTGATGGGAATTGAAGGAGGTCCGATGAGTAACTAGGGTGGTTGTTGTTGGCTGATAGTATAGAGGCTCTTGTTTGGCTTTGGTGATGATGACTTGTGCTGCTGCTGCTATTGCTTATGTACTTCTTGGCTGCTTCTGTCTTCTTGAACACTCTACACACTACCCACTCGTCTTGCTGCATTTACATTTGACCATGGAAAAAAGTTGAGGATATTAAGTTTGTATATACTTCTTGTGAAACAACTGGTTCAACTTTGTGACCATGACGACTAAATTGTGTTAATTTATATCCACAATTTTCTTCTGCAGATGAGGATTATGTCTTCACACTAAACATACAACTTAGCCACTGTGAATATTGTAAAAAGAGGAAGCAAAAACTCGATTATCAAAAACCATTTGAATCATGAACATGAGATATATGCATGTAAGTTTATATATAAATACTTGGTGAATAAAGCAAAAGAGAGGAGTACTAGCTATATACAGGTTTACCATGTTTACTATATAGTATGCCCATTTATTATTAACACCATAACAAATAGATTGTGTTACTTTTCAGCATATGGATACCATCTTGTTTATTAAGATCAGAGCTACTGTGGATATTCCGTAAAAACCACCATGTTGTAGGAATACTTTAGCTCCAAAAGTCAATTAGCATGACATATATGAGCATTATTTGGTATGAAAAATAGTAGTATAGGTAAAGAAGTTACCTTGGAGGTTCTATAGGAGGACTTAGAGTGAAGTCGATATTCATGCATGACCCAACTTGTCTTCCCCACGAGGAGCTCTTCCTCTGTAGAAGACCAATGTCTTCTTCATTCCTACCAACTCCGAGGTTGTGCTATTCAATATATCTTTGTCTTTTCCTGTGGTTTTCCAATACCCAGTATTTGTCGCCCGATTTGTTCTCACACCCGTCGGGTACTTTCGGTCGCGTAGACTAAAGAAATACCATTCTTTACCTCCCATTTTCGCCTTCTCTATTAACAATTTTACTCAAACAGAAACTTTGTAAGTAATGTGTTCACTTAATCCAAATACACTACCTTTTATTTGATTTTTCCAAAATAACATCCCACTAGTAATAAGCAATAAACTTTGCTCCGGTGATCCACGTCTATACATTATTTCTCTGTTATTTGATAAAGTCTAAAACTCTATTACATGATACGGAATGTTGACAAATTTGTTTAACGTAAAATCACATTCAGTTTGAAAAATGAAAAGAAACAAAATATATTGTTTATTTATTGGATTATGGATGAAGTAGTGGCAAAATGAGTAGATAAGAAATTAACGTACGTACGGTGGTGAATGCATAACTTCCGTTGATGTAATCAAAGTTTGTTTATATAGAAAAATTATATGTTTATTCTTTATAAATATTTCCTTTTATTTATGTGTGTTTTCAAAAATAAAAATAAATTAAAAAGTTAACTAAAATCTTATTATGAAAAAGGAAATACATTATTAATATCAATCATATATAATAATTTTAGTTCATTAAAGTTATTAATATAATCAACCATCATGAGAGTTAACGTGGTATGCATACGTAGAAATTGACTTTTCAAAAGTGAAAATTTCTTAAATATACAGACTAATTTTCATTTGCTAATAAAATACACGAACTATTTTGGATCCCGTTTAATACGAACTAATTTCGTTGCCTATTAAATACACAAAATTTAGAAAATATAATTAAAATTTATTTTTATGCAAAAATTTCTATGTTTATATTTTATAAATATTTACTTTTCTATTTATGTGTTTTCGTTAAAATAAAATTTAAATTAAAACTTATTAAAGTTTAAATAAAAAGGAAATAATAATAAAATATATTAACGTTATTATATTCAAATTAAAAATATTATTAATTTTAGAAGAAGATTTCGAAAAGAATTTATAGTTTACAATTTTTGTGAAGCTACGTTATATATATATTATTTATTTATGTTGTTTTAGGAAAATTTAGAAAAAAAAATCAAAGTTCGTTTATATATAAAACTTTATATTTTATAAATATTTACTTTTCTATTTATGTGTTTTCAAAAGGAAAACTAAATTAAAAGTTAACCTAAACAATAATTACTGATTAATACATAATAAAAATATAAAAATTAGTTTGAAAAAGAAAAATTAAAAAAATCATAAAATAGAACAATTAAATTTAGTTATGATACATAATATAACTTGAGTTTAGTGAAAAGTATGGTGAACATACAATAGTTTAGTAAAATTACAAAATATTTAAATATACTTCAAAATAGATAGAGAAACCTATAGAATTTATATTTTTGATTTTGTTTTTGCGAAGCAACGCTATATATATATAGTATATAGTAAAAGTTTATATATTTTCCCTTTTTATTTGTAGTTATTTGAGAAAATTTAGAAAAGATAATTAAAATTTCTTTATATATAAAACTTTCTATGTTTATATTTTATAAATATTTACTTTTCTATTTATGTGTTTTTCAAAAATGAAAATTAAACTAAAAATTTAACTAAAATATTTTTATGAAAAAAGTAATAACAATAAAATATATTAAAGTTAATATATTCAAGTAAAAATATTATTATCTCTTAGAAGAAGATTTTAAAATAATTTTTATTTACAATTTTTTGTGAAGCTAAGTTACCTATATATAAATATATATTAAAAGTTTTTATATTTTCCTTTTTATTTATATTGTTTTACGAAAGTTTAGAAAAATAATCAAAGTTTGTTTATATAGAAAAAATTATATGTTTATTCTTTATAAATATTTCCTTTTCTATTTATGTGTTTTTCAAAAACTAAAATTAAACTAAAAAGTTAACTAAAATCTTATTATGGAAAAAGAATAACAATAAAATATTTTAAATTTAATATATTTGAATTACAAATTCATATGTTGTGTTTTAGGCACATTCTAACATTGTTTTCTAATTGGTTTTCAAGTCTTTATCGAGTCTTTCTTGTCCTTTTCGAGTCATTACAGGTCTGGAGTTGCATTGGATGGGAGATTGACCAATTGGAGCCAAAGAGGCGAAAAGAGTGCAATTTGGAGATTTTCACGAGCAGAACATCCTTGCAGAATGTTCCCGATTGAGCGGAGCAACCCGAGTGACTGCTCCTGCGGCAGAGGTTTTTAAGGAATTTTCCAAATATTTCGGGATTTTACCTAGGGCTTCCCCCTTTTCCACCTAGGCCGTCAGAGACCTGCAAATATATCATTTCTTATTTTTTGAGACATTCTACGCTTCTTTTTCACAGAAAAATCATTGGAGACTGTTGTACTTGCGATTTCATAGCTTGTAAAGGAGAAGGATCTCTCTCTCTCGTTTTAGAGAAGAATTCCCTGAACCCTCTTTATATTTCTTTGATAATTGCAGTGATGTATTATTCAGTTTTAATCTCTGTGTTTTCTCTGTCCATGGCTGAGTAGTCAGCTTGTTAGGTTTAGGGTGTTAGGATATCGAGATTTATGAGCTGAACACAAATAAGGATTACCGTTTGATTGTCTTCATTCATTGTTACACTTAAAGCTTGCATAAAGTTAACCACTTACTGCCTGATTATAGGTTTAATCTATTCATCAAAAGTGTTTTAAGTTGTTAGAAATAACTTGAATGGGCAACTCGTCCCTAGCCAGTGAAAATAGATGTTAGAGTGTTTTGTGAACTAATCGAATCTGAACTTAATGTTTTTCTTCATATTCTAATCCAAACGACAGTTTAGGCATAAGGATTGCTTGACAAAAGGGAAGATACCACGAGAGTGGGTCAAACTTTATATGTCTTTTGAGTTCTAGACTTGTGTGGAATTGCTCCTTGAATAGTTGTTTGGCTCATGCTCACTTGATATCCGACCATCACCTCTAGACCTATACTTTTATCTCTGATTTTACATCATTTTCATCCTGCTATTTAGTTACTTCAGTTACTTAAATCATCAACCAAATTGCTTTGTCTTAGCTTGATATTGATCCCATCTCGATTGAACCTCAAATACTACAATTACCACTATTAACTTGACAGTAGAAAAGATTCAGTTTTAGTGTATCACAAATATTATTGTCTCTTAGAAGAAGATTTTAAAAGAATTTATAGTTTACAATTTTTTGTGAAGCTACGTTATATATATATTATTTATTTATGTTGTTTTAGGAAAATTTAGAAAAAAAAAATCAAAGTTCGTTTATATATAAAACTTTATATTTTTATATTTTATAAATATTTTCTTTTTATTTATGTGTGTTTTCAAAAAGGAAAACTAAATTAAAAAGTTAACCAAAATCTTATTATTGAAAAAGAATAACAATAAAATATATTAAAGTTAATATATTCAAGTAAAAATATTATTATCTCTTAGAAGAAGATTTTAAAATAATTTTATTTACAATTTTTGTGAAGCTACGTTATATATATATTATTTATTTATGTTGTTTTAGGAAAATTTAGAAAAGATAATTAAAATTTCTTTATATATAAAACTTTATATTTTTATATTTTATAAATATTTACTTTTCTATTTATGTGTTTTCAAAAGGAAAACTAAATTAAAAGTTAACCAAAATCTTATTATGGAAAAAGAATAACAATAAAATATATTAAAGTTAATATATTCAAGTAAAAATATTATTATCTCTTAGAAGAAGATTTTAAAAGAATTTATAGTTTACAATTTTTGTGAAGCTACGTTATATATATATTATTTATTTATGTTGTTTTAGGAAAATTTAGAAAAGATAATTAAAATTTCTTTATATATAAAACTTTATATTTTTATATTTTTATATTTTTATATTTTTATATTTTTATATTTTTATATTTTATAAATATTTACTTTTCTATTTATGTGTTTTCAAAATGAAAATTAAACTAAAAATTTAACTAAAATATTTTTATGAAAAAGTAATAACAATAAAATATATTAAAGTTAATATATTCAAGTAAAAATATTATTATCTCTTAGAAGAAGATTTTAAAATAATTTTATTTACAATTTTTGTGAAGCTACGTTATATATATATTATTTATTTATGTTGTTTTAGGAAAATTTAGAAAAAAAAATCAAAGTTCGTTTATATATAAAACTTTATATTTTATAAATATTTACTTTTCTATTTATGTGTTTTCAAAATGAAAATTAAACTAAAAATTTAACTAAAATATTTTTATGAAAAAGTAATAACAATAAAATATATTAAAGTTAATATATTCAAGTAAAAATATTATTATCTCTTAGAAGAAGATTTTAAAAGAATTTATAGTTTACAATTTTTGTGAAGCTACGTTATATATATATTATTTATTTATGTTGTTTTAGGAAAATTTAGAAAAGATAATTAAAATTTCTTTATATATAAAACTTTATATTTTATAAATATTTTCTTTTTATTTATGTGTGTTTTCAAAAGGAAAACTAAATTAAAAGTTAACCAAAATCTTATTATGGAAAAAGAATAACAATAAAATATATTAAAGTTAATATATTCAAGTAAAAATATTATTATCTCTTAGAAGAAGATTTTAAAATAATTTTTATTTACAATTTTTGTGAAGCTAAGTTACCTATATATAAATATATATTAAAAGTTTTTATATTTTCCTTTTATTTATGTGTGTTTTCAAAATGAAAATTAAACTAAAAATTTAACTAAAATATTTTTATGAAAAAGTAATAACAATAAAATATATTAAAGTTAATATATTCAAGTAAAAATATTATTATCTCTTAGAAGAAGATTTTAAAATAATTTTTATTTACAATTTTTGTGAAGCTAAGTTACCTATATATAAATATATATTAAAAGTTTTTATATTTTCCTTTTATTTATATTGTTTTACGAAAGTTTAGAAAAATAATCAAAGTTTGTTTATATAGAAAAATTATATGTTTATTCTTTATAAATATTTCCTTTTATTTATGTGTGTTTTCAAAATGAAAATTAGTTCGTATTAAACGGGATTCACAATAGTTCGTGTATTTTATTAACAAATGAAAATTAAACTAAAAATTTAACTAAAATATTTTTATGAAAAAGTAATAACAATAAAATATATTAAAGTTAATATATTCAAGTAAAAATATTATTATCTCTTAGAAGAAGATTTTAAAATAATTTTTATTTACAATTTTTGTGAAGCTAAGTTACCTATATATAAATATATATTAAAAGTTTTTATATTTTCCTTTTATTTATGTGTGTTTTCAAAAATAAAAATAAATTAAAAAGTTAACTAAAATCTTATTATGAAAAAAGGAAATACATTATTAATATCAATCATATATAATAATTTTAGTTCATTAAAGTTATTAATATAATCAACCATCATGAGAGTTAACGTGGTATGCATACGTAGAAAATTGACTTTTCAAAAGTGAAAATTTCTTAAAATACACAACTAATTTTCATTTGTTAATAAAATACACGTACTATTTTGGATCCTCGTTTAATACACGAACTAATTTTTGTTTCTCATTTAATACACAAACTTTTAAAATTTGCAGATTTTTCATTCGCAGTTTAACCACATGTTTATCTTCACTTCTATTAAACATAGTTGACATCATCTAAATCATGTTAAAAATAGTTGACGTCATCTAAATCAATGTGTAAAATCTGCAAATTTTAAAAGTTTATGTATTAAATTGGAAACAAAAATTAGTTCGTGTATTAAACGGGGATTCACAATAGTTCGTGTATTTTATTAACAAATGAAAATTAGTTCGTGTACTTTTAAGGAATTTTTTTTATAAATTAAACACGTGTTTAATTAAACACTAACGCCGTCTTCACTTCCGTTAAACATAGTTAATGCTGTCTAAAATGATGTGTAAAATCTACGAATTTTAAAAGTTTGTGTATTTAATAGGCAACGAAAATTAGTTCGTGTATTAAACGGGAATCCAAAATAGTCCGTGTATTTTATTAGCAAATAAAAATTAGTCTGTGTATTTAATTGCACAATGGAAGTCGATGTTTCACTCAGTTTCTTTCGTTCATGTTAAACGATCATGTAATATGTGTGCTGATTGTTTAGCTAAGAAGTCAGTCACTTCTCAAAAGGACTGGAGTTTGTTCCATAATTGTCCTTATTTTTTGTATAACAATGTACTAATAGATTTAAATTAATAAACTAGTTTTGGTCGGAGAAAAAATGAAAATTAGTTCGTGTATTAAACGGGATTCACAATAGTTCGTGTATTTTATTAACAAATGAAAATTAGTTCGTATTAAACGGGATTCACAATAGTTCGTGTATTAAACGGAATCCAAAATAGTCCGTATTTTATTAGCAAATAAAAATTAGTCTGTGTATTTAATTGCACAATGGAAGTCGATGTTTCACTCAGTTTCTTTCGTTCATGTTAAACGATCATGTAATATGTGTGCTGATTGTTTAGCTAAGAAGTCAGTCACTTCTCAAAAGGACTGGAGTTTGTTCCATAATTGTCCTTATTTTTGTATAACAATGTACTAATAGATTTAAATTAATAAACTAGTTTTGGTCGGAGAAAAAATGAAAATTAGTTCGTGTATTAAACGGAATCCAAAATAGTCCGTATTTTATTAGCAAATAAAAATTAGTCTGTGTATTTAATTGCACAATGGAAGTCGATGTTTCACTCAGTTTCTTTCGTTCATGTTAAACGATCATGTAATATGTGTGCTGATTGTTTAGCTAAGAAGTCAGTCACTTCTCAAAAGGACTGGAGTTTGTTCCATAATTGTCCTTATTTTTGTATAACAATGTACTAATAGATTTAAATTAATAAACTAGTTTTGGTCGGAGAAAAAATGAAAATTAGTTCGTGTATTTTATTAACAAATGAAAATTAGTTCGTGTATTTTATTAACAAATGAAAATTAGTTCGTGTATTTTATTAACAAATGAAAATTAGTTCGTATTAAACGGGATTCACAATAGTTCGTGTATTTTATTAACAAATGAAAATTAGTTCGTGTATTAAACGGGAATCCAAAATAGTCCGTGTATTTTATTAGCAAATAAAAATTAGTCTGTGTATTTAATTGCACAATGGAAGTCGATGTTTCACTCAGTTTCTTTCGTTCATGTTAAACGATCATGTAATATGTGTGCTGATTGTTTAGCTAAGAAGTCAGTCACTTCTCAAAAGGACTGGAGTTTGTTCCATAATTGTCCTTATTTTTTGTATAACAATGTACTAATAGATTTAAATTAATAAACTAGTTTTGGTCGGAGAAAAAATGAAAATTAGTTCGTGTATTTTATTAACAAATGAAAATTAGTTCGTACTTTTAAGGAATTTTTTATAAATTAAACACGTGTTTAATTTATAAAAGGAAAATTCCTTAAAATACACAACTAATTTTCATTTGCTAATAAAATACGAACTATTTTGGATCTTCGTTTAATACGAACTAATTTTTGTTTCTCATTTAATACACAAACTTTTAAAATTTGCAGATTTTTCATTCGCAGTTTAACCACATGTTTATCTTCACTTCTATTAAACATAGTTGACATCATCTAAATCATGTTAAAAATAGTTGGCGTCATCTAAATCAATGTGTAAAATCTACAATTTTAAAAGTTTATGTATTAAATTGGAAACAAAAATTAGTTCGTGTATTTTATTAACAAATGAAAATTAGCCTGTGTATAATTTGAAAGTTATTAATGTAATCAAACATCGTGAGAGTTAACGTAAGCATGCCACGTAGAAAATTGACTTGTCAAAATAATATTATAGAGATGGCAGGATAAACTTAAAATTATTTATTTTATTTTTCTAAAATTTTTTTTTAATTTAAAATTTTCAAATTATTTTATGTAGAAAAAGATTATATTTCTTTTTTATTTTTAAATTTGATTTATTATATAGTTTGAAGAATATTAAGCAAATAAGATTGTAGGGAAAAAGTAAAAAAAAAAAAAAAAATTGAAAAGTACCATAAGAACAATATAATTAGTTAGTTAAATATATATATATATATATATATATATATTGTTTGATATACAATCCATTGGTTAAAATTCCCTACAATCCAATTTCCCTTCTTTCTTTCATGCGGTAGAAATGGCGCCGCGGAGAAGTGACGGAGAAGGGAAGGGGAAAACAACGGCGGTGACTACGCCGACAAGGCAGTTTCAATGCCCTTAGAGAGCTGCATCTTTACCGAGTGGAATTCAAAGATGAAGCATCTGTTTGCAATCTTTTATCTGGCTGCCCTAGGCTTCAAGATTTGGTTGTGACACGATATAGTGGTAATTTCGATGCGGAGACTTACACTATTGCGGTGCCATCGTTACAGAGGCTAACCATAGAAGAGGATAGTAGCACAAATGTAGATCGTGGAGGCTATGTGATAAATGCACCATCTTTGAAATACTTGAACATCCGATTTCTCAGTTTTGTTGACTTCTTTCTGATGGAGAATGCGCCAGAGCTGGTGGAAGCAGAGCTCTTTGACATTCCTCATATAGCCAATGAGAACATTCTTGAATCTCTAACTTCAGCCAAGCGTCTTTCCTTATACTCAGCCTCAGAGGTAAAAGTTAACAATGTTTTTTTTTGTATCTACATTGTTTTGTTAGTACTTAGTACTAATGCTTAACCATTAACAGATTAAGTTTCCTACCGGCAGCATCTTCTATCAACTGGTGTTTTTGGACCTACGTATAAATGAAATAAATGAGTGGAATCTACTTTCGTTCATGCTCGATAGCTCTCCTAAACTGCAAAGCCTCAAGCTCGTAGGCGTAAGCAATTACCAGAGCTTTTTTTAATTTAAAATTTTCAAATTATTTTATGTAGAAAAAGATTATATTTCTTTTTATTTTTAAATTTGATTTATTATATAGTTTGAAGAATATTAAGCAAATAAGATTGTAGGGAAAAAGTAAAAAAAAAAAAAAAAATTGAAAAGTACCATAAGAACAATATAATTAGTTAGTTAAATATATATATATATATATATATATATATTGTTTGATATACAATCCATTGGTTAAAATTCCCTACAATCCAATTTCCCTTCTTTCTTTCATGCGGTAGAAATGGCGCCGCGGAGAAGTGACGGAGAAGGGAAGGGGAAAACAACGGCGGTGACTACGCCGACAAGGCAGTTTCAATGCCCTTAGAGAGCTGCATCTTTACCGAGTGGAATTCAAAGATGAAGCATCTGTTTGCAATCTTTTATCTGGCTGCCCTAGGCTTCAAGATTTGGTTGTGACACGATATAGTGGTAATTTCGATGCGGAGACTTACACTATTGCGGTGCCATCGTTACAGAGGCTAACCATAGAAGAGGATAGTAGCACAAATGTAGATCGTGGAGGCTATGTGATAAATGCACCATCTTTGAAATACTTGAACATCCGATTTCTCAGTTTTGTTGACTTCTTTCTGATGGAGAATGCGCCAGAGCTGGTGGAAGCAGAGCTCTTTGACATTCCTCATATAGCCAATGAGAACATTCTTGAATCTCTAACTTCAGCCAAGCGTCTTTCCTTATACTCAGCCTCAGAGGTAAAAGTTAACAATGTTTTTTTTTGTATCTACATTGTTTTGTTAGTACTTAGTACTAATGCTTAACCATTAACAGATTAAGTTTCCTACCGGCAGCATCTTCTATCAACTGGTGTTTTTGGACCTACGTATAAATGAAATAAATGAGTGGAATCTACTTTCGTTCATGCTCGATAGCTCTCCTAAACTGCAAAGCCTCAAGCTCGTAGGCGTAAGCAATTACCAGAGCTTCTTTTTTTTTTTTAATTTATATATTTTGATGATCTGATATCATACTAAGTGCTTTGTTGTCAGTCATGTCATGAAGATTGTCCGGTGGGCTGGGAATGGAATCAGCCGAAATGTGTACCAGAATGTCTGTTGCTTCATCTGGAGACATTGGTGTGGATAATATATGGATGGCAACGAGAAGATGAGAAACAAGTGGCCACATACATTCTCAAGAATGCTAGAAAGTTGAAGAAAGCATCTTTCTCCACAATGCGAATCAAACCCGAAGAGCTCGAAGAACTGGAAAAGAGACGTGAGATGCTCAACGAGTTGTCTAGTGTTGTCAGAGCGTCTACTTCATGTCACCTTGTGTTCGAACCAGATGATCTCTAGAATGTTCACTGATGTTTAGGCAAATAGGGAATTCTCAACTTCTTGAATCTTTTAAGAAGTCATAGTAGATACCTAAGTGGTGCATTTTGATGATTAAACGTTATTGGGTTTGTTGGTAAATGACTGTTGTGACATCTATTTAAGCTTTTTGGTAATTTGGGGATGGAACTGAGGCTGATGTAAAGAGAACATTTACACTTCTAGTTAAAAGAACATGTGTCTTTTGGTGTTAATTCAGAGTTGACTCCGCAATTTTCGTAGTTCCAAGCCACTCCTACGTTCATGTGTCTACATCTGATAGAGAGTTGTTTACGTCTTTTTGAAATTTTAAACTGTTAGTTACTGTAAAAAAGTGGTGGTAATTCAAGATTGCTAAAATATAGAGAGTTCCGGTAATAAGTCTTTGTTATCAAGATCACAATTGGCTCATCAACTCTCAAGGTACAAGGGTTGGAGGCATTTGGCTGCGTTCGTTGGAAATCACAAAGAAAACAATTGCAGAAAACTCCATGCATAATGAAGATTGAGAGAAGTTTATGTGTTGCTTCAATCTCAGTGGGTATGGTACAGAAAAAAAAAACTGTTTATAAAGGAGAAGCTTTTACTGGGTTACCTATGGGCCTGCTATGGAGTCAGGGAATTGAATTGCAGACTTTTCAGTTGTGTGGTTTAAAGGATTCTTAACAGGGGTTATGTAATTTATGCGTCTTAAGCCCAATCAACTAAAGTGGACTTTTGTAAAACAAATAATGGTAAAGTTGTTACCTCTTAATTAATTCAAAGAAATGTTTTTTTTTGTCAACGATTCAAAGAAATGTTTAGAAAGAGACATTCTAGCGTGAAACGTTTATCACTAATCTTGAAAACAGCTTGTATACTAGTATTAACGTGGATATACACCTTATAGTATTTATAAGTAATAATAATGTGGCTGTTGGACGTGGTAAACAGTAAACAACCGCTAACCGTTGTCAAAGAAAAAAAAACAACAACCGCAAGATTAGTGATTATTTTTCCATCTTTGACTCTTTTCTATCAATCGCAAGGAGGAGTCTTTATTATTCATAGATAATCTTAACCGTCCATTCAAATTCAAGGTGCGAGTCTTTATTATTCATAGTTAATCTTAACCGTCCATTCAAATTCAAGGTGACGTGTCCTCCCAAGGTAACTTTAGTCCTCTCCAACGTCTTATAACTAGCGGTTAAAGAGTACAAAGGAGCGGGTGAAAAAAAAGTGAAATATCTAGGGGAAGAAGAAGACAAGAGGAGGGAGAGAGAGAGAGAGTAACAGAAAAGCTTTTCTTTGGAGTACAAATGGCGCCGCGGAAGAGTGACGGAGAAGGGAAGGGGAAACCTACGACGGTGATTACGCCGACAAGGCAGACTCGAAGCATGGCTCGGAAGACTCGGAGCCAGACTCAGCGTGACTCGTCTGGTGGTTCATCGTCCTCCTCCAAGCTCATGACCTACGAGTCTCCCGAGAAGAGGAAAAGGAAGTCGAAGGCGAAGGAAGCTGGACCGGCGACTAAGAAGATCAAGCAAGAAAAGGAGGACGACGTCGCCGCTGCAGAAAAAGAAGAAGGAGACGACGACTCTGAGCACAAGAGGATCGTAATCGAGCACTGGTAAACGAAACCGTCTCCCTTCTTCTTCGTTATCGGATGTAATCGTTAGGGTTCTTGCTGTTTCGTGCACAAATGGTGTCACTCCCCTTTGATTCCTTCTCTTCACTACAGATAATGTCATCTAGGGTTCGTCCTTGAGTTTGCACACGTTCTTGCTGTTTTTGTACTCAAAT
The DNA here is from genome assembly GCA_016771965.1 of Brassica carinata. Classification (NCBI taxonomy): domain Eukaryota; kingdom Viridiplantae; phylum Streptophyta; class Magnoliopsida; order Brassicales; family Brassicaceae; genus Brassica; species Brassica carinata. Next base: position 42,264,625 of record CM028692.1, read on the forward strand.
TTGTTCGGATTCGTTCTCTTCAGTAGAGATAATGAGCTTACTCTGTTCTCTATGCATCTGAAAGATCTCTCGTTACCTCATTGAATCTTGTTGTTGGTTTTCTTGAAGCAAACAATGCAAATCTTTCAAGGAGAGGGCCAACGAGGTGAAGGATGGTCTTGAGATAGCTGTTCCTGGCATCATTGTGACTCTAAATGCTGACAAGGTAGTTAATCCTTTGATATTCTCACTGTTTAGATCTTCATAAATGCTTGATAAGTTGTTGCTAAGTCTTTCCTTTTTGATTTGATTTTCACAGCCAAGGCGTGGTTGCTTTGAGATTCGTGAGGAAGGTGGTGAAACGTTTGTCAGTCTCTTGGTAAGTATTCCATTCTCATACTTTCGTAGATACTATGTCAGTTCTTTGAGCAATTTTGTTCCTATTCAATGAGTTTTCTCATCTCGTCCATTGTAATTCTTATATCATTGTGTCTCTAAACTGATAGATCCTTTGATGCTATTTCGGCTGAGTTAACTGATCGTGAATGAGGTTTTGTGAGCATCATAAAATATGGTTTGATTGTTTCCTCTTTAACTGAATCAAACTGAGTGCTAAGTAGTTTGAAACTGAGTGATAACACTGTTTTCATTGAGAAACTTTGTTCCTATTCAATCAGTTTTCTCATCTTGTCCATAGTGTAATTCGCACAACACTGTTTCTTTGATGATTTGCTTTAGAACTGATAGTTCCTTAGACGATATTTTTGTTCTGAATCAACTGATAACGGATGGTATATTGTGAGCATCATAAAATGGCTTTTGGATGTTCTCTTTAGCTGAGTCAAGTTGAGTTCTTAGTTTGAAATATGAACTAGCTAATCCGTATGTTAGTGACTTAGGTATGCAATATAAACATGTTTGCTTTCATGTTCTTTGATATTCTCAAGTTACATAGAAGGTGATGTGACTACTTCTTACGCAGGATATGAAGCGCCCATTTAAGGAGATGAAAGATCTTGATATGGAACAGGTCATTGCAGACATCGTAGAGAAGCTTAAATGACAGACTGCAGCTAGATAGGTTCTACCAATGCCGAATCTTTTGTATCTTTCTTCGGCCCTCGGCATTATCAAATAGACTTCATCAGTATGAGCAACTGCGTGACTTTTTAGGATTTCTTTTGATACTTTGGTGAAAACCCTTCAAGCTCGGTTCATCGTATTGCAGTGCTTGATCGGTTCTGTGCAGTTCCATTATGCTAAAACTTTCTGATATTGGATGATTTGAAATGATATCAACTCTCAAGAAGCACTTTGCTGCACGTTTTGTTTTGAATTGGATGAATGAAGATAAAACACAGGTTATACTTAACTATAAAAATTTCCCTAGTGATAAATGATTTTGAGGTACATTAGTGTGAATAGAAATTCTTAGAAATTTTGGTCTACTTCATATCACTATTATTATCCCTACGGTCGAGTCTCATTTTCAAATTGTTTTCAACTCGCTCTGTCTTAAGACATCTTAGAACCCAGCAAAGATAACCACAAAACTGAGAACGAGGATTGCACCAAAACTCAAACCGGTGTTAGAACCAGACGTAGGTGGTTCAGCCTCATCAGCTGCTGCCATCTTCTTCTTACCAGCATTCTCTGGAGCCGGAGCTGGAGAACCATCTTCTGATGGAGCTGATTCAGGTGCTGTTTCCGGAGCTGATGCAGGTGAGGTTTCGGGAGCTGCACCGGGAGGAGAATCTGCGTAACCCTCTTCCTCAGCTGGTCCAGGAGCTGGAGTGTCTGCCGCCTCCTTGGGAGATGGAGCCGGTGGTGAAGACATGGGTGGTGGTGGAGGAACCTTAACCGGATCCCCGAGTCCAGGAGCCACAATGGGCATGCTTATCTGGACAATAGAGAGATTGAATGGGTTACGGAACACGGTCGTGATGTACTCAGCGGTTTGAGGAGCACCTTTCACAGCAGACCCGAAGAAAATCTTTCCGTTAGTTTTGGAGCACTTGAGAAAACCGTTTTGTTGCTGGCCTAAACCGGTGGATTGGTAAAGTGTAGTGAGCATTGTGCTCTTGTCCTTAATAGCCTTGAGCTTGAGCCCATCGTAGAAGTCAAGAACCACATGGTTCATTAGAATGTTCTTGAGTTCGTCCTCGGGTCGACCAGAGATGGAACCGATAGCATCGTTGCTAAGAGCCAACAAGGTGATTGTCTGACGTTTGTTAATAATTGGTGTGAGCTCGGTCTTGTTGAACAGCTCGGTCATGGTGCTGAATTCAGGGTATTTCTCGAGTGCTCTGTTTATGTTAACCGCTGATACAATGGAGGAGACACCGAGTAAGATGGTGAGAGAGAGGAGGGAAGAAGAGGCCTTGAGACACATATTGGATGTTTTTTACTGTAACGTAAAAAAATAGTGGATGTTTTTTAATTTAAATATTACCCTTAATTTTATATAATAAAAGCTAAACCTCAGCCTGAGTCTGTCATAAAAGGATCTGGTTGTGTGTATATACAAACATTGAGGGAACTCAATATTAATGGTTGAGAGACATTTTCTATGATTATTTTTCGGCTAAATTTAAACTTGTATCTTTTTTTTTGTCACCTCTATAATTAGCTTTAGGCTGTTTTATTTCTTACCTTTAGTTTTTGGCTAGGTTGCACGGATACGCCAACTTGGTGCCGTCTCGCGTACCGGGTTCGGCAGGGGGACGGGTACGGCACGGGTACGGCTGGGAAACATCCCCGACGCGTCTCAGGTAAGGCAGGAATGGCAACACTTGACGGGGACGGATCGGGCTGAGAACAGAGACGTCTCAGAGACGTTTCGAGAATGAATATACAGTATTCCACGTTTCAGTACTGCTTAACCGGCTAGGAATATTAGAAAGGAAAATAGAAGAAAATAAAATTTATGGTTTTAATTAATTGCTTTTTAATCTTTTTTGCCTCTTCGCCTTTATATTCGTTATTTTCTCTATGCTAAGTTACTTAAGAGGAATTGTGTTCAAAAAAAAAGTTACTTAAGAGGAAATAACATATTTTGCAAGCAACACACATGCCTCTTCTCTGCTTTCTTCAATGAAGTTTTGTTTTGTTGTTTTTCCTTTGCATTTTACTTACATGTATGTCTAGTGGCTTTAACATAATCGATTGTTTGATTGTTTATTTTCGTATTGGTCGTATAACTACTAGATTATTAGTTTATTCTGTTGTTTTCTAGCTGTTTTTAAAACTGTTAATTCTTATGTGAGAGGTTTTAATAATTTGAGTTATAGGTATTTTTATATCATATATATATATATATATATATATATTTTTTATTTATTTATGCCGTCTCTACGCCGTATCCGTATCTACGAATTTTAAGTTAGCCATTTCCCGTCCCAGTTTCCGGTCCCCGTCCCGGTCCCGGGGCAGCTTAGGTTTTTGGGTTAGCGTTCTTGAGAATTATTTTTTGTTCTTTGTTTCAAGAATGTGAGATGTTGCAAAATAAATTATGTGAGAATGTAGAGTTAACTTAGATAAGTCAATGCTTGTCTCTAACGTGAAATCGGAAAGTAGTGACAGTGAGATGAGTGGTTTAGCTAACTCAGCTAAAACGTATACTTATTGGAGCTTGAGTTTTCCTTTATTCAGTTATATTGAATCTCCATAAGATCACAATCCTAAATCCTAAAAGATGTAAACAAAACCAACATTTAAGCAAAATTGGGAATTTGAAAAAAAAAATGATTATTATGGATTTTTAGTATTAAAACCATTCAACTAAAGACTCTGCAACAACATGAATGAATCGAGAAATCACCTACTATTTATGCGCATATATTCTGCTGAAGTATGGGGCAGCATGGTTGGGAACATTATGCATCAAAAGTACTTGGAAACTTGAGACTCCATCATCAGCTTCATCGTTCAACCGGGGTTGGATTTCAAACCGAAGTTAAATGTATCTGTTATGCGTTGCAAGTCTGTGTTTATTCAGTCTGGAGAGAGAGAAACTCCAATTATCGTATGAACTCTGATCAGACACATAGATAAGACAATACACAATCGCTTGAAATACTAGTAGCTACCTGAGACAGAAAGTATGAGAGAATTCTTTAGTTTTGGTTCAGTAGAAGATAGATGTAGTATATTCAAATATTTTTCTATAAAATACTGCACTTGATGTAAAAAAGTTTTTTTTTGATGAATAGAATTTAACATTCATCCAAAAAAACTAAAAAAAAGAAAGAAACAAAGTTAATTCAACGATTACAAAATAGGCTAAACCGAGAAAGACAACCAAAAATTACTTGGTTAAGACACCGTATATCACCCACATCCTAACCAGTACAATCTTTTTTTTTGGCCGTTACATTAACCGGTACAATCAACAAAAGGAAATACAAAATTAAATGACCGTTGCAAATTCTTCCTACAAAAAAAAAATGGAAATTAGAGAAGTAAAAAAAAGGAAAGTGAAGATTGGCATTGACGCGTTTAATGTAACGGCCTTTTCTCTATAAATACAAACATCAATCCATTCAATTCATTCATTCACCAACGCAATTTTCTTCTTTCTCAACACACTTACTCTCTTACGACACAATCTCCTGATCTCTCTCAATTTCTAACGACTCATCTCCGACTCTGTTGTGTTGTTCAACTTCAAGGAGGAAGAAGATGGAAACTAAATCAATCAAGGTAGAAATCAGTGCACAGGTGACGCCTCAAGGTCTGTCTGTAGGGTTACTAAACTCTGTCTTTATTAGTCAAAGTCGGGAGATCGAAGAGTTTCTCATAGACGAGAATAATGATGGTAACATCACGAGTCTCGGCTCTTACCCCGATTCTTCTTTTTATCCCGACATGCCATCGCTTCTCAGGATCAAAGACTTTAAACCAACCACAGTTCATCAACAAATCAAGACCCGCTTCAACGACCCTGTCTTGTCTCGACTCATCACCGACCAGATTGTTCTGGAATCATCTGGAAGAAGAAGAGACTTGCCACAAGGACCCTTGTTGATCACGGTATTCCTCAAATTCACAAAGAAAGAGTACCTCGTGGCACCTTTTAGTTGTGCCCCTTGGACAGCGAAAGTAGAAGGATCCTGTGCGATTTGTCTAGAGAAGATGTCGGAGGAGGAGTCGAAACAAGAACAACCCCTATGCCAACCGCCTGGATGTGTGCATATGTTTCATGAAGATTGCTTGACACATTGGTTGAAACGACATGACTCTTGCCCTCTCTGTCGCCAATCCACAAACCCTCTAACCAACAAACAGAGTGAAGCTTTGGAGAAGTTAACAGAGGCTTAACTAGGGTTTCTTCAAGTCATGATTTTGTTAATCCGTTTGTGAAAGTCTTGTTTAGGGTTTAATTACTTATGTTTTGTGATTTGGTTGATCTTTGGAGTATAGGTTAATTAGAGTTTCTCATTGGTTTATTATGTATCACTATTTTTTTTGCTGCCAACAATGTAATGCAGTGGTAGTTTTTTAATGAAATTAGTTTGCATTAATTCCCGTCTTAAAATTCGTCGCATTAACAATTTAACTCAAAGTGAAACTTAGGTGCAAGCAGGTTGCTTTAGATAGTCTAGAATCATGGTGAAACCACCAAAGGAGTAACACAGATTAAATTTTAAGACACAAAGAAATAAACCAAACAACAATGTTAATTCTTTTGCTATGTACCATTTTCCTTTACCACTGTGATTCAGAGGTCTGTGAAGAGAAAGTGTATACGCTCAATGTAGTGAAAATTCACCTCGTTGCAGAGGTCTGCAAAAAAAAAAAAATCGATCTTTTATAATCAAGATGATTCCATAGCTTATCTAACAAACCTGTTACAATCAAACATTTGAAAAGCAAATAGGTAAAAAAAAAAAACACAATCGTAAACATACCTCATACATAAAACAAGAAGCTGCTTTCTCCCCTGAAAAGTCTTCATAAATGAGTGGGGGAAACAAAACTGAAAATGAAACTTCTTGGTATAACTATGTCAGATTTCGATTACAAAACAGAGAAGGAACCAAGCAAAAAACAGAACAAAAGACACAGAAACAAGCAGAAAGAGTCACAAAAATACATAAGCACTTCAAAGCAGTCTTCTCCTTGGACTGATGACGGTATAGTAACTACTAGTCACTCACTTAAAAAAAAAAGAGTTATTTCAAAGTACCTGAAAGAGAGTCTTCCCACGTCACATGCTTTCCTCCTGATCCAACATCGTATGTACCCTCTTACCAACACTCTTTTGGGCCAAAACACCTCATCTTTACCCTCGGCCTTTGAGGTCCTTCCTGTAAAGCAAAAAAGAGAGTGGCTAAGAACTTGCAAGGCACGCGCAATAGAGAGGACACAACGACCAGTAGAAAGCAGATGAACGAGGCAATTCATTGTTGTGGACTTTGAACAAAAAAAAACGGATGTCAAATTTGTTATTAAAAGGTATGAATTCAAAACAAATTGCTAAAAGACTAGGGTTACATACAGAGCAAAACCGCAGCTATTACATTACATGATTGAATATCTCTGCCAAAACTCAGTATAATACACACAAATCTCGAAACTCTTTGACATTTGCCAATTACTTGCTAACCTTCCTACCAACATGTATCTTTTTATACGGTTGGTTTGGGATTTAATTGCATTCCAAAAATAATCTAGTAACCTGTTCTGACTTCACTCTCTTTCCCCCTTTTGGACGGGAGAGCATGCTGGACTCAGACATTATCTAACATCAAGACGCATGTCCAAGATTTTCTTTCACACCTCCAAGTCTTGTTCCTCGAAAGACATCACGGAGATTCTCTCTAGGAGAGTTGGCCAGTTTTCGCCAAGCTGTTGTGGGTTTAACTCCATGGCGGTTCTAAAATCAAGTAGAGACACAGAGTGATGATGATGATCTTGTGTTCTGTCAGAAGGTCCGACCAAATGAGTGCAAGATTTGATCAGCTTCTTGAGATAAACGTCCAACATGGTATTCAACGTATTAGCACACTCCATCGAAACCCCTTCGAGACCATGTGCTACTGCTATACTCTCCATCCTTTTCCTCAGCATCTCTGTGTCTGGTACTAATCCACCACTGTCGTAGCAACTCATTACGGTTGAAAGTACAGGAACCGTTCTACGGGACCCGCCACCGACACTAGCTGAACAAAACGGAATCCCTAGAGGTGCAACCAGAGGACTACTCATTGATACATCATTTACTTGATTTTCACCGTCATCATCCTCATCTCTATCAGTAGCACCATATCTGCCTGATCTTTGATGATCAAACCCGTTTTCTATACGGACACTACTATGTCCATTAGACCCTAGTGGAGTATCTCTCATCTTCCTGTCCCGCATTCCAGACCTAACTTTCCGTGGAGAGATGGGCAAACCCCTGTTGGACCAAACATGATCGTTATTATGGTTAGGGACTAAAGATCCATCTCCTCTGCTCTGAATAGGTTTGGCCAGATCTTGAACCGTTGGTGGAGACTTGGAGACAGATGCGTTTCTCAAGATGGAACGGATCAGATGGTTGTGCAGAGAGAGATTCTCCCTCCCTAACAGCCTGAAACATGACTTATCAAACTCCCTCTTTGTAAGCTTCTGACACAGAAACCTACTTAGGTAATAAAAATATTTTTTAGATCTTTCAACGCCAATCTTCTTCACAATCTGCCCTTTCAGTTCACCAAGATGAATCCTCTGATCTTGAGAACGTTGCATGATGATTAATTCCTTGTACACAAAAAACCAAATAGAGAACAATGGAGAGTGCACGCAACCGCACTCTCTCAGCTTCTATCTCCCTTCACACACACATACACAAAATCTTAACTCCTTCCAAGATGCAAATATTGATCTGAATTTAAGCTCTTCCCTTATATTAGCTCAAATCTCATCTCTTTCAGAAGAAAATAGAGATCACAGAAAAGCCCTAACTCTAAGCTGATTCAGTACCAATTTAAAAAACTAGCTTTTTAGGTGTCACCCCTCCCTCAGAGGAAGAAACAGTGCAACGAGGCCTCTTGCCAACTTCACGAACTGCACCATCAAAGAAAGACACAACATTGTAAAACACTGCGAAATTTAGTAAGAGTGAGTTGAGATCAGTGATGAAGTATGAAAAGATCTAAGCTTTGGCAACAGAGCAAAGAGACACGAATTGGGTAGAAAAGAAAAAAGAAAATCGAATTGGACAAGGAAAAGAGGCAATGAGGCGCGAGAGTAAAGCTTGTAAGCAAGAAAAGCAAGTGTTCAATATTTTGATTTCTAAGATTGACCAGAAGAATTTCAGACAAAACAGAACAACGAGAAGTAACTTCCAACCAACGAACCTAATGATTCTTTGCTCGAAACTCCGGAATATGAATTGATTCAATTCTACGAAGCCCCAGAATCTTGGGATTGCTCTTCTTGAATGTGTGCAAAGCTTTGATCTCTGCTTACTGAGTTTCCTCAGTTTTCCTTTTTCTGTCTTTTGTTTTTCTCTTTCTTATTTTCTTACCCTCTTTCAGCAAACGTGTTCTTTTTCATCATTATATCCTAATTACGAATCAGGAATTAATTGCTTTCGCTTTTATCCTAATTAGGAATTTTTTTCTCATTGGATAATTAGGTTCTAATGCGCTTAATAAATTTATTAACAAAGACTTAATAAATCATATTGATGCAATAAAAAATAAAATAATATCACTTCATATATTTTCATCTCTTTTTAATATCATCCAATTTTATTGAAACGAGTTTAATAATACAGTTTTGAATAATCTATCTATACTATTATTTGTGGATAGATGTTTTGCATTTGAACTCTCACGTTAAAAATTACATGAATTAAAGTCGTTGATACCTTTGATAAAATTTTATATATAATTTATTTTATAATTAAAAACAAAATCTATATTTATGATATAATTAGATTTTAAAAAATAAAATAATTCTTATATATTATGTTGTTATTTTGAAATAAAATTTTCTATTATAAAAATTAAAAATTAATATATACAGTAATTTATAATACATATGATATGTATAAATATTTGTTAAAATATTATGCTCGCATGTGAAACAAAACATAGTATACTGAATTTTGACACCACAATTTAAATTATGTAGGAATGAAAAGACATTGAAATTCATTAAATTTATTTTAAAAATTAAAATACATCAAAGTATTGCAAACAATGATAATAGAGTATACACGATTGGTGATTAGCAGTGCCGGCTCAAAACTATTTTGGACCTATGGACAAAATTTTTTTATGTATTATAGATTTATAGTTAGTTAAGCATAATTTTATGGACCCAAACAAACATAAATATAGATCCATTTTATTTTAGTTATTTTTAAGATGGACCTATGACATATGCGATGTTTGTCACCCCCTAGAGCCGGCACTGGTAGTGCACCAAATTATTTGTTACAAATGCGAAAGTGTTGATGACTTATCTCAAATCAATAGAACACCCGTTTATTATTAAAGAAAATAGAAAAAGGCTGCATATTGACCCTTTAGTTGACCCCATTTACGTCTTCGAGTGATTCTTCACCAATAGTGATGGAGTGGCGTTTACAAAAGCTCTTCAATCTTCCAAATGCATCCTGCAAAGTTGCACTATCCATGTCGATAGAGTGCCTCGCCCAGTTCGTCACACCAAAAGCAACCCCTAAACCAATCCACAGAGCCGTTCCTTGGTAGAAGCGGATGAAGCAACCGTTGCAGCTGCCAATTATTAAGTATATAACTGGCCACAAAAATTCCAAAATTCTTGATGGTCCAGTGGTTAGTTGTGCGCCTTATCTATGTGACAGGCTGGGTTCGAATAACCATTCTGTCCATAATTTTTATAAAAAAAAAATTTCAGCCATCTTTTTTTTGTTTTGGACTTGTGGCCCTGAAAAATCTAGGACCGGTTCTGCCAATCCAACACACAACATATATATATGTTTTATGTTAAAATTATATCAGAAAAATGATAATTAATGATAAACCGTTAAACCTTGGACATGTGACGTTGATTAATAATCTCATATATATTAATAGAAAAACATTTGAAAAGATGTGGTGCAGTTAGAGATGCTCCTAAATTACGAGTGTACTGAAGATGATAGAAATATGCTTATGAGAGGGGTAACCGCAGAGGAAGTGGGGAAGGTTGTATTTTCCATGGCTGCAGACAAATCTCCGGGCCCGGATGGTTATACAAGCGAGTTCTTCAAAGTCTCTTGGGATATCACAGGACCAGACTTTGTTGTGGCAGTTCAAGCTTTCTTTGATACATGGTTTTTGCCAAGGATATTAACTCTACCATATTGGCTTTACTCCCAGAGAAGAATGATGCAGTTTTTATGAACGATTACCGACCCATCTCTTGCTTCAATGTGATCTATAAAGTAATCTCCAAGCTTTTGGCAAACAGGATGAAAGGGTTGCTTCCGCTCTTCATCTCCCTGAATCAGTCTGCGCTTGTTAAAGATAGATTGCTTATGGAGAACGTACTCCTAGCATCAGAACTAGTGAAGAATTACCACAATGACTCGGTCACGGAGAGGTGTGCAATGAAGATCGATGTTTCTAAAGCTTTTGATTCTGTCCAATGGTCCTTTCTGTTGGCGGTCTTGGCAACTTTGAACTTCCCGGCGAAATTTATTATATGTATCAAGAAATGCATTGAGTTGGCCTCTTTCTCACTGCAGATAAATGGAGAGTTAGCGGGTTATTTCAATAGCAAGAGAGGACTGCGTCAAGGTTGTGCTCTATCTCCTTATCTCTTCATTGTCTGTATGCAAGTTCTCTCCAAGCTCCTTGATAAAGCTGCAATAGAGAAGAAAATTGGATATCACCCGTACTGCAAAGATCTAAGTCTGACGCATATTTGCTTTGCTGATGATGTTCTGGTGTTCTCAGATGGTAAGAAGACTTCTATTGAGGTTATATTAGCAATTTTTCAAGAGTTCGCAAGGGTTTCTGGCCTGAACATTAGCTTGGAAAAATCTACTCTCTATCTGGCTGGAGTCAAAGCAGAAGACAGTGAGGCTATTTTGGAGCAATTCCCGTTTGAATCCGGGTCTTTACCGGTGAGATATCTGGGGCTTCCATTACTCACGAAAAGAATGAATGCTCAAGACTATAGCCCACTTATCTCGCGAATTAAAAACCGTATCTCCTCTTGGACGGCAAGGCATCTGTCGTTTGCTGGTCGGCTCCAACCGGATGGGTCTGTCCTTTACAGTATCACCAATTTCTGGATGTCGGCTTATAGATTACCAAGCGCATGTATTAGAGAGATCGATAGCCTCTGCTCTGCTTTCCTATGGTCAGGGCCAGCTCTTTCAACTCATAAGGCGAAGATTACGTGGGTGAATGTATGCAAGCCAAAGAATGAAGGAGGTCTGGGATTAAAGAGTTTATCTGATGCCAATAAAGTGTCTTGTTTGAAGCTAACTTGGCGGATTATCTCAGCTAAAAACTCGCTGTGGGTTCATTGGATTTGGAAGTATCTTATCAGGAAAGGATCTTATTGGAGTGTGAATGAGAGAAGCTCTCTTGGTTCTTGGATGTGGAAGAAACTATTGAAGCTAAGACCCTTGGCTAAGCAGTTGTCGAGAAAGGAAATAAACAGTGGCTCAAAACTCCTCTTTCTGGTTGATTGTTGGTCACAGATTGCGCGATTGACAGAGCTAACAAGGGAAAGAGATCCTATGGATCTTGGCATTCCCATAAACAGTACAGTGGAGAGTGCTATTCAACTCTATAGAGCTAAGCGGCATAGAGCTCCAAATCTTCAGTTGATTGACAAGGAAGTTATGAGGTTAAAGAATAAAGGCCTTAATAATCAGGAAGACCTATGCCTTTGGAGGAGGGAGAATGGTGATTTCAAGGAGAATTTCTCTACTGCGCAAACCTGGAATATCATCAGAACTCAAGCTCGGAAGGTTCCTTGGTTCGAAGGATTTTGGTTTTCTGGTGCAACTCCACGGTTTTCTTTTCTTGTATGGATTGCTGTACATGACAGATTAGCAACTGGAGATAGGATAAGCCGATCGAATCCTCAGTCTGATATAAATTGCTGGTTGTGCCAAACACCTTTTGAAAACAGAGATCATCTGTTTTTTTGAGTGTGGCTACTCAAAGGAGGTATGGTGTGGTCTCGTCAAGAATTTGGCAGGAAGCAAGAGGATATATGAGTGGTCAAGTGTGAACTGAGAGGTAGTGAGAGGGTTCGGGGAAAGATGGAGACATTCCTATATCGTTACTGCTTTCAGGCTGATGTGTCTGCAATCTGGAGGGAAAGAAATGTGCGAAGAGTTGGGGAACCTTCTCAGACGGCAGCCTGTCTCACAGCTCGACTGGATAAGATGGTAAGGAATAGGATCACTTCTTTGAGGAGAAAGAGAAGAAGGAAGTATGAGAGAGCAATGGAGGTTTGGTTTGGTAGACACTAATAGAGTATAAGTGTGTAAAGAAAATGAGTTTATTACTTTGTACATAGAGGAGGCAGTGTTTCAACTGCAGCAATGTTTTTTTTGTTTGAAATAAATTTAAAATTCTTTAAAAAAAAAGATGTAACCTCAATTTTGTAATAATTAAAAAAAGTTTCAATGTTTATGTGTCAATCAGTTAGGTGTTAACTGAAAAAAAAGAGATTCAATTCAATTAATATGTCTCGCTAGATACATTAAAGCATTAACTATATAATATAATATGCTAGGAAACATTATATTAATCCAATATTAAAAGCAAATATACCTTCCTTACATAAAAGCAACGGAATTACCTAATATGATTACATATTTATGACAATTAATGATTATAGATAATAAAAATTTGATAACAATTTTTGTATCATTTTTCATTTTTGTTTAATTTTATATTATTAAAAGAAATTAAATAATCATATTAACCATATAATAAAAATCAGATTTTTTCTTACATGTTATATTTTGAATTTTTAAAATAGCTATAAATTACTTTGAAAATTTTGTGATCAGTGTCTTAATTGTTCTTATTATAACAAGATACAAATATATCATAAAATCGTATTAATATGAATTTTTATGTAATAGACATTCACATTAAATAATATATATATATATATATATATATCAATTTTAATACCGTTTATACGTACCATTTAAAAATACATAAATATGTTAATTTTGGAATTTGCATTGAAAAAGTATTGAGACCTTAATATTTAATTTTGAAATTTTCATCGAAAAAATATCACATCAAAAATTTCTGAGATCAATGGTTTAAATTTTTTGTTACATAGAATATACAAATGTTAATAAAACCATATGAGTAGGAAGTCTCAATAATAAATGGTTATATTCAAATATACTATATATTTATGTTAACATCATTGAAATTTAATTATATACCATATAAAATAAACAAAATGATTATTTTGATTTATTTACCATAAAAATATTGTAAATAAGCAAGATGTATTGTTTTGATTTATGTGATTACTCTAATCTCCTATATATTAATTGAGAAACAGTTGATTACTCTAGCAAGTATAAGATTTTATTAATTAATATTTTTCAAAAATCTTACAAGAGATCGATACAACGAAGATTTATTTATAAGCTATTGAAATCACCTAACGAGACATGGAGTGCATATCAAATTTGTTTTCCTAACCCTAACCCCCTTTCTATTCATCACAACACCAAAATAGAATATTTGGAAGTGTCAACTGATAATCTGAAATGGTAATGTCTTTTTAAGTTCAGTCCATTGTTTTCCTCAAATTGACATATAATAGTTTTTAGTGATTAACTAAATGGGTTACATGCATGGTAAAATGTGTTTTAGTTTAAAATTGTTGCATACCCAAAATTTTGTTACAATAAAAATATAGGGTTGGGCAAAAATTCTAAATCTAAAAAATGAACCAAGTCTGATCCAAAAATAGTACTGAACTTTAACCAAAACTGGTTAGATATCCGAATGGGTTCAAAATTTTGGTATCTAGAGAACCGGAACTGAACCCGATCCAAACAGAAATATTCCAGGTATTCGAATATATTTGAACGAGATTTATAAACTTAAACTAAATATCTAATAATATATTAAATTAAACCAGATTAATATATTAATTATTTTTAAATTTAATATCTAAAAGAATATACACAAAATATAAGATGTTTTTAAGTTGTCTAAAATACTTGTAAATATATACAAATAGTTATAAGTACATATTTAAAATAACTAATTGATACTTAAAATACCAAAATACTTAAAATATCTTTTGATTTCATTTCTAAAAACTTAAACTAAACCAATTTTTATTTTAAGTTTAAGTATTTTTGACGTACATTATTCAAATTTATATGATATATTATTTTGATTTTTAGACTTTGAAAATTTTAAAACATATATGAACTTTACTTTTTGAAACTTTTTTAAATAGGTTATCGAACCCAAAACCAAACCAAATCTACGAAAATCTGAACCGAACCAAAACCACAATGATCCGGACCGAACCAAATCAAATGGTAATCAAATGTCTACCTCTAATCAAATGTAAAGAATGTTATTGATAACAAGTTTTGGTCAAGAAATTGTTTTGCAGCATCGAAGATCTGTCCACATATATAACAAGTTTTAATCAAAGCGATAATAAGAATGTCTAACTCTTAATCAAACATAGTACATAGTAACGTTAATGATACATATCACATATGATGCATATCCTAAACAGGGCCGGCCCAGAGGGCAAGCCACACAAACCACGGATTAGGGCATCCAAATTAATGGGGTATATTTTTTAAAAAAAGTTATTAGTATCTATAAATAAATAAACTTTTGTAGGAAAAACTTCAAGATTGGTTACTTTAACACACTCATGGATTAAACTCTAGTTTCCTTCGAATCCAATTTGAACAATTCCAAAAGTATGAAAACTTTTGGATTTTTGTTTGATTTACAAAGGCTAACAGATGCAAGTGAGAATACATTGAAGGCATCAATTTTGAATCTAAAACCTTCTTCAGTGAATAGTACGCATTAAGACATAATTGATATTGATTTGTTTATGGAACTAAAGATTCTTCGGGAATCAATACCCGAAAATTTCAAAAGTCAACTGAAGTGCTCGACTTTTTTAAAAAAAATGGAGGATTGTTATCAAAAAACCGAAATTGTTTATCGCATATTGTTGACCATTTCCATGTCGATCGCCACAGATGAAAGAATTTTTTTGAAATTGGAGATGATAAAGAATTATTTGTGGTCTATCATGTCACAAGAAAGATTAAATGGGTTGGCTATATTATCAATTGTAACGGCTATGGTTGAAAGACTTGACTATAAGAGTCTAATAGATAATTTTGCATGACAAGTGCAATAAGATCTATATTTCAATAATCGGTGTTCTTAATATCAATGTTATTTATAATAAATAGACTATGGATTTTTATTTCTTTTTAATGAAAATTTAAGTTGTTTTTTATAGTGCTTGTAATATTGATAAAATTTGTACAGAGACATAGTTTTAAATTATGATTGTGGCATCATAAAAGGTTAGTCCGGCACTGATCCTAAAGAGTGATCGAGAAAAATAGACTGGACCTTGGTGGTTCTAAAGACACCATCTAGGTCGTGCAGCGCTACCCAGCCAGTACGCCATCCGGGGACTGTCCATCCCTTCGATATGGATCCGAGGGTAACCACCGGTACAATCGATGAGAATTTTGCCATGGGGACAAAGGGATTACTCCCAAACACAGTCCATCGAAACACTTCATCAGAAACCACCATTATCTTGAGTTCTCGAGCCAACTCAGCGATATAAGATTCATTAACATATGTATACATGCAGTCAAAAGATTAGAAGATAAGGTCATGTGATGTGAATACTTTTTATCATTAATTAGATTTTATATGTAAAAGTACCTGCTTGAGATGAGCTTCAGAGTAGATGTTTCCAATGGGAATGTGCGGGTTGATTATGAATATCGCAAACGTGTTTTCATCCACTTGCGCCCGAACGCTATCAAGGTCAATCTCATAGTCCTTTTTGGGGACGAAGTTGTATTTGCGGACCTCAAGTTTCTTGTAGATGGTAAGGACCATGTCCCATGGGAAGCCTGGCTTGGGAAGCAAGACGTTGGCATTTGGTTTGGCCAGGATATCAACCGCTAGCTCGATGGCTTGTTTGCCTCCAACGGTCATAAACACGTCATTAGCTGTCAGTTTCTTCAGAAGATCTCGGTTTAGGTACTCCGCTACAGCACTGCGAATAGAAAATATTATGGGACAGTTTTTGTAAAATAAAAAAAGAAGAAGATAAATGTCTAAAAGTGATAAACGACACTTATATAGTTTTGTGTATATAAAATACCTTTTGGCCGCTGGAAGGCCTATACTGGGAGCATAGGCGTTTCCTAATCCGCAGAGGACGGAATGAACAACAGCCTTTTCAGCGGTATGGCTAGTCTCGGCGGTAAGCGCTTAGCGTGGCTTAGGATGGGGTTCTTAGTGGACTATAAGAACCCATCTCTTAACTTTTAACTAAAAAAGCTAAGAACCGGTTCTTAAATAAGAGATTTAAGAACCGGTTCTTATATTTTTTAGTTGAAAATTAAGAAACGGATTCTTATATTCCGCTAAAAACCTCACCCTTAAAACCCCCCCAATAATCATGCTCTTAGAATTACTTTTGGCCTGATTAAATGCTCTAAATTTTTTGAACCTCAAGAAGTTTTATGTCAAACATTGAGCAAAATAGTATTAAAGATTATATTGGCTTGCCCCTATAAAAATAATAAACTAAATCAGATGAGATCTATTATTGTTCAACTTAACTATTTAGGAGCGCGGATAACGATCAAGCACGTAGCTCTTAGACTATTAATCTAAACCATTGCGCACATTTGTTAAACTAGAGTCCCAAAGTTTGGTGGTGTAATATAAAGGTGTAGTAAACTTGCTCTTTTAAATTAGTAATTTTTTTTTTTGATAACTGTGGAAATCTCAAATGCATTCTAAGCCTAAAGACTAATTCCGCGGAGTCTTGTATTCGGGTATGCATAGACGATTAAGTTCATTTAAAATGGCCCTAGGTAGCTAATACTATTCGCTTTTTAGGCCCAAAGACTCATCCTACGAAGCTTTACATCCGAGTATTTGAGGATAATTAAATCCATTTAAAACGCGGTTAGGTGGCCAATACAACTCGAACGGGACGGCAATTCCAGCTATAATTCTTTTACCACTAAGTTAATATGACTTGGTTAACTAGTAATATATATATATATATATAACATCTATGTTTGGTTTAACTTACTTGCTTATAATATATATACTATAATGTTTAATATTTATTATAAAATCTTAATTGTTTATATTGTAAAGTAACATTTGAACATATGATGTAACAAAAAATATTTCAATTCTTCTGAGTTATTGCCATTGATGTCAAAGAAGATACTTTGAAGTATAAGTAAATTACGCTTTTGAATTTTAGCTATATATATATATTCTTTTTTAAATTTAGTTATATTTTTTTAGTACCATGTAAATATTTTGTTATTTTCACCCAGTTTTGATTTAACATTTCAATTTTTTATTTTTGTAAATGAATAATATTATTTTTTAATGTTTTTGCTCTTTTGAAATTTGGCTATTTTTTACTATTATGTAAATAGTTTGGTTCCATTTTTTTTGTTTCTTAGTTTTTTGCCCAGTTTTAATTTAACATTTTAATATTTTATTTTTTTGTAAACAAATAATATTATTTTTAGTTTTTTTTCTTCTTAGTGACAATTTTTTTTTTTTGAAAATAAGATTACTTTAATAAAACCAACCAGAAAATGCTCAACTAACAATAAAATACACATCAATTATTTTTTTCTCATAAGTCGTTTAACTTCACTACTTTGTAATTAGGGATGGCGTAATTTTGTGCATTAATTCTAATATTTTCTTTAACTTCATTACCATTACAAAACTTTTAATAATATTATAAAATTAGTTGTTTTGTATGAAAATATGATATTACAATAATGTTTGTAATTCTTCTAGGTCCACCAACATGTTAGTGCTTATACTTTAAAGTTTAAAAATTTTGAAATCCAGATATACTTTTTATATAAATTCCAAGACAAAAATTATTTTTATTGTAGATATATTTCATAACGATCATTTATATTATTATGATCAATACTTAAAAAGTTTATAATATGTTTTTCATATCTATTTGTATTTAATGTTAATTAATTTTCTGAATGATCAATTTATTTTGTGGTAAATTGAGTTAAAGACCTTCATATATTGTATTTTAATAGTTTTCTTTAATATGTTTAGATTTAACTAACTTTTAAGATCATTTCATAGTAGAATCATATTCTTTAAATTTTTATGGAAAAGTCAGTTTTGGTGGGTTTAGGTGGTAATAATCAACATTATTCATTAATGAAATATCCAAATTTGAAAACTATTAGTATTATTTGAGAAATATATTTTATTATACACAAATAAAATTTAATTTTAAATATAGCACATAAAATCAAAATTTTAGTGGTCATATTTTATTATACACATAAAACTCATTAAAATATATATTTTTAAAAACTAATTATACACAAATGATGCTTATATTATACACATAGTACGAAAACAGCTTTAGCCACATGTTTAAATTATTCAAAACATAATTATTAAAATTACAATATAACAATGCATTACAACAATATGACTACAACCCATCATGATCGTATCAAATTCGACCAAGTGATATATCATTTTATAAGAAATCTAGTTCATTGATTTGAGGTCACATGTTTGTTTTTTTTTTAAATTTTGTCAGATTCAAATAATTTTTGTAAAGACTAACGCCAACTGGTTAATAATGGGGTGTTGGAGTTTTACGGGGTTCTATTAAATTTTTAAGTAACGATTTTTATTAAATCCAAATCGGACTATATACAAGGTCGAGTCTACAAGTTTGACACAGGTCTGACACAGGTCTAAGTCGGATATGAAAACAAATACTTGTATCACAAACATTATAATAAAACAAATTTTAAATTATTTGCTTTAATAAAAGTTATAAATTCATGTAAATTTTATTAAAATAGTCAACAAAAAGATATACACGCTTTGAAAGAATAGGTCAAACATAGTATTAAATTCTAACTCGAATATGGATAAATAATAGTGTAGATTGATTGTTAGAACTATGATACAAATATACGACAAGAGAAACTAATGTTCAATTTAAAATCGACAATTCATATTGTTAATATATTTCAATAATGAGAATACATTTTTCCTCAATATACTATATCTATAATATTAAATATCACATAATATCTTTAAAACTATTTCGAACAAATATTACACTTTGAGAGAAAAATCTAACTAATATATAAAAGGGGAATATGATGCAAGGAGAGGCTGTCCACGTAATCAAAAAAAATCGGCCAATAGGACAGGAGCGTTCGTCCACGTCAGTTGCGCCAGACCTGTAGTGGGCTTCGTATTCATATATCGGCCCGGATCGAAATCACTTGGAGCCCGTTTTGTGGTCAATGTTATTTTATCCTTTAGGCGAGGGTGAACCCTAATCTGGAAAATCGAAAAAACGATCTGGTTCCTCCTCTTCTTCGTTTCTTCTTCTTTTTCCGTTAAGGATCTCGGCTCGACGAGCATTAATCTCTTCCCACTCTTCTCCACTCTTCAATCCCGTCTTAATGGGTTCTTTTCATTTTCCCCGTGTGAGAGCCTATATAAAGATCTTCTTCCTGAAGATTTATTCCATCCCAAATATCTATACCCTCTCGGTGAAATAACGATGAAGTTATCCGGCGTCTCTGATTCAGTGAACACGAACGGCGAAGTTGCAGACCCATCGGCTCCTGCCAAACCCGTTTGCCAGATCGGTGTCTCTTCTGGCGATGTCAGCTCGGGGAAGCTAGGTAACGGAACAGGTGCCTCCTCTGGTCCTGTTAGTCCAGTCGTCCAAACCGGTGTCTCTTCCGGCATGAGAACCGGCGTTAGGGGCAAAGCCTCCGTGTCTTATGCCGCTAAAGGCAAAGCGATCGCCTCCGGCAACAACGTAGTGAAGGAGATCACCTTCAAAGACGTGACTTTCGGTACCCATGAAGGCGAGGTACGATTCCGGTTGATCCACTTCTGGGAGGCTTGGAACCTCCGGACGAAGACGCTCATCGGCCTGGAGATGCTCCTCGTCGATCGTGAGGTATGATCCGATTTCTTTTATGTTGGCCATTTAGTATTACTTGCACTTTAGTTATGTTGTTGATAAGATAGAAGAACAGGGCTTAGAGTTATTAATTGAGTCTCTTTTACCAACAGGGCATGGTGATCCAGGGTTTTATACCTCAAGGAAGGATCGAGGTTTACCTGCGTCACCTGAAAGCTGGTGCTCTTTACCGGCTCAACAGTTTTTTCGGATCAAAGAGCAAGCCTATTTACCGGGTTGCAGATCCCGAAGTGACCATTTGCTTCTCATGGAACTCTGTTCTCTCTCTTATCGAAGAGAGCTCTGTCCGTTTTCCAGATGATCGCTACCGTGTCCATGGATACGAGGAATTTGACGCTGCGTGCGATTTGAGGGGTCAGCTATATGGTAATTTTCTCCTCTTTCTTATAAATCGCAAGTGTGTGTATCTGTAATAGTTAGATGTTATCATCCAATCAGATATTGTGTTGATTGTGAGTTGTTTGGCCTTCAGATTTAAAATATGAGTTTGTTGTCTTCACTTGCAGATTATGTAGGGCATATCAAGCTTCTGAATGGGCAGGTTCCCAGTGATGGCCTTCGGCTTGATGAGTCGGAGATAGCTGCTTCCCGCCGGGTTGATCTCCATGTTCAGACCCATGAGTAAGTTGTTTTCAATGTTCCCATATATTAACGTCCCGGGTTAACTTTTAACATGAGTTTTTTCAGCCAACCCGTGCTGAAGGTGTGTCTCTGGGACAAGGCAGCTTCTGAGTTCTGTGAGAAGTTCAACGCGTCTGAAGGGACTGCGCGTGTGATCTTGGTCACCACCTTAAACCCGAAACGGTTTGGAGGTTTGTGTTCCAAACTGTTGATTTCTGTTAATATGTTAGATGAGGTTGTGATTGTATCCGATTATGTTAGAACCCGGAAGTAGTTATTTAGACTGAGCTGGTTCAAGAAATTTGGATCAGATAATTTAAATTTATTGTTTTAGTTTGTGTGAATGTTTGAGCTGATTAGGCTGAGCTGATTAAAATATATTAGTAGACTTCCTCTAAAAACCTGAGATTATAGTTTTGTTACAGAGTCAAAGCAATATATATTTCTTGGTTTTATTACATCGTTTGTTTCCCTTCGTATCATATCAATAACTTTGTTGTCTGTAGTCCTTACTCTGTCTTCTATGGCGCCTTCACGGGTCTTTCTGGATAATGATGTCGAGGAAACCCGAGTTTACCTCAGCTGGTAAGGTTTATGTTTCGTGTAATCAAGTATCATTTAGATGGCTCCCCTAATGTAATCTTGGTTTTGTATTGGTTCAGGCTGAACTCGAATTTAGATGTTGCCAGCAGAGTTAATGCTGAGGTGATCACCAAGCCTGAGCCAGCGACCTTGGGGGAACTCTTCTCTTATATGAAAAAGGCTACTGCCAAGGTAACATAGTCCCGATAATTTGATATAATCAGTGTCGTGGTCGACGTTTCTCACTGAGTTTTATAAATTTTCCCAGGTTGCTTGGTTTGAGTGTACAGCTACTATTGATGCTGTTGTCCACGGATCTGAGTGGTATTATATAGGATGTGCAGTGTGCCATACTAAGGCAACCAGAGGACCAACCACTCTTATGTGTAAGAAATGCGGGAAGGCTGAGATTGTTGGTGTGGCACAGTAAGTGGTTTGCAGTTGGTTATACCCTTTTTATGCTGCACTGGTTATTGATGTCTCTCTGAAACAGTTATCTCTCGAAGCTGTCTGTCTATGATCACAATGATCAAGGTGTATTTGTTCTCCTTGGTGATGCTGGTGAGGAGTTGACTGGGAAGAAGGCTGGTGAGTTGGTTGAGGGCTATTACCAGGTAATTCAAGTCTCTATTGTTTTAGTTTGCCTGGGTACGTATTCTTAAAAAGGAAAAATGCAAACGTCTGCTGATAATGTGTAAATGTATACCAGGCCAATGAAGGTCTAGAGGGTGATCACATGGTTCCAGTGCCTCAAGCAATGATTGATACCATTGGACAGACACGCAAGTTTGTAGTCAAGGTATCAAAGCATAATCTGGAAGCTAAGACCCAGACTCTAACTGTCACAAAGGTGCTGCCTATTGAAACCCCAGAACCCAGGGCAAGCTTAGGAGAGGAGGTGGATGAGGAACCCGATGGTGGAAGTGAGACTCGTGGTGAGGAGGCGGTGAAGAGGGGTACTGATGTGAGTGTGCCAGACGGTGTCAAGCGTGCAAGATGTGGCTGATGAAGTCTTTTGTTGGTTTTGTTTGGATTAAGACTTTGCTTTGTTTATTTTCCTATTTTCGTGGATTTGGGGTTTGCATCTTATAACAATGTTGGTGACAATCTATTTCTAATAATATATGCTTCAACCTCATATTTGATATCGAGTTTGGTAGGAAAAATACAGACAAAACCTATGATAGCTATGTTTTCGTATCATGGTGCAGTCTACAATGAGAATGTTGTGTTGGTATGATATAAATATCAACAGGATATGTTTTAAGCAGTCTTCTTACTTGATAACATCTCAACCTACCTATATCCCAGCAAGTGATGATACTCCTAGCCTTAGTACTACAAGTGAGAAAGTGGCCGATAATAAAAAAAAACTCAATAGGGGCTTCAAACCTTGGTTGATGAATTAATACGAGAGCTTCTCTACCACTAGAGTAGAGTACTTTTTTGGAAATTTTATGGCCAGCATAAATAAACCAAGCGTCGTGTGGGAGCTACTGCTAATGCTCACCAAAAAAGAAAAAGAAAAAAAAAAAAAATCTTCTTTCCAAAAAAACTTAAGATAATAGCTAACAAATTGTATACGTTACCTTTATGTATTACCATATCTACGTAAATCTTATTTCAGAAATTAATTCAGGAAATTATTTGAAAATACATACTTACCATAAATAAATAGTATTGAATCATTCCATTAACTCAGAACGTAAGAACCCTAAGATGGCCATACAAAATTCGGCGTCGGTGTTCTTCTTCCACACAAAAAAAAAAAAAAACAAAAAAAAAAGACTCTCCTCTTATATGCGTTAGAGTAGATACGTTGCACACTAGCCTGTGTTTCTTATTTAACAAGTCTTCCATTTGTTCAAAGGTACTGTGTAAGTGTAAGAGATTTTTAAAGTTAACATTTTAGAAAACCTATTCAATATCTCAAACTCACGATTCCATTGTTTTCAGGATCACCATCCCAACAGAATGGAGTTCCCACATCTTCCCTCCCCTGCGCAGAATTCTGGTAACAAATAAATATATCCGCATATCTAGATTACTGAGGTGCTGATTACATAGATGTTTATTAGACGTAATTATTTAGGATGTAAAATTCTGGTTTCTAAATTCTGGTTTTATTAATTAAAACATCATAACTGAGGGATTTAACAAAAAGAGCTCTTATTAAAATTATCTATTATCGAATATTGTTTTACGGATTTGCTTCTGCTAAAACTTATTCAAATAGTACTTCGTATTATTATTTTCCTCGCAGAAGTTGATTCGTAAATGCAACAACATCATTAGTTAGATTAAAAACCCAAAAAAAACCTTGGATATTCGATTTAGCTATAAATGTCGGGTATTTTGGAGATCACGGTTTTATATCCACATATGTATTAACATTCCTTTATAATTAAAGTAAGCTATATAAATCGTAAACAAAATTAATAAAAAAAAACAGCACAAATCTTAATTTCAGAAAAAATCATCTACTACATAATAATAACAGTTTTCTAAAATATATAACATTAAAAAGATTATCTCATTCGAATATTTTTTAACGGATTTGCTTTTCGTAAAACTTATTCAAATAGTACTTTGTATTATTATTTGTCTCGCAGAATTTGATTCGTAAATGTAGCAACATTATTAGTTATATTAAAAACCCAGTAAAACCTTGGAC
The DNA here is from genome assembly GCA_016771965.1 of Brassica carinata. Taxonomy (NCBI): domain Eukaryota; kingdom Viridiplantae; phylum Streptophyta; class Magnoliopsida; order Brassicales; family Brassicaceae; genus Brassica; species Brassica carinata. The sequence continues at coordinate 42,288,731 of CM028692.1, forward strand.
ATTCGATTTAGCTATAAAATGTCAGATATCTTGGAGATCACAGATTTATATCCATATATGTATTAACATTCCATTGAAATAAAATTTAACTATATAAATCATAAGCAAAATTAATTAAAAAAAAAAATCAGCACAAATCTTAATTTCAGAAAAAAACAACTTACTACATAATAATAACATTTTCTAAAATATATAACATTAAAAAGATTATTTCATTTCTAGATATATAATAATACATATATTTAATTATTCAATCATGAAAAATAAGCCACAATAATATTACCAATCTTCCAATTAATACATAAGAATGAATATTTCTTATACACGTATTATTTTGAAAACGTATTCAATATATAATAAATTATACATCTTAGGGAAAAAATGTAATTTTGGATAATATCTAACATCAGCCATGATGGACTTCTTAAGTCTATTACGCAACTATAATAACTATTGATTTCCTAAGTTTTTTTTTTTTTTATTCTCGAATTAACAATATTATGCGAAATTATTTTATAGTGACCTTCCCCATGATTCCCAACTATCAACAAATCCACCAACTTGAGGAAGGGATTTCAGTCCGCCCTATAATGGTATGTGTAAGGAATATTTGGGACATCAAAATTCGCAGACCAGGGAATACACAATCGGGTACCGGATTCATATGCTATGACCACCGAGTAAGTAATACGCTACAACTCTACATCCACATAAGATTTCCCACAGTTTGGCATATTTGGTTTTGTTAGTACGATAATCACTTATTTTATTCGCTATTATATATTGTTAACACTCAGGGACAACTATTAGAAGGTCGGTTCTTCAGCAACAATCAGACATCTGAGCCAGTAATTTTAGTCGAAGGAGATGAGTATGAATTCTCAGGATTTTCCGTGTTACCAAATTTCCACGAACGGAAATTAACACAACTCTCATACTTCATTCAAATCGACCAAACGACAACAATATTAAATGTTACATACATAGGCTCAATCTTTCCAGCATACAGCTTCTCACCTCAGAATTACAAATGCCTATTACGCTCGGCCACTACCGCTAGCTACTTACCAGGTATGTTCCTTTCCTAGCTTTCAAAACATAAATATTTTAATAACATCACAATCGCTACTGTGTAGATGTCGTCGGTCAAATACGATTGCTGCAAGATATAAAACCACATAAGCCAGAATCGAATACAAAGGTTACAATTGGTTTATTGCTGAACAAGTCAAAGATGGTTAGGCTTACACTGTGGGACAAATCAGCGGTAGAGTTTAGCACCCTTCATTGCAAACTGGATAGGAGATTCAAAATTGTCATCATCACAAGCATAATTCCTAGACTTTGTAGAGGTAAATAAGATTTATTAAAACATACAAATTTTATAATTACTTTTTTTTATAAACAAAAAAAATCCATTCGAGCCGACATATTTGTTGCAGGAACACTCGAACTCAATTCATCACCTGCACAACTTTCTACTCGACGAGACAATCGAACACATCAAGAATTACAACGGGAGGATCGGGGGACATCGACAGTCGTAAGAAGCTCCAAACGTCATACTGGTTTCTGTTCTCATTCACACTCAAACAGATACTCGGATTACCTTTTCTTCAAAGCAGTTGGTCATCATATTATATTTTTGAATGGAACTCAGTATGTAAGTTACACAGAAAAATTCGTTACTAGATATTTAGAACAATAATTATCGTTTGATAAATGAAACTTAAACCATATAAGGGAAAAAAAAGAATGTTAAATATTGATGCTGAAAACATGGTATTTAATATATAAAAAAACGAAATATAAAAAATAATTTAGTCATAATAACAATATACCTAAATCTAATCTAATAATATTAAAAAGGGTCGTCCCTTCCATATGTAAATATAAATATGTATGCTAAATCACAAATCTTGAAAGAGAACAAAACAAATATGGAAATGTATAATTACAAATAAAGATAAGCTTACACAAAATAAAAACTAAAAGATTATGATGTTGTGATTATGCTATCTTTAAGGTTACTACTCTACTATTTTTAACAAGTTTCAATTCACAATTCCCTCTCAGAAGAACATTTCGGCTCAGAAAGTTCAAGTCTTCCTTCTGCTTTTGAGGCTTCAGAAGGTTTAGATGAATATCTATATTAAATATAATTATTTTGTTGCCTGATTAAATTGTATACGTTGTTTAAATGTATCTACAAAAATGTAAATATCTGATCATATAAGTTGTCAAACCGTAACATCTAATACAATTATGGTCAATTATTATTGTTTAGACCAAATCCTGACTCCACATTCGTAACTTCTTTTTTTCATGTCTAAAATTGTTGAAACTTATGACATATTAAAGCCAGTTTAGAAATCGCCACCTATATAAACCCCTTTGTTCTGAATACATTATGCAGCTCTTCCATATCTTTAAACATCTAATCCAAAATCGAAACATGACTCAGCCATTTTGGACTATCAGTGATAAAGCCGAGCCGACCTCATTATCTCCAAAAAGGACGGTCACCATGAAGATAAAGAGGCCAGGTACACAGCAGACAAAAATTATTCTATCTGTCGCTTTGAAGACAATGAGTAATGGCCATCTGACCCATGACACGGCACGCGCTATGGAACACAAGCTTGGATACCATGAAATTGATTTTGATTCAGTGATGAAGATCATCGAGGAGACCACTGACCATGTGGCACACACTATTCCAAGACTTGCCGATTCCACGGTAACAGATCTTGATATAATTGTTAAGATAGTTGATCACAATCCACATGCTCTGCGCAGAATTGATCTAGACGTCTACATGGTCAAACTCCTCAAAACCAAAGAGAACCCATCCGCATCGAACACGCTGGAAAATGCTCAATTTGCTGCGAGGAATTTGGCACCGTGGAATGATCAACTCTTTAAATTGTAGGCATACTTATCATCACCACTGCATCGTAGAGTGGGTTAAAAGAGATTGACATGCCCATGTTGTAGGGAAAATCTTGCTTGATGGAACGGTTGATCGAGGATGGTATTTTGAAGGAACTTGGTACTAAGTTGAGTTTTATAAATTAATATGATGGCTACAAAATGTAATTGTTACAGGATTGAACTATCTTATTGATTTGTAACCAGATGTTAAATCAATATATATCGTACCGAAGCTAAAATACATGTCATAAAAAAAAAAACTACACAGATAAAAAAAATTAATGATGGAATTAAGCAATAAAAAGGAAAAAATCTCCTTGATGTTAGTATTATGGATTGCTATTATTTTGTACAATTACTGGTTTTGTTAAAACAAAAATATTTTACTGCTTTCCGTTTTCACTTACGTCCCACAGACCCCATCAATTATATATTACTTGCAAATATAAATTTCCAACTAATAAAAATTAGGCCAGGCTACACACTACATTGCGATGAGTACTTGAACATATAATATACCGATAAACGGATGTGAAAGGATTGGGGTCACAAAATAATAAACCATATATATCATAACGTTTGCTATGATATTTAAAACAGTGTAGTATTCCCCAAGAGACTAAACATCAAGAATGATATATTTAAATCAAATTCTATAAATATTACTCAGATACACACTTGGGGAAATAAAAAACAATTACTGATTCAAGAATCAACAAACAATTTAGTAATTAATTAATTTAAAAAAAAATTGAAGCAAACAATCGACCTACATAAATAGGAACTAATAAATTATTTGGAAATTATAGTCTTGAACATAATATGTTAGACACATCAAGCTTATTTAATTTAATTAAAATTACAAAGTTCCCGAGACTAAAAATGCTTTGTGGAATATGTTGTTCCATATAAATCCAGAAACAAAAAAAGAATGTAAACTTTTACCCATAAGGAAAATATCTGAATTAAGGTAATGGTGGGGGGGGGGGGGGAATCGAACCTGGGACGCATACATAAACAAGGATGACTCCACCACTAGGACAAAGACTAGATTTGTAGATAACTCTCATCCGCATAAATATTACTGATATGACGGGAGATTCTGGAAAGTGTCAGTTACGTCAACTCAAAGTGTTTAAGTGCTTCTTCTTACTCTGGAGAGGAAACCCGATAGTCATCATCTTCTTCCCCTTTACTTCTTCCTCGACGAAACCTATTCGCGATGTCTGATCAAAATCGTCCATCGTCTCATCGATGTAGGGGTCAGAGGTTTGGTGAGATCGAATATCCTCTCAGAGAGACTACTCGTTTCCGTCCTCGAGCTCCATTTGTCTCTTTCGAAGAGCGTGTCCACGGTAATCGATTGATATACTCCGATGCCCTTCTAATAGTCGGAGACGGTGATCGCCGTCATTACAATGCTGACGCTGCTTCCGGGTATCAATTCCTATGTCTCAGAGGGTTTGTTGTTCAATGTTCTTTAGACCCTATGGATCCCCTTCTGTTTGATGTGTTTAGGGTGATTGATAGATTAGGTTGGTGCTATACTGTTATGCATGTCCAACCGTTTTGTCCTAGGGTAGTAAGGGAGTTTGTCTCGAATATACTCTTTGACGCCGATGGTTCACTTATCCGAGGAGTCATGTATCAATTCGAGCCTTTTGTCATAAACAAACTGATGATGACACCCTCGATCGAGGATTCATTTCGCTGGGAAGTGGTTCCTCTGAAGCAGGCGATTACATACCTCACTAGAGGGCAATGTTACACTTGGGCTGGATTCAGTCTCACTGCTTTGGCCGAACCCTTCCAGACTCTGTACAGCGTTTGTAAGTTAAACTGGCTTCCAGGACCTGTGTCTGAAACGATGATAAAGAACCGGCTCCGCCTTTTATTCGCTGTTGCTACTGGGAGGAAGATTGACTTTGGACGCCTGGTGTACGATCAAGTGATCGAGATGGCTCGCAATTCAGATTGGTCCACGGACCTAATCTTTCCAAACCTCATCTATCAAATCTTGATGTTCCAGAGAGAGATACCTATGCTACCAGGCGATGAAGAACTTATCGGCAGCTGTATTCGTATACATGGAACAAGTGGGGAGTCAAGTGGAACAAGGGGAGCATAAGGTTGATTTGGTTTCATCCTTGAAATCTTTTTTTGGCAGTACCGTACGGCTTTTTCTTATGTGACTGATGCATAATCTCTTTGGTAGTCTACTTCTGTAAGAATCTCCAACAGGAAGATGTCATTTTCATGGCATTTGTGTTTTGCTCGATGCTTTATTGTGATGGATGATGTACTTTTGATGATACGATGTTTTCCATATCGGATATTAGTAATGCTATTATAACGTCTTTTATGAAATATTCGATGTCTGTTAAAAGTAAAAGCACAAAGTTGTGTTCTAAATCCGAATTTTATCTGAAAATGATCAGCATATGATTTTGGGTTGCATTCGTATCTTTTTAATTACAGACAACAACCATAGTTTATTAAAAAAAAACAATTCTTAAATAATAAATAATTAGAGTATGATCTGTGTTAAAAACGCAGTTTTTTTAACAAACATAATTAACAAATCAATATGTTTTTGAAAACAAAAAAATGATAAGTAATTTTCTAATACCATTTATTTTGTGTATTTCATAAATATATAATAATATTATTTGTATTTATACTGAATAACCGGTGATTCAATGTGTAAGAGAAATCTGTTACTATCAAAAGTTTTTAGAAGAAAAAATATCTCATCAATTTCTTGATTTAACATTCAATCCAAATCTTAAAAAAATTAACGCATAGCAACCAATATATCCAGAGTTCCTTCCATACATGAATATATCATACAAATGCTATAACACAAATCATAGAACGAATAAAAGTCGAATACAGAATTGTATTAATCCAAAATAAAGCTAAGATTAGACTAAATAAATTCTCATTAGTAATAAGGTTGAGATCTTGGAATTTAATTGATATGTGCTACTAATTTGCATAAATTTCAGATTCCAGTATCCTTTTACATTATGTGTGAACTAATACACCATCAATAATATATTACTTTCCTATCCAACTATTTGAAGACCTCAGAGTGAAGGCATACTACTCACATTATTGTGTTGAGGATTAGGTTATATCATATAAATCTAATCAGTAAAACACGATTTGAGAATTTATTCTAACAAAGTACGGACTGAGCCAAAATAATCATATCATAATATAGATCAAAAATTATATAATTATTTTAAACATAATAACAATGTCTACAAACACAGCATTCGGTATCAAATCTTTTGGAAATAAAATTGCCTCAATCTTTGGTATTAAATCTTTTATATTAGCAATTTAAGGGAAATTGGTAAAAAAGTATGACTTCGTATTTGGCACTTTCACGAAGTTTCCGTCATATGTTATTTTCGCCTTTTTTTGCGGTAACGCTGATACCCATTAACTCTCAAATGTGCCTGTTGCTCCAAATTTGACTATGCTAATTTAAAACTGTGCTGTTATAACAATCAAAATTAATTATCATAAATATTTCGAATATGACATTAATTGATCACATTTATTCTTCCCTGATATACTCCTCCTCTTCTTTCCCTAATAAGTAAATCGTATCAAAAAAAAATCTTCATCTTCGAAAAAACAACCTCTCTCATATATCGTTATAGAACCCTATAATCACCAGTGGTATCGTTAGCTGATTTCTTAGCATACAAGGCTCCGGTTGAATCTTGCCTCGAGGTTAAGCTCTTCCATCCCTTATGAACGTCCATACTCACTTTGTAACCCTTCTCTAATCTCTTAACTTAATATTTTGATAGCAGACTTAGATTGCTTCTAAAGACCCCCTCCCCATCCATCCCCCAGTAACGAGATGCAGTGTCCGCCTCCTCCCCCCCCTATCGAAACTGGAGGTAAACACATCAATACTTCGCGTACAAGTTGTTGGTTATCAAATCCGAGGAATCCTCTGTTTGTGAGATCGAGTTTTGATAATCATAAGATATTAACTTGGTAAAATGAGTAACAAGCTAGACGAGTTTGCACCTGGTCAGGATCAATGTATCCATACGAAGGGATTATCTATTATAGTTAGTTTTATTAATAAATTGTTATACCTGAGATTATTTACAGTATTCTACACAAAACATTAAAAAAAATGTCTCAGATTATACACAGTTGATGATGATTGAGATTTTTCATTGTAATTCTGAAAATTGATGAGCTAGAATTTTTAAAAATATTGTCTGTTTTAGTGCATCTACTATATATATACATCATATAAATTTAGCTTTAAAATTAATCGTTTAAAGAGTAGTTAAAATATATTATTTTATATATGTATTCTTTAAAATCTGTTTTACTATTTTCGATAGTTATTCTAAGGGAGAATAAATTTTGATGATTAACAAAATTCATTACGCCAAATCTTTAATCTGAAAGAATAGTTTTTTGTATTTACTATCAGTTGCCTCAACGTGAACACATGTTTATTTTAAAAATCAGGTTTTGTTCATCACGTGCACAATGCATGTGTAATGTTCATTACGTTCGCAATGCATGTGTAATATTCATATTTGATATTATGATAATGAGCACACTTTTTTGTATATAGAATTTTTAAAGGACACATGAACATGGACAATACCGTTTGTATACTGGAGTTAGAAAAAAGTTACTAAACATTCATTGTTGTTGTTAGTTAATTTCTTAAATTAGTACAGATAAACAATTAGCAAACAAGTTTGAATTGGTTTTATTGTTTTACTAACTTAATTTATCTGGTGAGCTAGACAAAAAATGGGCCAATAATTCAGGAAAAGAGAAGCCTTATTCAATACTAAAAATATCTGTATCTTTTTCCTCTCTCTGTTAACATAAAAGATTCTATTTATTCAAGCCCCAAATATTTTAGGATCAATTTTGGTGGCGATGGCTTGGAATGGTCGTTTCCTCTATCTTTTGTCCTTTTAAATTTTTTTTTTTTTTTTTTCAAGTGGATTGTTAGGTAACTATGAGCTAAATTCGGTTTTTTCACCTGATTCATTTGCTGTAAACCATTATAATTTAGTTCAAACTTCAAGCATCAGTACATATATTAAAATATATTGCATACGCTTATTAAAAATATGTCATCTCCTGAGTTTTTGAGTGTGGCTACCATAGTCTTATAGCAAATAAACTTACTAAGATTCACAACGATGCTTGAAGACGTTGTTCAATTTTGTTAGACTTGGGCTGGGAGAATTGGTTGATAGATATAGTGACATACGGTTATCCATACTTTCTGAAAAAAAAAAAAAATTCTTAAGACAACGTAGACACTGAATGAAGAATACGAAGATTTGTTTATATGGATGCATTTATACAACACATAAGATCTTTTCTATTGTGAATAAAACATTATTGTGTTAGTTCTTCCGAACGCTTATGTGAGGTAAAACTATATGTTAAAAACAATTTGACCTATTTTATTGTGTGCTTTACGAATAATCGCATAATAAAAAATAAAATAAAAAATTTGTGGACGTACATGTTGTCCACCTTTCCGTGCTGATCTTCTACTGAAATACAGGATCTTCATCCGGGATAACACAGAAAAGAAAACGGGGACGTCCGCTCGGATCACGTGGAAAACCTAAAGGTGTGTCCGAAATATAACATATACATTATACCATCAGATTATAATTTATATGAGACTAATCTACCCAAGATTTTATCAGTTCGCCTGGTAAACGATCGTCCCGAATTCAAACCAAGATATTATGATTGTAAGTTTATATAAATTGGAATACCATATTTAGATAAATATATATATATATATATATACATAAGCTAAATGGATTCAAAAATTAATGAGCAGGTGGCTGCAATGGTTGCGAACTTTACAGAAGGAATATTTTGGTCATGTCAATTTCTCCGCATATCCTTTTATATTTATTAGTTTTTGGCTTCATAGTCAAGCAGAAAAACGCACGTAACATGAGAAGGGCCATGTTGCTATCGAAACGAAATTCCCCCAGTTCCAATGGTGAGCATCGATGCTGCCCCAGTACAATGTCGTTGGCTACATTTTTATTACTAATTTTTAATTTATTGTTTCAGATGGTCCACAATCTAACACATGTACGCATCGTACTCGAGCAAAGAAAAAAGGTGCATACTATCTAAACCCTTAGTAATTCTCCATAATTAAAATCCCGATGAGTAGATAACATTAGAAGGTCTCTACATAATTAATCCCTTATGTATATTTTAAAATTCTCTTACAAATATATAATCCAACACAACGTAATATGTATATGTACCTATAATTATTTATATTTCTATATACGAATACGGAAAATTTATAACCATAGATACATATCTTTAACAACAACACTTCTATTTATACTAACATTGATATACTCTGTGAGGTTCGTAGCCAAAACAATCAGACAATTGTGTAGATGCAAACTATCTATCACCAATTAGGATAATGAACTGATATAGAAATCGAATTAACAAATCTGAATTTTGAATATACGAAAATAAAATATATAACACATTTACTGGATAATTGTATATTCATCACGACAAATACTTTTATTATTAATATTGGTGTAGTATATTTAGATATTGAATTTTAAACTTAATAATCTACCATTATCTATTTCGATTTTTTGTATGACCCTAGGAAAAACATTATGTTCATGATAATATTTTCACAACAAAAGTTACTAATAATCTTACTGCCAATAGTATGTTTTCTAATAATATACTGAAAGCAAATAAACGATTCCATAGATTAAAAAAAATATATCAGTCATGAGTTAGAAAATATATATAACCGATTAGGATAATAGAATGATATAGGAGACAAATTAATAAAGATTGAATTTTAACTATACGCTTAATAAAATATATACCACGTTTGCTTGGTAGTTCAGTATTCACAACCACAGTGCTTCTGTTACACATATCAGTGGTAGTAAATTTAGATATTGTTTAATAAAGTTAATAATCCATCTATATACAGACCTAATTTAATATGATGTTAGGAAAACATTAAGTTCATAATTTTATGTTCACAACAAAAATAAACTAATTGTTCTCATTAAAAATAATATATTTTAGTAGATTCATAAGGAAATCAATTAAACAATTCTGTGAATACAAAATATATATCACTATTTATGATTACAAATAATATATAGTTTAAAATTTCTGAATTTAGAATAATAATTATACAAATATAAAACATATTCTACATATTCTTAATAATTATGATATTCGGTCCAAAAAATTAATGATCCATCCTAGAGTATAGATCAATCACAATATAAAAAATTTAAAGAATATATTCACCAATTTAGTTAATAAAGAGGAAACTCATACATCTTAACTGATTGAATACACAATATAGTATTTAGGATCAATATAAAGGTTAGTAATTTTTTTGTTAAAAAAGAGTAAAAACTATCTTCCCAATTGACTTAAATTTTCAAATTCTACCTGCTAAATTTATAGCCTTCAACTGGACATTTGAAAACATAGATGGGTTTAAAACATACCGTTGTTTCAAAACGAGATATAAAGAGATTTTTACGTATTAAAATATGCATACATATAAATTTCTAAAAAGTACATTAAAGGGTAAACATTTTATAAAAAAAGTAAATTATAAACAGTTTGTGAGAAAAGTTGATCCTGTTTTATTTCATCCAGTGGAAATTTTGATATTTTATAAAGTTAATTAAGTTAACAAGTACTAATTAATACAGTTTCTACTGTATTTCTTAACGGAGGTTACACTCCGTACAATTCTTTATTATACACGCACGATATGAAAACAATGTTAAACATAATTTAATGCGATAAAGACTCTACATCTAAAGCTGAAGATAACCCAATCATAGCATGCACGAAATGTGGCGACTAATGTGGAAATCAGAGAGCACTGGTACAGACTCCAGATCTGGTGAACCATCGTTCACGCTTTGCTGTAACCATGGCCAGATAAAGCTTCCACCGATCAAGCAACCCCCAGCCCTGTTAGAAGAGCTTCTTCAACACAGATGGTTTCGGGATACTATCAGAGTATATAATTCTGTACTAGCTTTTACGTCGGTTGGGATGAAAATGGATTACAGTGTCGTCAACTCCCCTGGTCCTTACACCATACGAATCCAAGGTCAGACCCATCACAGAATTGGCTCGCTTATACCACGCCCAGGTTGTCTCCCAGAATATCTCCAGCTTTACATATTTGATACGGGCAACGAAGTCGAATCGGTTGACCGCGATGGGTCAGACCTCTGCAGAAGGAAATCTTGATGAGGCAACCTTACAGCGTCTCATCAAGATGGTTGACGAGAACAATTGTTTGGCTAAGATATTCCGACGGGCACGTGATCATTATGAAAGCGCCGGGAATGAGTTTACTGTTAGGTTGCTTCCAGATAAAGGGAAAGGAAAAGAGTACGATCTTCCTCAAGTGCAGGTGGTCGCAGGCCTTATTGTAGGGGATATGTCACAGACGATCGGTTTACGAGATATAGTGGTCCAATTCCAATCTGACACTCTGCAGCAGCTACGTGACGATCACCCTCTGTACATGAGTCTACAATATCCTCTTCTGTTCCCATATGGTGAATATGGCTTTCAACCCGAGATCCCACTAATTCTTGAGACAGGCACTTCAAGAACAAAGCAATATGTAACCATGCGGCAATATTATGCCTCATTAATCCAGACACGGCTTGCCCAAGGGTCGACGTTGATTAAAGGAGGACGTCTCTTTCATCAATTTATTGTGGACGTTTACGCATCAATTGAAGAAGATCGTCTAAGGTGGGCGAGGAATAATCAGGATGTCTTAAGAGCCGAGCTATACAGTAATGTTCTCGACGCTGTGTGCCGGGGTGACACTGATGCTAAAGTTGTGGGCCAGAGGTATATACTGCCTCCAAGTTTCACTGGTGGGCCCCGATACTTGATTGAGAAATATTATGACGCAATGGCTATTTGCAGAGACTTCGGCAACCCAGATTTGTTTGTCACAATGACGGCCAATCCTAATTGGATCGAGATTAAAGATCATCTTATGAGATATGGTGGAGATGTTCCCAATGACAGACCAGACATTGAGTGCCGAGTCTTCAAAATGAAGTTAGATCAACTACTTAAAGATTTCAAGAAAGGGACTTTCTTCAAGCCGTATACAGCCGCCCTCCACAGAATAGAGTTTCAGAAACGGGGTCTTCCTCATGCGCATATACTACTGTGGTTTGGGAACTGTTCCAGGACACCGAGTGCGGAGGAAATTGATGCGATCATCTCAGCCGAGCTACCAGACAAAGATGAAGATCCAGAGGCTTATGAGTTGGTCACAAAACACATGATCCATGGCCCATGTGGTACACTTAATCCGAGGTCACCATGTATGGAAAATAATGTGTGCACGAAAAAGTATCCTCGGCCGTATAACAATACCACTACGATTGACAAGTCAGGATATGTGTTATACCGCCGCCGAACGATAAAGCGAAAAGCGGTAAAGAATGGATCAATCATAGACAACACTTCTGTTGTGCCACATAACGTCGAGCTTTTAAAGAAGTACAATGCTCATATTAATGTCGAGTGGTGTAATAGAACAAGTGCGGTGAAGTATTTATTCAAATACATAACCAAAGGTGTTGACAGAGCATCGGCTGTTATTGAGAAAGGAAATACGGCGACTACTTCTGACGCAACGACCTCGGACGGATCAAATGAGAGAGTCCTTAAGCAACGCAACGAGATCCAAGACTACATCGAAGCTCGATATTTGTCAGCTTGTGAGTCTATGTGGCGGACGTATGCATTCCACATACATAAAAGAAAACCATCAGTTGAGAAGCTTATCATTCACCTGGAAGGCGAACATAACATCTCAGTCAAAGAAACTGATAATCTTGGTCGTGTAATCCGTAAGCCGGGCATCGAAAAAACAATGTTCACTGAATGGATGGTTTTATGCAGAACATCTGAGTTTGCAAGAACATTAACCTACGTGCAGATACCAGAATTTTTTGTCTGGAACAACAGTACTAAGGTCTGGTCTCCACGTAAGAAAGGCAAAGCCATTGGCAGAATCGTAAATGTTCATCCGTCATCAGGTGATCGGTACTTTCTAAGGATCCTCATAAATAAGATTAAGGGTCCAAGAAGCTATGATGAGCTCAAGACCTACAACAACGTGAAATATCCTGATTACAAATCAGTTTGTCACGCACGTGGCTATTTGGACAATGATGTTGAATGGCACGAGACTATGTCGGAAGGTGTTAGATGGGCTACCCCATACCAACTCCGAGATATGTTTGTCACCTTCTTGACAAACTGTTTTGTTACGAGTCCTAAAAATTTATGGGAACATTCTTGGAAATCCATGAGCGAGGATATACTGCACAAGAGGCAGCGAATCATGGGTCATGCGAATCTGGAGCTAGATGACGAGACTCTCGAGCAATACACGTTAATCGAAGTAGAAAAATTAATGAGAATGCATGACCGATCTTTAAGCGAGATTAAAGATATGCCGAAGATCAAACCTGTTCTGCTGAGAGAGCTAGGAAACAATTTATGGAACCAAGAACTGGATTACGACATCGCCGAGGAAACGTTAAGACATGACAAGCAATTTAGCCAGCTTAACGCTGACCAACGTGCAATTTACGATTCAGTCTTAGAATCTGTTGACAAAAGGGATGGAAAGCTATTCTTCGTATATGGTGCAGGAGGCACAGGTAAAACGTTCCTTTACCAAACCATCATATCAAGAATACGATCCAGAAAACAGATTGTTCTACCGGTCGCCTCATCTGGGATAGCTGCTCTGCTCCTTCCCAATGGTCGAACAGCACATTCTCGCTTCAATATCCCTTTAAAGCTCGATGAAAATAAGCTATGTAATATCAAACCCGGAACAATGCTGGCTGAACTTATAGAGAAGACAGATCTTATAATATGGGACGAGGCTCCTATGACACATAAGCATGCTTTTGAGGCGCTAGACAAATCTCTGAGAGATATTATGTCTAGAAAAGATTCAGCCGCAAAAGATCTGACTTTTGGTGGCAAGACAGTTCTTTTAGGCGGTGATTTCCGCCAGATATTACCTGTGATCCCACGAGGCAGCAAAGCTGATACTGTCCTAGCTTCAATAAGTCACTCATACCTATGGCATAGCTGCCACAAGTTCTCTTTGAAGACGAATATGAGGCTGAATCAGGAAGACAAGGAGTTCTCGGATTGGCTCCTACAAGTCGGAGAAGGTCGTGCAGGAACTGACCTGGGAGAAGAGTATGATAACCACCATGAGCAAATGATATCTGTCAATGATTCGTTAATTCGAAAATGTGGTGAGGATCCATTGAGAGAGGTTGTTAATGCCGCATACGGAGAAGTTCATACAGTACCAACTTCCCATAGTTACTACACTGATAGAGCTATACTCACACCACGGAATGAAACTGTGGATGAGATCAATGCATACACCATCTCTCATACTGACGGGGATTCAAAAGATTATTTCAGTTTTGATAGCTTCGAGGTATCGGATACTCAATCAGAACAGAACGAAACACTTTACCCGGTAGAGTATCTTAATTCCTTGGAGTTTTCAGGCCTGCCTTCGTATAAACTCACTCTGAAGATTGGGGCTCCAGTTATGCTTTTACGGAACATAAATCAGAGAAAAGGATTGTGCAACGGTACCCGTATGATCCTAACCCACATAGGCGAACGCTTGCTCAAAGCGTAAATCGCCACGGATCCCATATCGGAAGAGAGATCTTGATTCCAAGGATTGTCCTTCTGCATGATGAAACACATCTACCGTTCACCTTACGTCGAAGGCAGTTCCCTATCAGATTGTGCTACGCAATGACAATCAATAAAAGCCAAGGTCAGAGTTTAAAGGAGGTCATTTTGTATCCGCCTAAACCCGTGTTCTCTCATGGTCAACTCTATGTGGCTTTATCAATGTTACAAACAAAACGGGATTAACTATCATCAAGGGCGAAGATTCCCACGAGCTTAAGGTGAAGAACGTTGTTTACAAAGAAATCTTCAAGGGCCTTCATCCCCATAGAGGTAATAACAATTAAATTATAAATGTTCCACATCCACCATTTTTAAAATAAAAAAAAATCTCTCCTAAATTGAAGATCACGGCAGATTTACAGGGCCCAACACCACCACCTTAGTAACCTACGTACTCTCGAGAAGGCAACAGACAATTCTTATGCAACCACGAGAATCAGGTATCTTATTATATACATAATCATTGAATCATATATAAATTTATTTAAGTATACTAACTTGGTCTTTAACTTCTGCAGATCGTCTCTTTCAAAAGACTCTATCGCAATCTCTATTCTACAAACACTTTGTTCTTCTATATAATTTTTTAAGACACCTGAATTTATTCTATTTCTTTAAAACGCTATCGATCATCAAGATTTCATATTTCATTATATATATTACACTCATAACAGGGGGAAAATATAAAGACTATTAGAAACAAAACTTAAACAAACACTTATCCGCGCGTAGCGCGGAGATTGAATCTAGTAATAATAATAACAACATAAAAACTCAACTGTTAAGATTCGAAAAAAATAATGATAGTTTTAAAATCAATTTGGATCAATAAATTAAAAACAAAGATAGATTTTAAATCAATTTTGGATCAATAAATTAAAAACAAACTCTCAAAATCTTTTCATCACCTTTTGAACTTTTCATAATTGCTGTATTAACTCTTTACTCTTTTTGTATTATTTTTTAGTGAGTAAATTTGTTTGGTAAATCTTTTCACTTCAGTTAACAAATCTTGCGTTGAAAAACAAAAAGGGACTATAAATAAGAAACGGGCCTGGAATAAAGAGCCAATTAAACTTTCATTTGGGCCAAATATTAAAATCTAAACGGATCTTGACCGACCCATAATACATCACCCGGTTACGCAAAACACATACAGTATAAGCCGTCTTTCTTTAACCTTCTTCCCTCGACCGACCTATATGAACGAGAGCCGTCGCCGCAAATAAAATAATCTCATCGCTAAACCTCAGAGCAGCAAAATCCTGATAGAGAGAGAGAGATGTCAGGCTTAGCATGTAACTCGTGTAACAAGGAGTTCGAAGACGACTCTGACCAGAAGCTCCATTACAAGTCCGAGTGGCACCGTTACAATCTCAAGCGCAAGGTCAGTCTATCTCAACTGGTGATTGTAGCTTCGTTAGGGTTTATATACTTATGGTGGTTCTGTCATTAAATGATCAAAGAACGAAGAAGAAAAACTTTACATGTTGTTGTTGTTGTCGGAAAATGTTTAGATCGCTGGTGTTCCTGGAGTCACAGAAGCTCTGTTTGAAGCAAGACAAGCTGCGATTGCTCAGGCGAAGATCAAATCCAACGAAGCGCCTCTGCTTTACAGCTGTGGAGTCTGTAATAAATCTTACAGGAGCTCCAAAGCTCACGAGCAGCATCTCAAGTCAAAGAGCCACGTTCTGAAGGCTTCTAGCAGCGGAGAGGAGGATAAAGCCATCATTAAGCAGCTTCCTCCTCCTCCTCCTCCTCGCCGTGTTGAGAAGAAGGACATGGGTTCAATCGAGGAAGAGAGTGAAGAGAGTGAGGATGAATGGGTTGAGGTTGATTCTGATGAGGACTTGGAGGCTGGAGAAGATATGGATGAGGATGATGAGGAGGGTTCAGGTGAAGAAGATATGGATGAGGATGATGATTTCGAGTTGGACCCGAGTTGCTGTTTGATGTGTGATAAAAAGCATAAGACGATAGAGAAGTGTATGGTTCATATGCATAAGTTCCATGGGTTCTTCATTCCTGACATCGAGTACTTGAAGGATCCCAAAGGGTTTCTAACATACGTTGGTCTAAAGGTGAAGAGGGACTTCATTTGTCTGTACTGCAACGAACTGTGCCATCCATTCAGCAGTTTGGAAGCTGTTAGAAAGCATATGGAAGCCAAGAGTCACTGCAAAGTGCATTACGGTGATGGTGGTGATGAGGAAGATGCAGAGCTAGAAGAGTTCTATGACTACAGCAGCAGGTCTCTCTCTCTATTCTTCCTCTGCTTAGTTAGTATCTTTGTTATGATAGAAACTATTGTTTAATTGAATGTGTGTTTTGTTTTAGTTACGCGAATGAAGGCGAAAACCAGATGGTTGTGGCTGGTGAATCAGCTAATACCGTAGAGCTTTTTGGTGGGTCTGAGCTTGTGATCACCAAGAGAGGGGAGAACAAAGTAACGTCCAGGACTCTTGGGTCTCGAGAGTTCATGCGCTACTACAAACAGAAGCCACCACCATCGTCTCAGAAACACATCGTCAGCTCCCTAGCCAACAGGTTTGTCTTTGAGACCCATGAGAGATCATCTCTTTTTACTATCTTTCTCTAGCATTGCAGAATCTGATTTGAATGGATGTTAAACAACGCAGGTACAAGAGCCTGGGTTTGGCAACGGTGCAGTCGAAGGAGGATATAGTGAGGATGAAGGTGATGAGAGAGATGAACAAGAGAGGAGCGAGGATGCGTGTTAAGCTGGGGATGAAGAGCAACGTCATCAGAAACCTGCCCAACAACGTCACGTACTAGTCTCTCCAAACTATTGTGCTGTTTGATTTCTATAACGCTTCTTAATGGAAACTTGTGTTGGTGAGTGAAGTCTAGAACCTATATGAGAAACTTTGTATACTTTCCAAGGTCTCATAAGCCCATTGGGCCGATTTTGTCGAGTTTGTATCTCGTACGTTTCACCAGTACTTTACTTCTATTTATTACAACATTTTCTTCTTTTTTTATATGCTTTGCATTCTGAAATAGTTGTTGACATCACCTGGAATAAAGTCTTATTCAAGGCTTGATGATTCAGTCTTCTACTGGTCTGATCAATGAGCGAGTGAGGGATAAGGTGAGGCATCATCTCCTGTCCCTATATCATTCACTATTTTTTTATGAATTTCTTAAATCTCCTATGCTTTGTTTGTTTAATGGAAACATGAAAACCCAATTTTATCTTATTCAATTCTCAAAAGATTTCAAATTTCAAATTTTAGATTTTAGATTTCAGATTTTTTTTTTTCAAATTTTAATTATCGATATTAGACTGATATATAATTTTATTTAGTTTTACTTAAGTCTCGATTGGTATATAGCAGATGAAGAAGTAGTAGTAGTATGCTGTAGAAGCAGTATGCTGCAGAAGCTGTATGCTATCATTAAAATTTTTAATAAAGTGATTGATAGGGCAGTATCAGTATACAATTTTAAAATTATCATAAAGTTAGTATATAATATATTTATTTTAAAATAATATTTATTAATAATATATGTTTTATTAAAAAATAATCACTTATTTAATTATAAAATTAAATTAAATTTTAAATATAAAATATTATTATTTAAAAAAATAAATGTAAATATTATTTTAATATAGAAATTTATTTTTGGATATAAAAATAATTTTGATATTATTAAATAAAATAGAATAATTATATATATAATTTATATATAAATTATCATTATTTATCTATTGGTAGAGCAGTAAATGATTCATATAATATTATCAGAAAATTAATATATGACATATAATTTATTTTTTATAAATAATATAGATATGTTTAATTTCTAATATATAATATATAGATATATATTATTTTATTTTATTTATTAAAAATAATGAATGATATGTGTAATTATATAAGTTATATTATATTTCAAATGTGAAATATTGTTCTTTTTAAGAAGTTAAAATAATTAATCACAACTTTTATTTTTTTTAAAGTAATTTTTTTTTATTATGAACATAATTTTTTATATTATTAAATAAAATATATTAATTATATATAATTATTTTTAAATGTTTATATATTATAACTGCAAATGCTCTACCAAAAGCTCCATATGAGAGCATTGAGTAAGAGCATTTGGAGAGCATTAGCATCTTGTAAATGCTCTTATAAATGCTTTTGTGATAAATGTTGATTAGATAATGACGAGCATAATGCTTATGCTAATGCTATGCCAATCATATTCTTTAGTTATAAGATTTTTAATGTTAAAATCTTCCAACTAAGTTTGTTTCAGAAAAAAATCTCTAAACTAAGTATATAACAGAAAAGTTCTCAAACTAACTTTAATTAACGTAAAACCTCCAAACTAACCTTTTTAATGAATTATACCTTCTATCTACAATACCGATAAAAAAAACCAATTATACAGATAAATTTTTAGTTTAAGGGTTTCTACACTAACCAAACTTAGTTAGGGGTTTTAACATTAAAAATCCAAAAATATGTAAAAAATTTTAAACTTAAATTTGTAAAATGAGCTTTAAATAAGTTATGCAAATAGATGAGTTAGCTTTGCATTAAAATCTTATCTCTGATACGCGTTTATAGGTGATGCCCTCTCAAAACAGTGATGGAAATGGGCGCAAGAACTTGGATGATATGATTCTAGACTATCTAAAGCAACCTGCTTGCACGTGAGTTTCACTTTCCTTCACCTGTTGCAACCTAGGAGAGTTGTGCCTGATAATTGTTGTTAATTTTGTTTACTGCAGTGCAAGACAACGGGATACACCTTGATGAAATTGCCCAGCAGTTGAAGGTTCAAAGAACAAGCTTGAGTAATTCCTCTTTCTTTCTTTCTTTCTCCTTATAATCTCCATCTCTACACTTACACAAGTTGTTGATTTTTACGTTTTGGGTGTCTTTACACAGGGGTGTATTCAGTCACTGGAAGGTGATGGTCTTATATACTCAACAATCGACGAGTATCACTTCAAGCATGTCGAGCTTTGATCAGTCTAGAGTGCGGTTGATCAGTAGAAATTTGCATTTTTCTTCTTTTTATGACGATCTAGTATTCATTCTGCAACTACTTTTAGCTATGTACCTGCCTGCTTAAACTGAAAATGGATTGATTTTCCTATTATGTTATTGGTTTAGTTTTCCATTTACTTTGATGTTCCATATTCTCAAGCCCTTATTATGTTATTTTATTGGTTTAGTATTTCGGCTTCGGCCATATCAACATAGCTCGCATACGATAAAGTATAACTTGGTTTCATAGGTAATGTTTTGTCAGTTCCACACCAACAAGGCTTGTGATAAAAATTGATAATGCAATGAATTTAAGACGGGAATCAATGCGAACCAATTTCATTAAAAACTACTGCATTACACTGTTGGCAGCAAAAATAGTAACGAGGTCGATACATAATAAACCAATAACCTATACGCCAAAGATCAACCAAATCACAAACATAAGTGATTTAAACCTAAACAGACTTTCACAAACGGATTAACAAAATCATTACTTGAAGAAGACCCTAGTTAAGCCTCTCTAACTCTTCCAAAGCTTTACTGGGGTTGTTGGTCAAAATTTGTAGATTGGCGACAGAGAGGACAAGAGTCATGTCGATCCAACCACTTGATCAAGAATCTTCATGAAACAAATGTGCACAACCAGGCGGTTGGCATAGGGCCTGTTCCTTAGTGTCCGACATATCCTCTAGACAGACCGCACAAGTTCCTTCTACGTTTGTTGTCTGAGGAGCTGAATTACAAGGCATGACAATGTACTCTTTCTTGGTAAATCTGAGGAATACCGTGATCAGCAAGGGTCCTTGAGGCAAGTCTCTTCTTCTGGATTCGACAACAATATGATCGGTGATAAGTCGAGACAAGACATGATCGTTGAAGCAGCTCTTGATTTGCTGATGAACGTTTGTTGGTGCTAAGTCTTGGAACCTGAGAAGGGATGGCATGTCGGGAAAAGAAAAGAATCGGGGTAAGAGCCAAGACTCGTGATATTACCATCGTCACTCTCTTCTACGAAAAATTCTTCGATTACCCAACTTTGACTAATCAAGACAGAGTTTAAAACCCTAAGGACAGATGACCTTGATCAGGCGTTGCATGTACACTGATTTCTACCTTCAACGATTTTGTTTCCATCATCTTCTTCCTTGAAACTCAACAACACAAGAGAGTCGTAAGAGAAAGAGATTGTGTCGCAACAGAGAGAGACTGTGTTGTGAAATAGGAAAGTTGAGATGGTAGTGTGTTGGTGATTGATGTTTGTATTTATAAGAAGAAAAAGGGTGAAAACGCGTAAATCACAATGTTCACTTTCCTTTTTACATCCCTTAGAGCAAGAAATGATTCATATAATATTATCGGAAAATTAATATATGACATATAATTTATTTTTATAAATAATATAGATATGTTTAATTTCTAATATATAATATATTTATTTTAAAATAATATTTATTAATAATATATGTTTTATTAAAAATAATCACTTATTTAATTATAAAATTAAATTAAATTTTAAATATAAAATATTATTATTTAAAAAATAAATGTAAATATTATTTTAATATAGAAATTTATTTTGGATATAAAAATAATTTTGATATTATTAAATAAAATAGAATAATTATATATATAATTTATATATAAATTATCATTATTTATCTATTGGTAGAGCAAGAAATGATTCATATAATATTATCAGAAAATTAATATATGACATATAATTTATTTTTATAAATAATATAGATATGTTTAATTTCTAATATATAATATATAGATATATAATATATAGATATATAATATATTTATTTTAAAATAATATTTATTAATAATATATTTATTTTAAAATAATATTTATTAATAATATATGTTTTATTAAAAATAATCACTTATTTAATTATAAAATTAAATTAAATTTTAAATATAAAATATTATTATTTAAAAAAATAAATGTAAATATTATTTTAATATAGAAATTTATTTTGGATATAAAAATAATTTTGATATTATTAAATAAAATAGAATAATTATATATATAATTTATATATAAATTATCATTATTTATCTATTGGTAGAAAGATAAATGATTCATATAATATTATCAGAAAATTAATATATGACATATAATTTATTTTTTATAAATAATATAGATATGTTTAATTTCTAATATATAATATATAGATATATATTATTTTATTTTATTTATTAAAAATAATGAATGATATGTGTAATTATATAAGTTATATTATATTTCAAATGTGAAATATTGTTCTTTTTAAGAAGTTAAAATAATTAATCACAACTTTTATTTTTTTTAAAGTAATTTTTTTTTATTATGAACATAATTTTTTATATTATTAAATAAAATATATTAATTATATATAATTATTTTTAAATGTTTATATATTATAACTGCAAATGCTCTACCAAAAGCTCCATATGAGAGCATTGAGTAAGAGCATTTGGAGAGCATTAGCATCTTGTAAATGCTCTTATAAATGCTTTTGTGATAAATGTTGATTAGATAATGACGAGCATAATGCTTATGCTAATGCTATGCCAATCATATTCTTTAGTTATAAGATTTTTAATGTTAAAATCTTCCAACTAAGTTTGTTTCAGAAAAAAATCTCTAAACTAAGTATATAACAGAAAAGTTCTCAAACTAACTTTAATTAACGTAAAACCTCCAAACTAACCTTTTTAATGAATTATACCTTCTATCTACAATACCGATAAAAAACCAATTATCTGAGATAAATTTTTAGTTTAAGGGTTTCTACACTAACCAAACTTAGTTAGGGTTTTAACATTAAAAATCCAAAAATATGTAAAAATTTTAAACTTAAATTTGTAAAATGAGCTTTAAATAAGTTATGCAAATAGATGAGTTAGCTTTGCATTAAAATCTTATCTCTGATACGCGTTTATAGGTGATGCCCTCTCAAAACAGTGATGGAAATGGGCGCAAGAACTTGGATGATATGATTCTAGACTATCTAAAGCAACCTGCTTGCACGTGAGTTTCACTTTCCTTCACCTGTTGCAACCTAGGAGAGTTGTGCCTGATAATTGTTGTTAATTTGTTTACTGCAGTGCAAGACAACAGGGATACACCTTGATGAAATTGCCCAGCAGTTGAAGGTTCAAAGAACAAGCTTGAGTAATTCCTCTTTCTTTCTTTCTTTCTCCTTATAATCTCCATCTCTACACTTACACAAGTTGTTGATTTTTACGTTTTGGGTGTCTTTACAGGGGTGTTATTCAGTCACTGGAAGGTGATGGTCTTATATACTCAACAATCGACGAGTATCACTTCAAGCATGTCGAGCTTTGATCAGTCTAGAGTGCGGTTGATCAGTAGAAATTTGCATTTTTCTTCTTTTTTATGATCTAGTATTCATTCTGCAACTACTTTTAGCTATGTACCTGCCTGCTTAAACTGAAAATGGATTGATTTTCCTATTATGTTATTGGTTTAGTTTTCCATTTACTTTGATGTTCCATATTCTCAAGCCCTTATTATGTTATTTTATTGGTTTAGTATTTCGGCTTCGGCCATATCAACATAGCTCGCATACGATAAAGTATAACTTGGTTTCATAGGTAATGTTTTGTCAGTTCCACACCAACAAGGCTTGTGATAAAAATTGATAATGCAATGAATTTAAGACGGGAATCAATGCGAACCAATTTCATTAAAAACTACTGCATTACACTGTTGGCAGCAAAAATAGTAACGAGGTCGATACATAATAAACCAATAACCTATACGCCAAAGATCAACCAAATCACAAACATAAGTGATTTAAACCTAAACAGACTTTCACAAACGGATTAACAAAATCATTACTTGAAGAAACCCTAGTTAAGCCTCTCTAACTCTTCCAAAGCTTTACTGGGGTTGTTGGTCAAGGAATTTGTAGATTGGCGACAGAGAGGACAAGAGTCATGTCGATCCAACCACTTGATCAAGAATCTTCATGAAACAAATGTGCACAACCAGGCGGTTGGCATAGGGCCTGTTCCTTAGTGTCCGACATATCCTCTAGACAGACCGCACAAGTTCCTTCTACGTTTGTTGTCTGAGGAGCTGAATTACAAGGCATGACAATGTACTCTTTCTTGGTAAATCTGAGGAATACCGTGATCAGCAAGGGTCCTTGAGGCAAGTCTCTTCTTCTGGATTCGACAACAATATGATCGGTGATAAGTCGAGACAAGACATGATCGTTGAAGCAGCTCTTGATTTGCTGATGAACGTTTGTTGGTGCTAAGTCTTGGAACCTGAGAAGGGATGGCATGTCGGGAAAAGAAAAGAATCGGGGTAAGAGCCAAGACTCGTGATATTACCATCGTCACTCTCTTCTACGAAAAATTCTTCGATTACCCAACTTTGACTAATCAAGACAGAGTTTAAAAACCCTAAGGACAGATGACCTTGATCAGGCGTTGCATGTACACTGATTTCTACCTTCAACGATTTTGTTTCCATCATCTTCTTCCTTGAAACTCAACAACACAAGAGAGTCGTAAGAGAGAAAGAGATTGTGTCGCAACAGAGAGAGAGAGAGCTGTGTTGTGAAATAGGAAAGTTGAGATGGTAGTGTGTTGGTGATTGATGTTTGTATTTATAAGAAGAAAAAAAGGGTGAAAAACGCGTAAATCACAATGTTCACTTTCCTTTTTTACATCCCTTAGAGCAAGTCCATTGGTTAGAGACCCTCATGAACTCTAATGAATAAATTAATAGTTAATTTTGTGATTTGAAAAGTTTAGAACCTTGTTAGTCTTCTTAAATTTTTTTTTTTAAGTTGAATTATTGGAACCATAGAAACCAAAGTGTATGTTCGGTTTTGTCATTGTAATTGCGTATGTCTTCCCATTGTTTTGGCTAAGTTTGTCTGATGTATTGCCGTATATGGACACAGATGTGGCTATTCAATTTACAGATGGTTAAGCTACACGCTTTTGACACCAAGCTAAGGAGAAGAAACCTGAAACCTCTAACTACATTCACGTTGAAATGTCTATTTAACTGCAACGTTTCTCCTTTTTTGCAGATTCACTTAACTCAAAAAGGAACTGACGAATTGATGATCCTAACTTTATGCTTGTTCAATAGTTAACCAGCTTTCTCATTGTCTCTGTCCCTTGCAATGACCATTTTGTTTACCCACCAAACAACATATCTTGGATTAAGCTTTTTAAAAGTCTATCAGTCTCTGACCATATTCACACAAAAAAGGAGTCTATCTTCTAGCTTTCTGCAGTACTTATTTTCTCATCTCATTCCATGGTACAAGACACCAGGTTGAAGATCATCCATACTATCTACATTCCTAACCATACCGTCTATGTTCCTAAACCCTCCATCAAACTCTCTCAGACATGTCCATCCTCTTCGTCCCAAGAACTCTCTGTAATCATCTTCTGTGTAAGACACCTTCTCCTCTTGATGAACCGGTAATGGATCAGACTCATCATAGTGGCACACTCTAACAGCTATTTCTGCATTTTTGGATATAAATACTGAGAAAAACCTCAAACCAGAAGAGAAAGAAAATCACTTGAAATATAGTCTGGAGATATTAAACATCTAATATGTTAAGTTTCATGAGCTTAGAATTATCCAACAAGTTTGACATTTACAGCAAACATCGCATGAAGGTCACAGAAGCTCTTATTTTTGTTCAAAAGTGTAGGAAATTAGATTAGATAAAGGTTCAGAAACAAGATTAGATAAAGGTTGATGTAAGTGGGCTGCTTCGTGTACTTTCTTAGCCTATTGGGCTTTAAAAGACAAAGTTGACAAAAAGGAGAGAGCCCACCAGTGAAGGTGAAGCCTAATAGGCGGGAAGCTGAATCGAAACTGGCGAAAAAAATAGTATTTTAACTCTCCTCTCCCTCTTGTCTCATTCACCTTTCTCCTTTTTCCGATCGCGCCTTGTATTAACTAAGATGTTTTCCAGCAGTCAATTCGAGCCCAATTCCGCTTTCTCCGGCGGCGGATTCATGTCCTCTCAGCCCTACGACTCCTCCTCCTCCTCCTCCTCCACTACTAGGTCCGGTCCTATTTGTTGATTTGTCGATTTTAGTGACGCTAAATCCGCCATTTCTATGTTTTGGCGACTTTCAGGGACTAGTTCCAGTGACGGTGAAGCAAATCAACGAATCTTCTCACTCCGGTGGTGAAAATCCGGGATCGTCATCAACGGAATCGAACTTACAAACGTACAGTCTCTTCAAAACTCCCTCATTTCCAGATTTCTCTGGTATCGAAAGTTTCACTCTGTCGTGGTATTGGTACAGGTGTCACTCGTTGGGCTAGTGTGTGACAAAGACATCTCTAAAGTCACTGAAGTTAGATTCGCTCTTGATGATGGCACTGGTCGCATCGACTGTAAAAGATGGTAACTTTTGTTTTAGGTATGAAGTGGAACATAGATAATGTTTGTAATTTGTGGACTTTGTTATTTAGGGTCAATGAAAGTTTCGACGCTAGAGAAATGGAGTCAGTTCAGTGAGTCTACTACTATCTTCTTTTCCTCACTTGTCTGTTTTTCTTATTGGTTTAAATTTAATCTTGTGAAACAGAGATGGAACCTATGTGCGTCTCAATGGTCATTTGAAGACTTTTCAGGGAATAAACAGCTTCTTGTTTTCTCTGTCAGGTTTGTGAAATCTTTATTCCCATTTAGCCATTGGCTATAGGTTTTGGTTACTTGTTATTATTTAGATAAGCTATGTAATCATCTTGATTTGTTGATGCAGACCTATTGTTGATTTCAACGAGGTCACCTTTCACTATATTGAGTGTATACACTTCTATTCCAAGAACTCTGACTCACAGGTATTGGAAAATGGTACATAGCAAAAGAGTTAACTATATGTTGTTGTTGTTGTTGTAAGTTGACAATTCATTTCTTCTTTGACATGTGTGGTTTCTCTGTTGGGACAGCAAGTTGGTGACGTCACTCAACCATACGGCAAACCAGGCAAACCAAACGACAGAACCCGCCGATTTTTCTGTTTTCTACATGACTTATGATGGTACATGTGCATTAAAATCTTATCTCTGATACGCGTTTATAGGTGATGCCCTCTCAAAACAGTGATGGAAATGGGCGAACTTGGATGATATGATTCTAGACTATCTAAAGCTGCTTTTGAGTTTCACTTTCCTTCACCTGTTGCAACCTAGGAGAGTTGTGCCTGATAATTGTTGTTAATTTGTTTACTGCAGTGCAAGACAACAGGGATACACCTTGATGAAATTGCCCAGCAGTTGAAGGTTCCAAAGAACAAGCTTGAGTAATTCTTTCTTTCTTTTCTCTCCTTATAATCTCCATCTCTACACTTACACAAGTTGTTGATTTTACGTTTTGGGTGTCTTTACACAGGGTGTTATTCAGTCACTGGAAGGTGATGGTCTTATATACTCAACAATCGACGAGTATCACTTCAAGCATGTCGAGCTTTGATCAGTCTAGAGTGCGGTTGATCAGTAGAAATTTGCATTTTTCTTCTTTTTATGACGATCTAGTATTCATTCTGCAACTACTTTTAGCTATGTACCTGCCTGCTTAAACTGAAAATGGATTGATTTTCCTATTATGTTATTGGTTTAGTTTTCCATTTACTTTGATGTTCCATATTCTCAAGCCCTTATTATGTTATTTTATTGGTTTAGTATTTCGGCTTCGGCCATATCAACATAGCTCGCATACGATAAAGTATAACTTGGTTTCATAGGTAATGTTTTGTCAGTTCCACACCAACAAGGCTTGTGATAAAAAATTGATAATGCAATGAATTTAAGACGGGAATCAATGCGAACCAATTTCATTAAAAAACTACTGCATTACACTGTTGGCAGCAAAAAATAGTAACGAGGTCGATACATAATAAACCAATAACCTATACGCCAAAGATCAACCAAATCACAAACATAAGTGATTTAAACCCTAAACAGACTTTCACAAACGGATTAACAAAATCATTACTTGAAGAAACCCTAGTTAAGCCTCTCCTAACTCTTCCAAAGCTTTACTGGGGTTGTTGGTCAAGGAATTTGTAGATTGGCGACAGAGAGGACAAGAGTCATGTCGATCCAACCACTTGATCAAGAATCTTCATGAAACAAATGTGCACAACCAGGCGGTTGGCATAGGGCCTGTTCCTTAGTGTCCGACATATCCTCTAGACAGACCGCACAAGTTCCTTCTACGTTTGTTGTCTGAGGAGCTGAATTACAAGGCATGACAATGTACTCTTTCTTGGTAAATCTGAGGAATACCGTGATCAGCAAGGGTCCTTGAGGCAAGTCTTCTGGATTCGACAACAATATGATCGGTGATAAGTCGAGACAAGACATGATCGTTGAAGCAGCTCTTGATTTGCTGATGAACGTTTGTTGGTGCTAAGTCTTGGAACCTGAGAAGGGATGGCATGTCGGGAAAAGAAAAGAATCGGGGTAAGAGCCAAGACTCGTGATATTACCATCGTCACTCTTCTACGAAAAATTCTTCGATTACCCAACTTTGACTAATCAAGACAGAGTTTAAAACCCTAAGGACAGATGACCTTGATCAGGCGTTGCATGTACACTGATTTCTACCTTCAACGATTTTGTTTCCATCATCTTCTTCCTTGAAACTCAACAACACAAGAGAGTCAAGAGAGAAAGAGATTGTGTCGCAACAGAGAGAGAGAGAGAGAGTTGTGAAATAGGAAAGTTGAGATGGTAGTGTGTTGGTGATTGATGTTTGTATTTATAAGAAGAAAAAAGGGTGAAAAACGCGTAAATCACAATGTTCACTTTCCTTTTACATCCCTTAGAGCAAGTCCATTGGTTAGAGACCCTCATGAACTCTAATGAATAAATTAATAGTTAATTTTGTGATTTGAAAAGTTTAGAACCTTGTTAGTCTTCTTAAATTTTTTTAAGTTGAATTATTGGAACCATAGAAACCAAAGTGTATGTTCGGTTTTGTCATTGTAATTGCGTATGTCTTCCCATTGTTTTGGCTAAGTTTGTCTGATGTATTGCCGTATATGGACACAGATGTGGCTATTCAATTTACAGATGGTTAAGCTACACGCTTTTGACACCAAGCTAAGGAGAAGAAACCTGAAACCTCTAACTACATTCACGTTGAAATGTCTATTTAACTGCAACGTTTCTCCTTTTTGCAGATTCACTTAACTCAAAAGGAACTGACGAATTGATGATCCTAACTTTATGCTTGTTCAATAGTTAACCAGCTTTCTCATTGTCTCTGTCCCTTGCAATGACCATTTTGTTTACCCACCAAACAACATATCTTGGATTAAGCTTTTTAAAAGTCTATCAGTCTCTGACCATATTCACACAAAAAAGGAGTCTATCTTCTAGCTTTCTGCAGTACTTATTTTCTCATCTCATTCCATGGTACAAGACACCAGGTTGAAGATCATCCATACTATCTACATTCCTAACCATACCGTCTATGTTCCTAAACCCTCCATCAAACTCTCTCAGACATGTCCATCCTCTTCGTCCCAAGAACTCTCTGTAATCATCTTCTGTGTAAGACACCTTCTCCTCTTGATGAACCGGTAATGGATCAGACTCATCATAGTGGCACACTCTAACAGCTATTTCTGCATTTTTGGATATAAATACTGAGAAAAACCTCAAACCAGAAGAGAAAGAAAAAAGACTTACTTACCTTCATCGACATGGAGTGGATAGTTCCCTAGATGCATGTCTCGGTCAAGCGAGTGTACCACCTGTTCTTTAACAATCCCACCTTAGCAACAATCCCAGTTTCTTTAACAAACAAACCGAACTATTTGAATTGATGTATCACCTAATAAGATTTATGCAGTTTCATTTGGTTCCATGTTCTTCCTTTCCCGGGTCTTTCGAATTGGAACCAAATCGATGGCACAAAATCTGGTCAAACACATACGAATATTAACATAATATGTAACCGAATCGATGTAAGATAGACAAACAGAGGAGATGTACAGAGTCAAATATATTCTCAAATCGATTATAATCAACTCAAATCACTGGCCGAGCTTCAAATCAATACAAAAATCAATAAATCCTAACCTCCACGGTGATTTCATTGACGGATTTGGAGGAGGAGGAACTGGTGATCGATCACGAAGAACATGCAAAAGAGAAAGAAGAAGAGAGAAAGAAGAACCGTAGAGAGAGAGATGGGCCATTTTTTTCCTTTCGTCTTTAAGGAATAGCCAATACAAAATTGCCACGTATGGGGTGTTTAGTGATTCTTAAAGCCCCATGTTTGACACGGTTCTGTTCTTTTAATGCATTTTGATTTTTTTTGTTTTATTAATAACCTCTTTACTAGACCCTTCAATGAAAATTTCAAAATTTAAATATTTATGTTTTATATGATATATAATTAAATCTAAATGATATTAAAATATATATATTTATTTTTATCTGAATATCTATAAAATGATACTACATAATCACTTGGTTTATGATTATTTGTATCTCTTTTATAACAAAGATTTTAAACCATTGATAACAAGATTTTCAATACTGAAATTTTAATTGTTTTAGTAATTTATAATCTTTTCATAAAGTTCAATGCAAATTTTGGAAATTATTAAATTCTCAATTATTTGTTCAATGAAAATTTCAAAATTTAAATATTTATGTTTTATATGATATATAATTAAATCTAAATGATATTAAAATATATATATTTATTTTTATCTGAATATCTATAAAATGATACTACATAATCACTTGGTTTATGATTATTTGTATCTCTTTTATAACAAAGATTTTAAACCATTGATAACAAGATTTTCAATCTGAAATTTTAATTGTTTTAGTAATTTATAATCTTTTCATAAAGTTCAATGCAAATTTTGGAAATTATTAAATTCTCAATTATTTGTTCAATGAAAATTTCAAAATTTAAATATTTATGTTTTATATGATATATAATTAAATCTAAATGATATTAAAATATATATATTTATTTTTATCTGAATATCTATAAAATGATACTACATAATCACTTGGTTTATGATTATTTGTATCTCTTTTATAACAAAGATTTTAAACCATTGATAACAAGATTTTCAATCTGAAATTTTAATTGTTTTAGTAATTTATAATCTTTTCATAAAGTTCAATGCAAATTTTGGAAATTATTAAATTCTCAATTATTTGTTCAATGAAAATTTCAAAATTTAAATATTTATGTTTTATATGATATATAATTTAATTTAAATGATATTAATATAGATATATAATATATTTTGGTATGTCTATCTCTTAAATGAGGCTTCCTATTCATATGTTATTGTGATTATTTGTATCTCTTTTATAACAAAGATTTTAAACCATTGATAACAAGATTTTCAATCTGAAATTTTAATTGTTTTAGTAATTTATAATCTTTTCATAAAGTTCAATGCAAATTTTGGAAATTATTAAATTCTCAATTATTTGTTCAATGAAAATTTCAAAATTTAAATATTTATGTTTTATATGATATATAATTTAATTTAAATGATATTAAAATATATATATTTATTTTTATCTGAATATCTATAAAATGATACTACATAATCACTTGGTTTATGATTATTTGTATCTCTTTTATAACAAAGATTTTAAACCATTGATAACAAGATTTTCAATCTGAAATTTTAATTGTTTTAGTAATTTATAATCTTTTCATAAAGTTCAATGCAAATTTTGGAAATTATTAAATTCTCAATTATTTGTTCAATGAAAATTTCAAAATTTAAATATTTATGTTTTATATGATATATAATTTAATTTAAATGATATTAATATAGATATATAATATATTTTGGTATGTCTATCTCTTAAATGAGGCTTCCTATTCATATGTTATTGTGATTATTTGTATCTCTTTTATAACAAAGATTTTAAACCATTGATAACAAGATTTTCAATCTGAAATTTTAATTGTTTTAGTAATTTATAATCTTTTCATAAAGTTCAATGCAAATTTTGGAAATTATTAAATTCTCAATTATTTGTTCAATGAAAATTTCAAAATTTAAATATTTATGTTTTATATGATATATAATTAAATCTAAATGATATTAAAATATATATATTTATTTTTATCTGAATATCTATAAAATGATACTACATAATCACTTGGTTTATGATTATTTGTATCTCTTTTATAACAAAGATTTTAAACCATTGATAACAAGATTTTCAATCTGAAATTTTAATTGTTTTAGTAATTTATAATCTTTTCATAAAGTTCAATGCAAATTTTGGAAATTATTAAATTCTCAATTATTTGTTCAATGAAAATTTCAAAATTTAAATATTTATGTTTTATATGATATATAATTAAATCTAAATGATATTAAAATATATATATTTATTTTTATCTGAATATCTATAAAATGATACTACATAATCACTTGGTTTATGATTATTTGTATCTCTTTTATAACAAAGATTTTAAACCATTGATAACAAGATTTTCAATCTGAAATTTTAATTGTTTTAGTAATTTATAATCTTTTCATAAAGTTCAATGCAAATTTTGGAAATTATTAAATTCTCAATTATTTGTTCAATGAAAATTTCAAAATTTAAATATTTATGTTTTATATGATATATAATTAAATCTAAATGATATTAATATAGATATATAATATATTTTTGGTATGTCTATCTCTTAAATGAGGCTTCCTATTCATATGTTATTGTGATTATTTGTATCTCTTTTATAACAAAGATTTTAAACCATTGATAACAAGATTTTCAATACGAAATTTTAATTGTTTTAGTAATTTATAATCTTTTCATAAAGTTCAATGCAAATTTTGGAAATTATTAAATTCTCAATTATTTGTTCAATGAAAATTTCAAAATTTAAATATTTATGTTTTATATGATATATAATTTAATTTAAATGATATTAAAATATATATATTTATTTTTATCTGAATATCTATAAAAATGATACTACATAATCACTTGGTTTATGATTATTTGTATCTTGTTATGAAATAATTTAAGCCATCGATCACAAAAGTTTCAGTGTGGATTTTTTTAACAGTTTTGTTAATTTATAGTGTTTTTAGAAATTCGAAATATAACATGTACGCAAAAATCTAATTTTTATCATATGATTATTATGATTATTTAATTTATCTTAAATATAAAATTTAGAAAGTGATTGAAGATACACAAATTATTATCAAATCTTGATTCAAAATCATTGATTTCCATATATATTTTAATCATATTAGGTAATTTCGTATCTTTCATTTAAAGCAAGAAAGAATAATATTTTTTATATTAATAAATAATTCTATGATTAGTTTAATGAAAATATAGTATATATTTAGATTGATCATCATAATTTTTAAAGATTTTTTATAAATCATTCTAATGATGAAACGTGATATATCTTAGATGTTTAAGCTTCTCAAATCATGTAAAGGAATATGAAACCTCGTTATAACTGAACTTGTGGTATGAAGACACATACGGAGAAAACATCATAAAAGGAAAAATGACTCTATATGAGTGAGAAGAATGATACCTAATTTAAACTCAAAAATAATAAAACCTAATAATATGATATTCTCATCTTTCACCATTAAAAGTCAATTTCTTTTCTGTACTCGATAAATATTTTTTTATGAAAACATAGTTGATAACATAATAATAAACTTAATAATTTATTAATGGTATCAACGACTTTTAACCATTCTAACTTTTAGTGTGATAATTCAAAATAAAAAATCATTTTGTAAATAATTGTATAGATAAATAATGTTTTATACAAAGAAGAAGATAAAGATAGTTTCTCAAACTTAATTTATAAGAAGCTTAAAACATTGTGTATCTTTATAATTATTTTGACCATTTCAAAAATAGAACTTCATTAATTATATTTAAATATTAGTATAATATATTTGAGAGTATATGAAGTTTTAGATTTTGGAAGTGTTTCAAATAGCCAAAACTGAATTTGTTTACAGCCAGGTGACGTATGCACTTTAATAGTCTTCTTAATTTCATAATTTACACTGGTGGTGAGTGGTTGCTGCGGATTGGAAAAGATGTTAAGCGTTCCAAATTCGAAAATTATCACTTAAATTTATTCATCTGCATGGTCAGGCGATGACATAGTATAATCTAACTCCTACAAAAAGCAACCAGACTTACTTATTGCCGATGAGTCGGACCTCTGAAGATTAGTCTGGTCTCGGCTTGGGTTACCAGGTTCATCAAAAAACAATTCGTAGATCATGTTTGTGGTCCCTGGGCATGTATACTATTTGGTCACTCTTTTCTCGACCCTAACATAGTGCCGTAGTTAGTCAAACTCTTTCGCAATAAAAAATTGTACCACTTGACGTTACACATTGTTTTCGTAACAACTTTTTGAATTTATTGCCACTTCCTTTTGTCTTTAGTCTTTGTGTTACACATTGCTTTCCTAAGAATCCTTTTTGCATTTCCTACTTCTCCCTCTGTTTCACATGGCGTCTTCTTCTTCTTCTCAAGCGACCAACTGTTCACACGATGTTTTCCTCAGCTTTAGAGGAGAAGACGTGCGCCGCAAATTCCGTTCCCACTTACTCAAGGAGCTTGACCGCAAGTTAATCACCTTCATTGACGATGAGATGGAAAGAGGCCGATCTATTGCGCCTCAGCTTATTAAGGCAATACAAGGATCGAGGATCGAGGATCTCGGTTGTAATGTTTTCCGACAACTTTCCAAATTCTAGCTGGTGCTTGGATGAGTTAGTCGAGATTATGAAGTGCAGAGAAGAACAAGGCCAAATCGTCATACCCATTTTCTATTAAGTGGATCCTTCTCATGTCAGGAAACAAACCCACGCCTTCGGTGAGCTCTTCAAGAAGACTTGCAAAGGCAGCAGCTTCATGCCAGATAAGTAGAAACTGGCGTCCGATCGCGTCCGCCCTCAGCACACATCCGTGACCAGGCGCAAGAGCGTTCCAGACAGCTCGCGTCCGTCCCAGCTTGCGACCGATAAAGAGCCAGCTCGGCGTCCGTGCAACTAGAGGTTCATCGACTTTGGTGGTCGGTTCAACCACAAAATAAAGGTAATTGAAATCTTAAAACAAGAATCGTTTGGTTGTTTTGTAATTGAAACAACAAAATATAATCTCTAAAACTAAAGGCCATAGATTAATCCCCTATGAGTAAATCGAAGCTCTATAAGTTAGATCTAAAACTAAAAGCGAGATTGATTAATTGATCAATTAAAATCAGAACCTTAAAGGTTTTGAATCTCAAATCAAATCCCCTTGATCAAAGATCAAAGTTTTGAAATCCTAAAACCTAATTTTGGAAAATCAGTTTTAATTTTGATTTGAAACTTGAGTGTTTGATTGATGCCTTAGAGCTATGATTAGGATTGTTTTAAAACTTGAATCTGAATCTTGTTTAAACTAAAACCCTAATCTCGAATTTTAAAATTCTAAAGGCCTTCAAACCTTAAATCTCTCATTACTTAAAGCTTGAAAGAATAATTTAAATAATTTACATATTGAATGAGAGTTAGGTTGCTAGATTATTTAATTCTAAAACCTAAATAGATATCTAAGAAATAGGATTGAATGCATCTTGATCCCGTTTGTATATGGCTGTGTGGCCTAATACATTGTGCATACTAGGCCTTGTGCCCTTGATTGATTAAAAGCCGTTTGACTAAATGCATATCCATATGGCCGTGTGGCCTAGTATCGGATGGTTATATAAACCGGATTACATCATGATCCGATCCTTAAGATCGTTGTATCACATAATGGCGTTATGGCCTAAGCATCACATTGCAAAGCCGGTATAAGCAAGCATCATAAATAGACTTATGAAATCATATGCACTGATTATTTGAATTGGTTGCAAGAATTCTAAATCAAGAATTGATTGATAATATGATTTCGGATGCAGATTTAATCCATGGATTATGCCATTCTAAATCTCTCTGGAGATAATTATCTAGAATAGGCAATGAACACTTCATTATCCTGAAATCAAGAGGACTCGGAAGGAGTATCATTCAGGGTGATTATTCATCTGCATGGTCAGGCGATGACATAGTATAATCTAACTCCTACAAAAAGCAACCAGACTTACTTATTGCCGATGAGTCGGACCTCTGAAGATTAGTCTGGTCTCGGCTTGGGTTACCAGGTTCATCAAAAAACAATTCGTAGATCATGTTTGTGGTCCCTGGGCATGTATACTATTTGGTCACTCTTTTCTCGACCCTAACATAGTGCCGTAGTTAGTCAAACTCTTTCGCAATAAAAATTGTACCACTTGACGTTACACATTGTTTTCGTAACAACTTTTTGAATTTATTGCCACTTCCTTTTGTCTTTAGTCTTTGTGTTACACATTGCTTTCCTAAGAATCCTTTTTGCATTTCCTACTTCTCCCTCTGTTTCACATGGCGTCTTCTTCTTCTTCTTCTCAAGCGACCAACTGTTCACACGATGTTTTCCTCAGCTTTAGAGGAGAAGACGTGCGCCGCAAATTCCGTTCCCACTTACTCAAGGAGCTTGACCGCAAGTTAATCACCTTCATTGACGATGAGATGGAAAGAGGCCGATCTATTGCGCCTCAGCTTATTAAGGCAATACAAGGATCGAGGATCGAGGATCTCGGTTGTAATGTTTTCCGACAACTTTCCAAATTCTAGCTGGTGCTTGGATGAGTTAGTCGAGATTATGAAGTGCAGAGAAGAACAAGGCCAAATCGTCATACCCATTTTCTATTAAGTGGATCCTTCTCATGTCAGGAAACAAACCCACGCCTTCGGTGAGCTCTTCAAGAAGACTTGCAAAGGCAGAATGGAGGAACAGAAACTTTTGTGACGGCGGGCGTTGACCCACACAGCAAACATAGCTGGGGAGGATTCTCGGAACTGGTACATACTTGCCTAATTTTGATTTTTCTGCTTTTTTCAAGATCATGTCTTCATTTATAAAAATTGATGAGGGTAAGAACACAAAAATATTTAGAGACTCTTATGGAAATTGAAACTAAGTTACAGTATTTAGAGAAGAACACAAACACTGATTAACACTTGCAACGATGATGAAAGTAGTATGAAGAGAAAATGAAATATTACAAAATAATTCTAAATAAAAATCTTTCATCACTCGGCACTCTGTTTTTTTATTACAAACTTATGTTATTTCCCCTCGTTCCATATTAATTCTTCCCTATTCAATCAATCTTGTCCTCATGGTGCAAAAGATGGGAAACGTCTTTCCAATTTAAGAGAAACTCCATGATGCTTCATCCTCTTGTTGATTCTTTCATTTAACTAACACCATAGTTGCTGGTTGATGCTGCCTTTTAACCATTTTCATTTCAAGTTCTAACCACTTCATATTACTCATCATTTTGTCACCATTATCTTGATAAGGTCGATCTCCCAATACCTAAGTATCCTATTTATATTTGTGATCTTCTTTTGTTAGGTCTAACGAAGCAAAGATGATTGAGAAAATCGCCAACGATGTTTCAAACAAACTGATTTCTACAGCATCCCCTGATTTTGTTGACTTTGTTGGAATTGAAGGTCACATCAATAACATGAATTCGCTGTTGAACTTGGAGTCGGAGGAAGTGATCAAGGTAGGTATTTGGGGTCCATCTGGAGTTGGCAAGACTACCATTGGACGAGCTCTCTTTAATCAAATCTCATGTCAGTTCCTACCAAGCATTTTCATTGATAAGACTAAGGAGAATTTTACAAGGGCCATGTCAGACGACTACAACACGAGTTTGTACTTGCAAACACAGTTTCTGGCAGAGGTTCTGGACCAGAAGGACATAAAGATACATGGTTTAGGTGCGGTGGAAGAAAGGTTAGGGCATAAGAAAGTTCTTGTTATTTTTGATGATATGGATGACAAAGTCCTCTTAAATGCCTTGGTGGGAAAAACAACATGGTTTGGTCCTAGAAGTAGAATTGTTGTGATTTCAAAGGATAGGGGGCTTCTAAGGGCCTGTGGAATTGAATCTGATTGTATCTATCAGGTCGATCTCCCTTCACAAGTTCTAGCTTTCCAGATGTTCTGCAGATGTGTGTTTGGGCAAGACTCTCCACATGACGGTTTTATGGAGCTTGCTACTGAAGCTGTTAAGCTCACCGGTAATCTTCCACTGTGTCTCAATGTTTCGGGTTCATCACTGAGAGGGATCAAGAAGGAAGAGTGGGCAGAGAGGTTTCCTAAGCTCAGAGATAGTTTGGCTGGACAAATTGATAACACTCTAAGAGACAGCTACGGTAGGTTAAAAGGAGAAGATAGGGCAACGTTTCTTCACATCGCTTGTTTATTTAATCATAAACCACGTGACTACGTGATACGATTGCTTGAAGACAGTAGGTTGGGTGTTGATGTTGGACTTGTCACTCTAGCTGAGCGGTGTCTCATTCAGATATCAGAGGATAAGATCATTAGGATGCACGATTTCGTTGAAAAAATGGGTAGAGAAATCGTCCGTCAACCATATATTTATAGCCCTGGGGAACGTGAATTCTTGATGGATTCTCAGGAGATCCGTGATGTACTTCTTGATGGAACTGTAAGCTTTTAGTTATACTTGCTTTCCCTTGAATGTCCATCTTTGGTCTTTGTTGAAATTTATTGGTTTTGCTTTCTTAATAATATTTTTTTCAGGGTACTAAAAGTGTTCGGGGCATATTTTTCAACTTATCTGAAATCAAGAATTCATTTTCTATTAGTGAAAAATCATTCAAGACGATGAAAAAACTTCGGTTTCTAATCATCTACGGGGTCATACCGGATGATATAGAAGTCATACTGGCTTTACAGGGTGGTGAAGAAGATATGTGGCGCCATCTTAGATTGCTGGAATGGTGTGGTTTCTCAATGAGATGCATGCCTTCTAATTTTAGTCCGGAAAATCTTGTTGAACTTATAATGCCGAATAGTCACCTTGAGACATTGTGGGATGGAGCTCAGGTAAGTTATTCTTGTTTGATTGTATGTCACCTTGAGACATGTTTGTTGTTTGACATATTTTAAGTTAACCTTGCCTTACTACTTGTGTTATATATGATCAGCTGCTTATAAAACTCAAGAAGATGGATCTGCGGAGATCTAAAAGGCTGAAAGTGTTCCCAGATCTTTCAAAGGCCACCAATCTCTAGGAACTGTGTCTTGAAGATTGCTGGAGTCTGGTGATGATTCCTTCCTCTATTGGTAATCTCAAGAAACTGAGGAGGCTAAACATGAAAAGATGCAAAAAGCTGCAAGGTCTTCCAACCAACATTGACTTGGAGTCTCTCCTTTCCCTTCATTTCAGTGGATGTTCACAGTTGACAAGTTTTCCTCAGATTTCGAGGAATATTTCGTATCTCTTTCTAGATGAAACCGAGACTGCAGAAGTTCCGGGGATGATAGAAAACATCTCTGGGATCTGTTACATATTGATGAACGGCTGCAGCAACTTAAAATATATATCTCCGAACATTTTGAAACTGAAACATCTTGAGGTGATGTTCTTTTCAAACTCTGAATTTTTACCAGAAGCGAGTTGGTATGACTCTCCAAGTGCAGAGGCAACGGCAGCAGACAACACTCACACTCAACTACCAGATGCTTCTTCCTCTCACAGTTGGAAGAACGATGTCTTCCTAAACTTCCTTGGGAGCGATGTTCGAAGAACTGTACTGAGCCACTTGTACAAGGAACTCAAACGCAAAGGAATCACTAGATTTAGGGAATATGACATTGTGAGAGGCCATGACCTGGCCACTCATCTTGGACATGGGATAAGAGAATCAAGAATAGCTATAGTCCTTCTTTCAAATAATTATGCGTCTTCGAGCTGGTGCTTGGATGAATTGGTGGAGATCATAAAATGCGTCGAAGAGATTGGTCAAAAAGTGATACCCATTTTTATGATGTGGATCTTGTTCATATCAGGAAGCAGATCCTAGACCTTGGAAAGAGACATAAAGTGGACAATCAACAAAAATGGTTACAAGCGTTTACTGTACTTAGCAAACTTCAAGGATATCATACCCGGGACTGGTAAGTAAATGAACTATTTAAAACTTGATTTGTTATCTTCATGGACGTTCATTTATTATTAGTATTTACTCTATTTTTGCTGTGTCATCATCGTTCTTCCAATCAGGGATTCCGAAGCAGAGATGATTGAAAGAATGGCTGTTGATATTTCCTTTGCATTAACTATTACACCAGAAATCCTGCCCATGATTCTAGACCAGGAAACTGACAAAACGTTAAAACTGCACTACAATAGTCTCACTTGGAATGAGAAAGTGTTGTTTCGTCATATTGCTTGCTTTCTTAACAATGAGACATATGAGAGTGTGATGCGATTGCTGGAAGATAGTGACTTGAATGTTGGAGGTAGTCTCAAGATTCTATATGAAAAGTCTCTGATACAGATTTCAGAAGAAAGAGTCATAAGTATGCACCATGTGCTACAAAAGATAGGCAGAGAAATAGTTCTTGGACCATTCATTAACCAGCCTGCATATTGTCAGTTCTTGACGGATACTAGTGGGGGTTTTGACGTACTTGTTGATCAAACTGTAAGATTTTTTTTTCGTTTAGCATCATTGTATGTGTTTATAAGCTACTACTGATTTATCCCTCATAAAATAACTTTTCAGGGTACTGAAAATGTGTTCGGCATCTCGTTTAAAGTATCAGAAATGGAAGAGAGATTGAGAAGAGATGAAAAATTCAAAGGAATGAAAAGGTTGGAGTTTATGAGAGTGTACAAGGAAAGTTTGTACGGTAAAGAAGTTAGAGTTCATTTAGTAAAAGGCCTCCACTCTTTGTGGGAACGCCTTAGTAAAATTTGATCAGTAAGATACTCAATAAGACAATATTATCGGCTTGTCTTACTCCATTTTTGGATAGGATTTGTTGCTTATATGTTAAAACTTTAACAGTCAAGTTTGATATTAAATATATTTGCTCCTAAAGATCTATTTCATGTTGAATCACAGACATTTTGCCAAGGAAAATGGCAACGCCTATTTTGACTGGAGCCTACATTCTATGTGTGGATGTCGTATGTCATATGAAGAACAGAGCGGTGTTGCTCTGTTCGTAGCGGAGTTGCTCTGTTCGTCCATTATGGCAGAGTAGTAGGGCTCTAGCAGCTGTTGCATCAAAAATCAAAGTGGAGTATATGTATGAATTGGTCTTCATTCCTAGTCAACTGGAACAGCATATATTGTTGTTAAGAAAATCTGCAAACTACTCAGAAAAAAAAACAAAATTTAGAGAGCAATAGTCGACTGAGGCAGATAACCTTTTTTATTGATCGTTGAATGAATAATTTATAACCTTTGTAATAATTTTCAACTTTAGAAAATAAACCAAAAAGGTCCAACTCACAAACAAGTCATTTTAATTCTTACTTTTAGTCAAACGCAAATAAATCTCATATGACTAAACCATTTCATTCTTGTCAAAAGTTAACAGTCAGTTCAGGGGCAGATCCATCAATTTGTTTAGTATGGGGCATGCAATGTAAATCATATTTAACACATGAATCATATTCAACTTATATTAAAATTTATAAATAATTATCAAGTAACTTGCAAATAATTTGCAAGTAACAAGTAATAAAATAAGGCAATTAACTTCCAAATCTGTCATTTTTAACAATACTTAAAATTTTAAGTACTCTTTCTTTTTTTTGATCAATTCAAGTACTCTTTCTAACAAACTAAATACAAATCTAATTCATACAAGTCCAATCGAATATTACCAAAAATACCAAGTATCCTACTTTGCCCACCCCTAACAATAATATGTGAGGTTTTTTTTTTAATTATTTTCTAGTAAACAAGAATTGATCTCGAAAGCAAAGATATTTTAAAAAATATAGAAATAATTTTTTAAAAAATGAATCAAAAACTTAAAAAATTGTTTAATAAAAAACTTAATTGAACACAAATACAATTTAAATTCAGACATAACACAAAAGTTAGTGCTTAAAATCAAAACAATTCTAGTTCTAGAAAATGAATCAAAACTAAAAAAATTGTTTGAAAAAAAAACTTAATTTAACAAAAATAAGATGTAAATTCAGACATAACATAAAAAAGGTCGGTTATTATATGGAGAGAGCCACCGATTTCACCCATACAAGCAGAGGACACGTGGGGGTGAGTAAAGCAATCATTATCGTTTAAATCTGGGCTTAACTGAATAATTTGTATATTGGGTTAGTGGGTTGAGACTGTAATGGATTAAATTTCTCTGAAAATCTTCTGTAAAAGTTGTCCATTTATATCAATATAAAGTTGGTCGACAAAAAAAAAATATATATATATATATATATGTGTGGAGAGAGCCCACGAGTGAAGCCCTAATAGGCGGGAAGCTGAATCGAAACTGGCGGGAAAAATAGTAATTTAATCCCTCTCTCTCTTTGACCAAAAAAAAATCCCTCTCTCTCTTGTTAAACTCCTCTCTCACCCATCTTCTGCTTTTCCGATCGCTTCCCTTGTATCGAGAAGATGTTTTCCAACAGTCAATTCGAGCCCAATTCCGCTTTCTCCGGCGGCGGATTCATGTCCTCTCAACCTTCTCAGCCCTACGAATCCTCCTCCTCCTCAACTACTAAGGTCCGCTTCCTATTTCGCTCTATGTCGATTTCGCCCTAGATTTGTCGATTTAAGGTATACTGAATCCTCTTTTGCTAT
Source organism: Brassica carinata (assembly GCA_016771965.1). Taxonomy (NCBI): domain Eukaryota; kingdom Viridiplantae; phylum Streptophyta; class Magnoliopsida; order Brassicales; family Brassicaceae; genus Brassica; species Brassica carinata. The sequence continues at coordinate 42,331,306 of CM028692.1, forward strand.
GTGTTCGTGACTCCCAGGGACTAGTTCCAGTGACGGTGAAGCAAATCAACGAATCTTCTCACTCCGGTGGTGAAAAATCCGGTATCGTCATCAACGGAATCGAACTTACAAACGTACAAACTCTCTTCAAACGTCCAGTTTCCAGATATCTCCGGTATCGAAAGTTTACTCAATCGTGTGGTGATGTTTTTGGTCTTGGTACAGGTGTCACTCGTTGGGCTAGTGTGTGACAAAGACGTCTCCAAAGTCACTGAAGTTAGATTCACTCTTGATGATGGCACTGGGCGCATCGACTGTAAAAGATGGTAGCTTTCTATACATACCTTTGATAAAATTTCAACACTTGTTTTATGTATGAAGTGAGACGTAGAGAATGTTTGTAATTGGGGGTTGTTGTGCCTTTGTTTTTAGGGTGAATGAAAGTTTCGACGCTAGAGAAATGGAGTCGGTTCAGTGAGTATACTTACTATCTTCTTTTCTCACTTGTCTTCGGAAAGCTGTTTTCTTATGGTTTAAATATATCTTCTGAAACAGAGATGGAACCTATGTGCGTCTCAATGGTCATTTGAAGACTTTTCAAGGGAATAAGCAGCTTCTTGTTTTCTCTGTCAGGTCTCGATTCCTTTACCTGTTGACTATAGGTTTTGGGTAACTAGTTATTTAGTTAAGCTATCTTGATTTGTTGGTGCAGACCTATTGTGGATTTCAACGAGGTGACCTTTCACTATATTGAGTGTATACACTTCTATTCCAAGAACTCTGAATCACAGGTATCAGGAAAATGGTACATAGCAATTTAATAAACTCTGTTGTAAGTTCACAATTCATTTCTTCTTTGACATGTGTGGTTTCTCAGTTGGGACAGCAGGTTGGTGACGTCACTCAATCCCATACGGTGAACTCATCGGTTAACACAAACCAGGCAACCACACTGAACCCTGTACGTTGAGATCTACCAAGCTTTTTTTTTTTTCCTTTCTGTTTTCTACATGACTTATGGTACATGTGCATTAAAATCTTATATTTGATACTCGTTTATAGGTGATGCCCACTCAAAACAGTGATGGAAATGGGCGCAAGAACTTGGATGATATGATTCTAGACTATCTAAAGCAACCTGCTTGCACGTGAGTTTTCACTTTTGATTGCAACCAAGTAAAATTGTGACTGATAATTGTTGTTATTTTGTTTGCTGCAGTGCAAGACAACAGGGGATACACCTGGATGAAATTGCCCAGCAGTTGAAGGTTCCAAAGAACAAGCTAGAGTAATGCCTCTTTCGTTCTCCTTATAATATCCATCTCCACACTTGCAAGTTGCAAGTTGTTAATTTTTATGTTTTTGGGTGTAACTACACAGGGGTGTTATTCAGTCGCTGGAAGGGGATGGTCTTATATACTCAACAATCGATGAGTATCACTTCAAACATGTCGAGCTTTGATCATCTTGACTGCAGTTGACCAGTAGAAATTTGCATTTTATCTTTTTCATCACGATCTAGTATCATTCTGCAACTAGCTTTTGTACCTTGCCTGCTTAAACTGAAATTGGATTGATTTTCCTATCATGTTCTTGGTTTAGTTTTCCATTTTCTTTAATGTTCCATATCTCAAGCCTGCATTATGCTATTATTCGTATACAGTACGATGATGTAAAACTTGGTTTCATTGTTAATGTTGTCAGTCCCACACCATAAACAAGCCTAGTAATTGAAAATTGATAATGCGATGAATTTAAGACAAGAATTAAAGCGAATTAATTTCATTGAGTCTGCTGCATTATGCTTTTTGCCAACAAGATTAATAACGAGATTAGAAAAAAGAGAGAATTGAGACAAACATTAAAAGAAACCCTAACGAGACTTGCAAGACACGGGTCATTACTTGAAACCTTCTCCTAACATCTCCAAAGCTTCACTCTGTTTGTTGGTTAAAGGGTTTGTGGATTGGCGACGGAGAGGACAAGAGTAATGTCGATTCAACCAATGTGTCAAGCAATCTTCATGAAACATATGCACACATCCAGGCGGTTGGCATAGGGATTCTTGTTCCGACTCTTCAGACATCTCCTCTGGACAAATCGCACAAGATCCTTCTACTTTCGCTGTCCAAGGAGCAGAACTAAAAGGCGCCACGAAGTACTCTTTCTTTGTAAGTTTGAGGAATACCGTGATCAACAAGGGTCCTTGTGGCAAGTCTCTTCTTCTTCTTCCGGATGATTCGAGAACAATCCGATCGGTGATAAGTCGGGACAAGACAGGGTCGTTGGCGGGTCTTGATTTGTTGATGAACTGTGGTTGGTTCGAAGTCTTTGAACCTGAGAAGCGATAGCATGTCGGGATAAGAAGAAGAATCGGGGTAAGAGCCGAGACTCGTGATATTGTTACCATCATCACTCTCGTCTACGAGAAACTCTTGGATCTCCCGACATTGACTAATCAAGACAGAGTTTAATAACCCTAAGGACAGACCTTGAGGCGTCACCTGTGCACTGATTTCTACCTTGAGTGATTTAGTTTCCATTTTCTTCTTCCTTGAAGTTGAACAACACAACAGAGTCGGAGATGAGTCGTTAGAAATTGAGAGAGATCAGAGATTGTGTCGTAACAGAGAGTGAGTGTGTTGTGAAAGAAGAAATTTGCGTTGGTGAATGAATGAATTGAATGGATTGATGTTTGTATTTATAAAGAAAAGTCGAAACATTAAACGCGTCAATGCCAATGTCACTTTCCTTTTTTTCCTCTTATTATTTCCTTTTCTTGTAAGAATTTGTAACGGTCATTTAATTTAATGATGTATTTCCTTTTCGTGTTCATTATTTCCTTTTTTTTTACTGTACCGGTTAGGACTTGGGTGACTCTACCGGTGGTTTAACCAAATTAATTTTGTTATCGGTTTAACGTTTTTTTTTGGTCGGCTGATTGAACGTGGTTTATGGTTTTCTCAATCAACTTGCCAACAACGACAAAAAATATAACGAAGAGGAGGAACCCCATATCTAAGTTGTAGTCTTTAAAAATATCTTGAATAGTCCAAGAACAAGAGATCCCATATTGCACGATGTCGGAGCATGTTTATCGGAGCTTCTTAGGTTAGGATTTTTAGCGAAATATAAGAAACCGTCTCTTATATAAGATATTTAAGAGCTGGTTCTTAATTTTTATTAAAGTTAAGAGGCGGTTACATATTAGTTAAAACAACCTAGAACCTCCAATATCTTGGAGCATTCCCCTTGGGTTTTCTTAAAATTTATCTCAGACAGGTATCTCTGAAATCGATACTATGAGCTTGTTGTTCAAGGATGAAGCAGCAACAACTTGCGTAGGCCTTATAGATGCCATGTTCAATGTATTATCGAACTCCTTTGTACTCCCTCCGTTTTTTATTCTAAGTAGTTTTGCTTAAAATCACGAATATTTAGAAAATTGTTATTTAAAAGAATATATCATTTAACCAATTAATTCAACCAATTATTAAAAACCTAACATTATTTCATTGGTCACACAATATCTAATAAATGAAAAAGATGCATTGAAATATGTAAACTACTTATATTGTGAAACATGTTATAAATCATGGAGTGGATTAATTAACCGGGGCCCACCCAATACAGAAGATGGAGAGATGGCGGAAGCCACAGAGAGAGAGAGCTTGAGGAGAGAGAAGTACAACTTGGAGAAAAGGAAACCATTTCCTTTTTCTAGTAGATGTAATCTTTCCATTATTATGTATTAGTAGTTTTCCTAATTCTAGTGAGTTTAGGTTTTAGATACTTTCCATTTATCTTCATCTTGTAATCCTTATATAAAGGAACCCCTTGACATTAATAATAACATACAAATATTCAGTCTCTAAACTCTAATTACAACACGTTATCAGCACGATAAACTCCCAAAACCCGAGAAAAAACCCACAAACTAACTTTAAAATCCGTCCCACATAAACCTTAAATCGACGCAACTTAAAATCGATCTATCTCTTAAACCACGAAGAACCAGACGACGAGCCACATATCATCTTTAAGCTCTTGGCGAGACGAATCCATCAGCGCAAACCGTTTGTCGATCCGATCTCAGAGCGCCCTCACTCGCAGAAACAATACTGGCACCGTCTTTGTTTTGGAACCCTAATCCGAACCAACAAGTTTTAGCCAAATTCAAATCAAATTGAAAGATAAGTTTATCATACCTTAGTTGTTTGATGATATCTTGTTCATATTATGGTGTTCATGTAATCTAATACTCCTTGTTTTATTTCATGAGCTAAGAGGAGTTGGTGCAAAGATCTAATCGAAGAACCCTAACTTGTTCTTGCTTCGTTTCGACTTGCAAACACCGATCAGCTAAAGCTCTTAAGTGTTCCTGATTCTAGACATTAGCAGCTTGGTGTACACAACAGAGCCAGCCCACGTTAAGCATCACAGCCAGCTGCATAATTCAGATCAGGCGCTGCAAACAGCGGCTTCGCTGAGCTAGAAAGTAGAAGACGGCGTCCGATCGGCGTCCGACTACCTCAGCACACATCGTGACCAGGCAAGAGCGTTCCAGACAGCTTCGTCCCGTCCCAGCTGCGACCCGATAGAGAGCCAGCTCGGCGTCCGTGTGCAGTAGAGGTTCATCGACTTTGGTGGTCGGTTCACCACACAAAATAAAGGTAATTGAAATCTTAAAACAAGAATCGAATTTGGTTGTTTTGTAAGATTGAAACCTTAAAATATAATCTCTAAAACTAAAGGCCATAGATTAATCCCCTATGAGTAAATCGAAGCTCTATAAGTTAGATCTAAAACCTAAAAGCGAGATTGATTAATTGATCAATTAAAATCGAACCTTAAAGGTTTTGAATCTCAAATCAAATCCCTTGATCAAAGATCAAAGTTTTGAAATCCTAAAACCCTAATTTTGGAAAATCAGTTTTAATTTTGATTTGAAACTTGAGTGTTTGATTGATGCTTAGAGCTATGATTAGGATTGTTTTAAAACTTGAATCTGAATCTTGTTTAAACTAAAACCCTAATCTCGAATTTTAAAATTCTAAAGGCCTTCAAACCTTAAATCTCTCATTACTTAAAGCTTGAAAGAATAATTTAAATAATTTACATATTGAATGAGAGTTAGGTTGCTAGATTATTTAATTAAAACCTAATAGATATGCAACTGTAAATAGGATTGAATGCATCTTGATCCCGTTTGTATATGGCTGTGTGGCCTAATACATTGTGCATACTTGCGGCCTTGTGCCCTTGATTGATTAAAAGCCGTTTGACTAAATGCATATCCATATGGCCGTGTGGCCTAGTATCCGGATGGTTATATAAACCGGATTACATCATGATCCGATCCTTAAGATCGTTGTATCACATAATGGCCGTATGGCCTAAGCATCACATTGCAAAGCCGTTATCGCTAAGCATCATAAATAGACTTATGAAATCATATGCACTGATTATTTGAATTGGTTGCAAGAATTCTAAATCAAGAATTGATTGATAATATGATTTCAGATGCTAGAGATTTAATCCATGGATTATGCCATTCTAAATCTCTCGGAGATAATTATCTAGAATAGGCAATGAACACTTCATTTATCGTGTAATCATGAAGCATTATTTTGATCCAAGCTGATGATTATTTATTTTAAATGTCTCTTATATTTTTAATTTAAGTATGTCTATATTTAAATATATAAATTCTAATAAATTTGAAATTTTTATTTGTTTTAGTTAAAATCGTTAATCTAATAAAAATCTGTTTGTTAATTAACCTAATGAACTAGTAATTATGACATCAGAGATTTGTTGAACATATTTTTATTGTATTTGGTGTTTAGTTAATATAGCAATATTTGTGTGATAGATTGTAATTAAAATTTTCATTTATCGTGTAATCATGAAGCATTATTTTGATCCAAGCTGATGATTATTTATTTTAAATGTCTCTTATATTTTTAATTTAAGTATGTCTATATTTAAATATATAAATTCTAATAAATTTGAAATTTTTATTTGTTTTAGTTAAAATGTTAATCTAATAAAAATCTGTTTGTTAATTAACCTAATGAACTAGTAATTATGACATCCGAGATTTGTTGAACATATTTTTATTGTATTTGGTGTTTAGTTAATATAGCAATATTTGTGTGATAGATTGTAATTAAAATTTTCATTTATCGTGTAATCATGAAGCATTATTTTGATCCAAGCTGATGATTATTTATTAGGTTTAGTAGTGAAGATACATTGAAAGGAAATGGTGAATTGTATATAATTTTTTGACATTTGAAGTTTAAATTTTGATATTTATCTTTATTTCATGTTTGAAATGTATTAATTTTTTGTGCTGTTTGAATTTATTTGAGAAAGTAATGGTGAGAAAGGAAAATATTTATTAATGAGGATAAACAATTTTACATTTTGTTGAAAAAACTAAATGCAAATAGAAAATAGTACAGGAATGAAATTGGAAATTTAAAAAATAAAAATCATAAATGTTTTGTTCTAATCTTGTTCTGATTTGGTTTAACTATTTCGATTTTATTTTGTTAAATTTTTAATTAAAAAATATATAATTTTATTTTATTTTTATAATGATTATTTATTTTAAATGTCTCTTATATTTTTAATTTAAGTATGTCTATATTTAAATATATAAATTCTAATAAATTTGAAATTTTTATTTGTTTTAGTTAAAATGTTAATCTAATAAAAATCTGTTTGTTAATTAACCTAATGAACTAGTAATTATGACATCCAGATTTGTTGAACATATTTTTATTGTATTTGGTGTTTAGTTAATATAGCAATATTTGTGTGATAGATTGTAATTAAAATTTTCATTTATACGTGTAATCATGAAGCATTATTTTGATCCAAGCTGATGATTATTTATTTTAAATGTCTCTTATATTTTTAATTTAAGTATGTCTATATTTAAATATATAAATTCTAATAAATTTGAAATTTTTATTTGTTTTAGTTAAAATGCGTTAATCTAATAAAAATCTGTTTGTTAATTAACCTAATGAACTAGTAATTATGACATCCAGAGATTTGTTGAACATATTTTTATTGTATTTGGTGTTTAGTTAATATAGCAATATTTGTGTGATAGATTGTAATTAAAATTTTCATTTATACGTGTAATCATGAAGCATTATTTTGATCCAAGCTGATGATTATTTATTTTAAATGTCTCTTATATTTTTAATTTAAGTATGTCTATATTTAAATATATAAATTCTAATAAATTTGAAATTTTTATTTGTTTTAGTTAAAATGTTAATCTAATAAAAAAGATGATCAAATATGTAAACTACTTATATTGTGAAACATGTTATAAATCATGGTGGATCACATTAACCGGGCCCACCCAATACCTAAGATGGAGAGAGATAAGCCCAGAGAGGAGAGAGAGAGCCGACTTCGAGAGAGAGCGCCACAAAGCTTGGAGAAAAGGAAACCATTTTTCTTCTAGATGTAATCTTTCCATTATTATGTATTAGTAGCCCTAATTCTAGTGGTTTAGGTTTAGATACTTTCCATTTATCTTCATCTTGTAATCCTTATATAAAGGAACCCCTTGACATTAATAATAACATACAAATATTCAGTCTCTAAACTCTCTAATTACAACACGTTATCAGCACGATAAACTCCCAAAACCCCGAAAAAACCCTAAACCTAACCTAAAATCCGTCCCACATAAACCTTAAATCGACGCAACTTAAAAATCGATCTATCTCTTAAACCCTGAAGAACCAGACGACGAGCCACATATCATCTTTAAGCTCTTGACGAGACGAATCCATCAGCGCAAACCGTTTGTCGATCCGATCTCAGACGCGCCCTCACTCGCAGAAACAATACGCGGCACCGTCTTTGTTTTTGGAACCCTAATCCGAACCAACAAGTTTTTCTAGCCAAATTCAAATCCTGTGAAAGATAAGTTTATCATACCTTAGTTGTTTGATGATATCTTGTTCATATTATGGTGTTCATGTAATCTAATACTCCTTGTTTTTATTTCATGAGCTAAGAGGAGTTGGTGCAAAGATCTAATCGAAGAACCCTAACTTGTTCTTGCTTCGCTTCGCTTGCAAACACCGATCAGCTAAAGCTCTTAAGTGTTCCTGATTCTAGACATTCGGCAGCTTGGTGTACACAGAGCCAGCCCACGTTCAGCATCACAGCCAGCTGCCAATGATCAGCCGCTGCAAAGCGAATCCGATAAGTAGAAGACGCCGTCGATCGTCCGACTACCTCAGCACACATCCGTGACCAGACGCAAGACGTTCCAGACAGCTTCGCCCCGTCCCAGCTTCATGACCGATAGGAGCCAGCTCTCGTCCGTGCAACTAGAGGTTCATCCGACTTTGGTCCTGGTTCAACCCTACAAAATAAAGGTAATTCAAATCTTAAAACAAGAATCGAATTTGGTTGTTTGTAAAGATTGAAACCTTAAAATATAATCTCTAAAACTAAAGGCCATAGATTAATCCCCTATGAGTAAATCGAAGCTCTATAAGTTAGATCTAAAACCTAAAACGAGATTGATTAATTGATCAATTAAAATCAGAACCTTAAAGGTTTTGAATCTCAAATCAAATCCCTTGATCAAAGATCAAAGTTTTGAAATCCTAAAACCCTAATTTTGGAAAATCAGTTTTAATTTTGATTTGAAACTTGAGTGTTTGATTGATCGCCGAGCTATGATTAGGATTGTTTTAAAACTTGAATCTGAATCTTGTTTAAACTAAAACCCTAATCTCGAATTTTAAAATTCTAAAGGCCTTCAAACCTTAAATCTCTCATTACTTAAAGCTTGAAAGAATAATTTAAATAATTTACATATTGAATGAGAGTTAGGTTGCTAGATTATTTAATTCTAAACCTAATAGATATGCAACTAAGAAATAGGATTGAATGCATCTTGATCCCGCTTTGTATATGGCTGTGTGGCCTAATACATTGTGCATACTAGGCCTTGTGCCCTTGATTGATTAAAAGCCGTTTGACTAAATGCATATCCATATGGCCGTGTGGCCTAGTATCCGGATGGTTATATAAACCGGATTACATCATGATCCGATCCTTAAGATCGTTGTATCACATAATGTCGTATGGCCTAAGCATCACATTGCAAAGCCGTCGCTTAAGCATCATAAATAGACTTATGAAATCATATGCACTGATTATTTGAATTGGTTGCAAGAATTCTAAATCAAGAATTGATTGATAATATGATTTCGTGATGCCGAGATTTAATCCATGGATTATGCCATTCTAAATCTCGGAGATAATTATCTAGAATAGGCAATGAACACTTCAGTTATCCTGAAATCAAGAGGACTCCGGGAGTATCATTCGGGTGATTATGCAACTGAAAGTGAAAAGTTAAGAGCCATTACAATAATGTGCCATCATCTCACTAAGGAACTGAGAAATCAGTATCTACATATTGAGAATCCTCGTGACCTTTGGACAAAATTAAAGTCCAGATACACGATGGTGTAATTACCAAAGGTCGACACAATTGGATGAGTCTCGATACCAAGACTTTGAGAAAGGGTCGAAGTTTCACTTTGCCTTGTCCAGGTCGTGGTACCAACTGAGATTATATGGAGAAGAGGTAACATATAATGATTGTCTATTCAAGACATACCCACATTCCATCCAGAAGATTTGTTGTCAAAACATATCTACATAGAAAGAGGTTCTACCACTTACAATGACCTGATATCTTGCCTAAGGTGATTGAGAATAACAAGGTACTAAAGAGGAGCAGTGAGATGAGATATCTGATACAAATAAAACTGACATAGATCAGGATGAATCCAAGGGAGCCGTCCAATATAACTCAAGGTGTGGGCTGCATGTCTATCGACTAAGAGGGATCTCGACATTTTATTTTAAAGTCTTTGATTTGTGTTTTGCTTTAACCTAATTAGGCATTCACGTTTTATATATAAATAAAAGTTTGTTTTGACTTCATTATGTCTTGCCTGATCTTACTTGAACATATAAATGATTTTAAAGAGTTGCCTAAAGGGCATAAAACCAAGTAAGAAATCATGAATGGGTATAGTAAGCATAGTAAAGAAACTATGGCTAAGGCATTGCCTTAAAAGGCATTATACACACTCAAAAGAACATGTGACCCATTGAAGTTATAATGTATGATTTCCAAGTAGAAACAATGGGTAAGAAAGGAAACAAGTTCCTTTTAGATTTTAAGAAGCCCTAAGACCTTGAAAGAAAGTGGTCGAGACTATACCTATGATCTCTACTGATCAAAACTATGCTACGATCAGTATGATAAAGAGGCAAGAGATGTGGTAACCATATTGAGATAACACCACGAAATTTTACACTATATGGCATGATAGGAATAGTCATCCTAATCTAGAACTTGATACAAAGATTGAAATTGAAAAGGCACAAAGAGTTATCCCATAAAAGATATCACGTTGTGTAACATGTACACAAGGGAAACTCATTAGGCTTAATTGTCTCAAGCACCACTTACCTTATAGTATGGTCATGAGGGGAGAGAGGATAAACCCATGATCAATACTACAAGTTCGTGTACCATGGTCTAAGACACCATGTTATATGGCTCAGTCATTACCGCCATAAAGGACCATTCCTCGGCCGTAGAGGCCATGATACAAACGGCCAAACCAAAGAGGCCATTACCCGGCTGAAGAGACCATGAGAATAAACGGCTCGACCGTGACTTGGCCGCACACAATCCATTACCTATAAAGTTGTTCGAAGCCATTACCTATAAAGGTTCGCCATGTAAGCCATTATTTATAAGACTAAGATTCTAAAGTCTATAAGTTTGGAGACATTATGTTTTACATTGTAGAAAGTGATACATGCATGAATTATGGATAGTAGTATTTCATTTAACTCATGATTATCTTTACAAAACTAAAAAGTGAATTTGTTTTGTTACTTTGAATCTCTAATGGATCATAAACCAAATGAATATTATTTAAAAATATAATCAGATATATAAGTGGTTTAATCTAGACCTAAGAATATAAAGCACACTTTGCATTTTTTGGCAGAATATAGTATCCGAAAAGCACACACAATATAGTATCGGACAAAGAGGGCTTCATCATGCCCAATTATTTATGGCTCGTTGGAGCCAAATTCTTGTATTTTTTTAATGAAAGTACTAAGTTGGAATTGCAGAGGCATGGGAAGTAAATGGACTATTAGTTACCTCCGAGATATGGCACAAACATAAACCGATTTTCTTTTTATCGAAACAAAGCAAGATTTTGCCTTTGTTCAAGGTTTTCAATTACATTTTGGGTATGATAATCTGAAAACAAGGGATCCTATTGGAACGAGTGGAGGCCTAGCTTTATATTACAATAACGAGTATCAGATTAAAATTCTATACTCAAGTAATAGAATGATTGATGTGGAAGCAGAGGCTTTAGGGAAAAAAGTATTCATGACATTTGTATATGGAGATCCGGTTCAGAAATTACGTGAACAAGTCCGAGAGGCTAACACGATATGGTATTTCAAGAGATGATCCCGATTTATTATTGGTGATTTAAATGAGATTACGGAAATCATGAAAAGAAGGTGGATCGTTAAGAAGTGCAGAATCTTTCGACATTTTAATAATATGATCCGAAATAGTGGACTGGAATTTCCGCTCGAGGAAACAAGTTGTCCTGGCAAGGAAGAAGGAAAGGAAAAGGTAAGACGGAAATGGTTGGTGTCGGTTAGACCGGCTCTAACAAGCGAGGAATGGCACACATTGTTCCCAAAATCTTATCGAGAATATTTAAGGTTGGAGGGTTCGACCATAGACCGATAGTAGCATATGTAGAAGATAAGATCTCTAAAAGAAGAGGACAATTTCGGTTTGATAAGCGTTGGATTGGGAAAGAGGGTTTATTGGAATCCATTACCAAAGGCTGGGAAGACAAGTCGAGAAATATAGAAGGTAACACGGAGATTTCGTGTCAAAATTACTAATTGTAGGCATGCAATATCTAGTTGGCGTAAGAATAATCCCCCATATGGAAAAGAAAAAATTTTGGAATTACAAAAAGCCTTGGAGGAAGTTCAGACAGACGATAATAGAACACATGAGGATATTTTGGATGTGTCTAGGAAATTACGTGAAGCTTATAGGGACGAAGAGGAGTATTGACAACGAAAAGTAGAAACATGTGGAATACATCGGAGATCATAGCACTAAATTTTTCATGTCCCGACAAAACAACGCCGAACCCGTAATCGCATAGTGGGTTTGTATGATGTTAATGGAAACGGGTTGTGGAGGATAAAGGAGTAGAAAAGGTGGCGTGAGCTATTTTGAGAAACTTTTGGACTACATCGCCGTCAGAGTTTGACAATTTTCTGGATGAGATTAAACCAACAATATCACAACAAACGAATCAGCGGTTAATTAGGATTGCCAGAGGAAGAAGTGAGGCAAACTTTATTCATGATGCACCGGAGAAAGCACCGGTCCGGACGAATGACGGCATTATTCTTTCAACCTTCTTGACACATTATTAAACAGATATTATGGAGTTGGTCAATAATTTTCACTGGAAATTGGACGAAAGGTTAAACATTACAAATATTTGCTTGATTCCTAAGACGGAAAGACCGACTAGGATGACGAGCTTAGGCCAATAAGTCTATGTAATGTAGGATACAAGATTATATCCAAAGTATTATGTCGAGGTTAAAGGATTGCCTCCCCACACTTATCTCGAAACACAATCTGCCTTTGTGGCGGGGAGATTGATTCGACAATATTCTTATTGCACAAGAGATGTTTCACGGGCTAAGAACGAATAAGTCTGTCCGAACAAGTTCATGGCTATAAAACGGATATGAGTAAAGCTTACGACAGGGTGGAGTGGACTTTCGTTCGAGCATTACTACAAAAAATGGGTTTTGACCCTCATTGGATTCAGTTGATGATGGAATGTATTTCTTCGTATAATATAGAGTTTTATTAGATGGACAACCTAAAGATCATATTATTCCAAATAGGGGTCTACGTAGGTGATCCATTGTCACCTTATTTATTTATTATGTGCACGGAAGCCTTAATAGCAAACATTAATAAGGCGAGAGGGAAAACGGTTGACGGGTATAAAAGTGGCACGGGCTTGTCCTTCTATCTCACATTTGCTTTTGCTGATGATAGCATATTTTTCTCAAAGCACTGAAGGAAGAGTGTCGACTATTTTGACAATTCTTAATGAGTATGAAAAGGTTTCGGACAGCAGATAAATTTTCAAAAATCATCAATCCAGTTCGGACACAAGATTGATGCGACAACACAACAGGAGCTTCGGGATATTCTGGGAATACAAAATTTGGGAGGAATGAGAAATTATGTGGGTATCCCAGAGAGCCTAGGAGGCTCAAAAGTTCAAGTATTTGGCTTCATACAAGAAAGGCTGAACAAGAGAATAAATGGATGGACTTTCAAGTTTTTTCTAAAGGGGAAAGGAAGTAATTATAAAATCAGTGGTAACGCCCTCCCCAATCATGTTATGTCTTGCTACCGTGATAATCGAAAACGTAACGAGGAAAACCACGAGGCAGTGGCACAATTTTGGTGGAGTCCAGTGGCAATACTAAAGGATTACACTGAAAATCATGAGACAAAGTTTGTTCACATAAAGATGATGGAGGGTTAGGTTTGAGACCCTACGGATTTCAATACGCTATGCTCGAAAGCAACTTTGGAGATTAATAGAGAAACCAAATACTTTATTTTCGCTTTTAAGGGTCGCTACTTCGGAATGCTTCACCCCGAACCGATCAGATCATACTCGTCATCCTATGGCTGGCGTAGTATCATCTCGCTAGATCTCGGTTAGCAAAGGACTAATCAAAGGGTGGGAACAGGATCCTATTTCAGTATGGAATGATCCATGGCTCCCAACCAACCGCCAGACCAGCAAACAAAAACAAAATATTCTTCCCCGACCTTACGGTGGACTCTCTTATTAATGGTGCATCGAGAACATGGAATTTACAGGCATTACAAGAGTTGGTGGACCCTCGGGATGTGAAGATTATCGAAAGTATCCCGCTAAGTAGGATACAAATGGTGGATCGGGAGGGCTGGCATTTCACAAACAATGGAAAATATACGGTCAAATCGGATATCAAGTGGAGCAGTATATCCAGATAGAGACAGTGTCCATCGAATATGGACTCTCATACGGATCTTAAAACCTTCGTTGAAAGCACGCTTCCCACCAAAATGAAACATTTCCTATGGCAATTGGTGTCGGGGTGTATCGCAGAAGGAAAAATCTGAATGCTTGAGGCCTTAAAGAGGATATTATGCGACGCATGCGAGCACCGTAAGAATCCATAAATCATGTATTCTTTGAATGCCCACCAGCAGTCCGTGTATGGGCTCTTTCAAGGATTCCATCGAACCCGTGTTTATTTCGTGGCAATCTCGTTTGCAAACATGGATCATCTGTTTTGGAGGGTCAAACCGACAATGGAAGATCATCGGTTGCATGGATTTTATGGTATATATGGAAAGGAAGAAATAATAAAATTTTCGTAACATAGACATGGATCCAAGGGATACTCTTAAATTAGCTGAAACTGAATCGATTCGTGGGTTGAAGCTCAAAATTGATAGCTGAGAAACACTCGGTCTTTGCCACCAGCTGTTACATGTTTACCGATTAGACAAGGTAGATGGTGTTTTACGGATGGTTCATGGAAATCACAAGATACCTTTTCGACAGGATGGTATAGCACTCTGAAGGCTTTGATGGCTTGATGGGGGCTAGGAATACAAGAGCTAGTCAGTCACCATTACACGCGGAGGTAGAGGCTCTCATATGGGCGATGGAGTGTATGAGGAATTTAAGACAATATCATGTTACGTTTACAACGGATTGTTCTCAATTGGTCAAGATGGTTTGAACCGAGGAATGGCCGGCTTTTGCAAGTTATCTTGAAGATATCGGGATCCTCAAGAGGAGTTTTCACACCGGAGATTATTCATATATCAAGGACGACAACCAAAGGCGGACGATCTAAAGACGTAGTGTCAGCAACAACCGCCGCTCACGGTCCATATGGATACTGTAACAACTATTTTGGTTTTCAAAGTCTATATGAATCTGTAATATTGTTGGAAAAAAAAAAAAAAAGCACACACATATATATAATTAATAATTTTAAATAGACCAATATCATCGAAACTGAAGTCTCATAATCGAGAGCAAAAATATTAAGTATACTTTGCATATTTTGGCAGTGGGAAACATATATAATTATTTAAAATAGACTAATATCATCAAAAGTGATGTCTCATAACCTCTTCTAAAGTCCCACTCTAATCTGTCATACTTCGATGTATGTTTTAACTGCCATTTATGATTTAGATTGCCTTTTCCGTGCCTTCAGACAATGGAACATCTCATGCGCCACTACTATATTATCTGAAATCAGTCTGTTCGGTATGAAAACATTCTGATTTTCAGAGATAATATGATCCAAGTGCTTTTCAGTCGGTTTACCAATACCTTTGATATGATCTTATATAATACATTACATAAGGCTATTGGTCTGAATTCCTTCATATCTGATGGTGGGTATACTTTTGGTATGAGACACAGATTTGTGTGGTTGTGTTGTTGATCAAAATTCCCTCTGTCAAAAAAATCATTAACTTCTTTCATAATCTCTGGCTTAAGATGTTCCCAAATTTTGTGGTAAAACACTGCTGAGAATCCACCGGGTCCTGGTGTTCTGTGAGGTCCAATGTCAAAAAGAGCAGCTTGAACTCCCTCTTCTGTAATCCTCCGGGTTAGATCATTGTTCATGTCAGCGGTCACTTTTTTGTCAAAGCCAGAAAACACTTCTTGATACAGAGCTGGGTCAATACTTTGAGAAGAATAAAGCTTTTGAAAGTAATCTTCTGCCACTTTTGTATTTCCTTTTACTCGTTCGTATTTGGTACAGTCGGGTTCATTGTTTTCCATTTTTAATTGTACCGGTATTTTAAGCAAAGTAAAATTTAGTACTACATAACAGTTTAAGATGGTTTATACCTTTATGGTTTTTTTTCCCAATAACGACAAAGATAAATAAATGTTTTTTCTCGTAAGCCATTTAGTTGTTGGACCCGCTAATATTTGCTATTGTATCAACCATGTACAAAAACAATAATTTTAATATAATATTTTTTAAAAAAAATAGTTTGGGTTTTGTTATTACTGTTTTTATATTTTAATTTCATCGATTTGGAAAAAATATTAAATCATCAATGTCTTTGTAGTTTTTTTTTTATTTGGTTTAACTATTTCAATTTTATTTTATTTAAAATATAATAGAGTCAAACAAATATTTATATAATGATTACTTATTTAAAAAAATATGTTTCTTATTCCCTAATTTTAAGTATGTCTATAAGTAAATATATAAATTTTATAAAACTTTTGTTTGTTTTAGATAAATTACATCAACTAAATTAATTAACTTAATCAACCAATAATTATGACATCCAGAGATGTATTTAATTTTGCTAAAATTTGGACATCCAGATATTTGTTGAACAGGTCTTTATTGCTTTCAAAAATTTCCCTGAGATTTATGTAATACTTTGCTCTTTCTTCCGAAACATGTTTTCACTGCTAAAAGTTGTTCCCTGAATAACTGAAAAAGATGAATTATGTTTTAAATAGTTGGCACAACTTCCTCTAGCGTATGTCGACAATCTCCTAACTTATCCTATTATACACTTGATAATCCCTATATTATCTCGAACCATTGCAACATTTTTTAACCACGCATCATCACTACAATGATTCTTAATCCCTACGAAATAGGTTGGTTCATTTAAATATATAATAAGTTTTTATTAAACCACAATAAATACATTATCAATGTGATTCATTATATCCTTAAATAAGATTACAGAATTACTTAATGTGGCTAAAATATATATGATAATTAATGATTTTGAATAATAAAGATTTGATAAAAATAAGTGTGTATTATAATTATATTTTTTAATTTTAAGCTATTAAAATAAATTAAACAATCATAGTAACTATATAATAAAAATTAAAAAATTATTTATATATTATATTTTGAATTTTTAAAACGAGTATAAATTACTAAAACTGTTTACATTCAAATTTTGTGATCTATGATTTAAAACTTTTGTTATGACATGATACAAATAATTGAAAAATAATATAAGTTGAAAGTCTCATTTAATAAGTATAAAAAAGATATATAAATATATGTATCATTTTAAATTAAACCATATGCCATATAAAAATACATAAATAGTAATTTTGAAATTTACTTTGAACATTTTTTGATAAAAATTTGAAAAATATTGACAACTTAATTTTTAAAATATTATAAATTACTTAAACCACTATTCCCACAGTGAAAATTTTATTGTCACTAATTTAGACTTTTGCTATAACAGATACAAATGATAAAAAAAAATATGAGCAAAAATTATCATCTAATAAATATTAATATTAACATATACCATATATATATTACTATCATTTAAATTTAATTATATATCATATCAAATAGAAAAAATATTTTTCGATTTATTATATGTTAAGACCAATTTAATTATATAAGTAGTAGATAATAATTTTTTAATTATTCAATATATATTTATTATTTCATAATATGCTATAAATTTATAATATTTAAAAATAATTTATATATATAATATTCATTCCGTAACCTGGTGATTATTAATATTGTTGACGGTCACTGAATAAATATATCTTGTGCGATTCTTCGTACTTTCCATTTGTAAATATCTCCGAGTAAGAATTGTGTTTGTGCTGTTTATTTGTTTGGTTTTGAGTTTTATCTCCTTTGTTTATTTTCTCTGGGATGTTGAAATGTTCATGTAAACATGTTCAGTAATTTAATTTCAGATGATTAAAAATGAATGATCGACACAAACAAGATGAAGAAGAAAATGTACTTTCTAGATAGGAAAAAGTCTACTAATAAATATTAAATAATAATATTCTAACAAATCAACTCTTCGACCACTTGTGTGACCACCGAAACTTCCTCTAAT
This sequence comes from Brassica carinata, assembly GCA_016771965.1. Lineage (NCBI taxonomy): Eukaryota > Viridiplantae > Streptophyta > Magnoliopsida > Brassicales > Brassicaceae > Brassica > Brassica carinata. The sequence continues at coordinate 42,349,409 of CM028692.1, forward strand.
AAAATTCACAAGAGAAGAACAAATTGAAGAACAAGTATCACTAAACCATGTTACTGATTAATCACTCATTATCAACTCCACCCTCATAATCATCATCATCATCTTCTTCTTCTTCTTGCAAACTACTAAGGCAGAAACAACTTTGAGTCTGAGCCATCAAATCTCTCTTATTTTTCATCAACATATTCCTCTTCTCCAACAACTTTATAGTTTGATCACCATCTTCATTTTTCTGATAGTCATCATCATTATGATGATTCACTTCATTGTGTTCTTGGACTGCAAGTAACGACACAGAATTAGGGTTTTGCCAAGAATAGAAATTCGAAACTGACATGGATCTTCCTCTACTTCTCAGCTTATTAGCAATAAGCAATCTCCTCCTCTTGTTGAATGGATTCTCTCCTTTCTCAAGATCTTTTGCGTTGATGTTCGTCTGTTCCATTAAGTTACCAAAAGATTTTGATTTCCCTACGTAATGGTTTGATAATCCTCTCCTGAACAAACAAACAATAAAACAAACCTACATGTTTTCTTCAGTTTTCAACCAAACAAAAACTACATGTTTCAATACAATACTCAATAGGTCAAATTAGATCATATATACAAGCTGAGTGCTCTAAGTTTTAAAAATAAAAACTTAAATATTGGTGGCTAAAGACAAAACATAAAAGATCAAGAACATACTTAATCGGCAGAGAGTCTTCTAAAGAGGAAGTAAACGAAACAAGTGTTCCTCCTCCTCCTCCTCTCTGGAATGAAACGGCGTCGTCTTCTTCTTCCTCCTCGTTTTCGCTGCACTCTCCGATCGACGACGAACTATCCTCCGATGATTCCTCCGGCGATTTTCTATTCATCCTCAATCCGATCCGACTAGCAAACCCGATCGGTGATCCACCTCGTCCAGGTTCATCTGCCGAAAACAGAGCCGCCGCCGGTACGGTCTTATCCTGCGCCGAGACACCGGTCCGATCTCTAACGCACGCCTCCATGCCGATTCCAAACGGAGAACCCACCATGACCTCCATCTAATTTTCTATCTTTTTCTCCTGATACGATCTCTTGGCTCAAAGCTCAAACACCACCGATCGAGAAAAATGGAATAAAGATGGAGAAAGGATCAGCTCTTATTAAATTTATAATGACAAATGTCGTATTAAATGCTATTGAAAATACGTATGTTTATACGGTAGACGCACATGTTCTAGATATGGAAACGCTAACGGCGACTTTGACGGTCTTGTTGACCTGGCGGATAGACATTGGTTATTTTCGGGACTTTGCCGGGCGTTACGGGTTACTGTCTCCGTTTAATCAGATTATGTCGTTGTACCGAAAGTTCGGTGGTCGCTATTACACCATATCTCGACCTTATCCAGTTCTCTCATTACTGTCTGAATATTTTTATTTATATGTTTCTCTTCTTGATTTTGTCTTTTAATTTATTTTTAAGAAATGCAGGAAAAGAGGAAAAATCTCGAGCAGATCAATTCATCGGATAATATTTTGGGTTGCAAAGGAGACGCTGATTGGCGATGATAAGTCAAAGATATACAAAAATATTCGTGTATATTTACTTTATACTATTTAAAAATGGAAAGTACTATGTTGATGAATATATTGTTTAAGTAGTAGGATGATTTGTTTATACCAAGTGGACAAATTAAACTTTATCCCGTTTACTTTTAGTAACATTAATTAAAAACCATTATCGTTAATGGTAAGAAAAATATATTAAAATGAAGAGTGCTAATGCTGGATTAGTGCGGACGCAAGAACTTGGACTAGTTCAAAATGAGAATATGGATTAGTTTATATTTAATCAGTCATTAACTATGCTGAGTCATGAGTTCGTGGCAAAATCACCTACAAATGTTATATTTAACCAGTCGATTAATTTGCTGTGTCATGAGATCCCCATGAAAGGGATGGACTTATATTGTAGTGAGTTCTTTTGTTAAAATTAAAATTCATGTGGATCTCGAACTGTATTTGAGCCTATAAAAGCCCATATATTTAGCTTCGATGTCAAACTCGAGAGGCAACTCGTAAGACCCAATTATGAGTCAAGAAGAGGATGAAGTTTAAATTTTGATATTTATCTTTATTTCATGTTTGAAATGTATTAATTTTTTTGTGCTGTTTGAATTTATTTGAGAAAGTAATGGTGAGAAAGGAAAATATTTATTAATGAGGATAAACAATTTTACATTTTGTTGAAAAAAACTAAATGCAAATAGAAAATAGTACAGGAATGAAATTGGAAATTTAAAAATAATAAACCCTCTTATTAATTTTGTTTAAGTCGGAATCATAGATGGCTAACTCTTAATATGTTTTTATGGGAATTAATCTATGGCATACTCTTTTTGCTGTAGAATTTTTAAAAAAATTTAAGTATAATAAATATGAATGTATATTAATAATTTAATGAAAATATATTAGCCTTTTATATATAAGTATTTTCTATTAATATATTTAGTGCTTCAAAATACTTTATAATCATTGAATATTATGTTTTACATTGTAGAAAGTGATACATGCATGAATTATGGATAGTAGTATTTCATTTAACTCATGATTATCTTTACAAAACTAAAAAGTGAATTTGTTTTGTTACTTTGAATCTCTAATGGATCATAAACCAAATGAATATTATTTAAAAATATAATCAGATATATAAGTGGTTTAATCTAGACCTAAGAATATAAAGCACACTTTGCATTTTTTGGCAGAATATAGTATCCGAAAAGCACACACAATATAGTATCGGACAAAGAGGGCTTCATCATGCCCAATTATTTATGGCTCGTTGGAGCCAAATTCTTGTATTTTTTTAATGAAAGTACTAAGTTGGAATTGCAGAGGCATGGGAAGTAAATGGACTATTAGTTACCTCCGAGAGATATGGCACAAACATAAACCAGATTTTCTCTTTTTATCAGAAACAAAGCAAGATTTTGCCTTTGTTCAAGGTTTTCAATTACATTTTGGGTATGATAATCTGAAAACAGTGGATCCTATTGGAACGAGTGGAGGCCTAGCTTTATATTACAATAACGAGTATCAGATTAAAATTCTATACTCAAGTAATAGAATGATTGATGTGGAAGCAGAGGCTTTAGGGAAAAAAGTATTCATGACATTTGTATATGGAGATCCGGTTCAGAAATTACGTGAACAAGTCTGGGAGAGGCTAACACGATATGGTATTTCAAGAGATGATCCCCGATTTATTATTGGTGATTTAAATGAGATTACCGGAAATCATGAAAAAGAAGGTGGATCGTTAAGAAGTGCAGAATCTTTCGTACATTTTAATAATATGATCCGAAATAGTGGACTTCTGGAATTTCCGGCTCGAGGAAACAAGTTGTCCTGGCAAGGAAGAAGGAAAGGAAAAGGTAAGACGGAAATGGTTCGGTGTCGGTTAGACCGGGCTCTAGCAAACGAGGAATGGCACACATTGTTCCCAAAATCTTATACAGAATATTTAAGGTTGGAGGGTTCTGACCATAGACCGATAGTAGCATATGTAGAAGATAAGATCTCTAAAAGAAGAGGACAATTTCGGTTTGATAAACGTTGGATTGGGAAAGAGGGTTTATTGGAATCCATTACCAAAGGCTGGGAAGACAGGTCGAGAAATATAGAAGGTAACACGGGAGATTTCGTGTCTAAAATTACTAATTGTAGGCATGCAATATCTAGTTGGCGTAAGAATAATCCCCCATATGGAAAAGAAAAAATTTTGGAATTACAAAAAGCCTTGGAGGAAGTTCAGACAGACGATAATAGAACACATGAGGATATTTTGGATGTGTCTAGGAAATTACAGGAAGCTTATAGGGACGAAGAGGAGTATTGACAACAGAAAAGTAGAAACATGTGGAATACATCAGGAGATCATAGCACTAAATTTTTTCATGTCCTGACAAAACAACGTCGAACCCGTAATCGCATAGTGGGTTTGTATGATGTTAATGGAAACTGGGTTGTGGAGGATAAAGGAGTAGAAAAGGTGGCAGTGAGCTATTTTGAGAAACTTTTTAGGACTACATCGCCGTCAGAGTTTGACAATTTTCTGGATGAGATTAAACCAACAATATCACAACAAACGAATCAGCGGTTAATTAGGATTGCCACAGAGGAAGAAGTGAGGCAAACTTTATTCATGATGCACCCGGAGAAAGCACCGGGTCCGGACGGAATGACGGCATTATTCTTTCAACCTTCTTGACACATTATTAAACAGGATATTATGGAGTTGGTCAATAATTTTTTGACTACAGGGAAATTGGACGAAAGGTTAAACATTACAAATATTTGCTTGATTCCTAAGACGGAAAGACCGACTAGGATGACAGAGCTTAGGCCAATAAGTCTATGTAATGTAGGATACAAGATTATATCCAAAGTATTATGTCGAGGTTAAAGGATTGCCTCCCCACACTTATCTCGAAACACAACTGCCTTTGTGGCGAGGAGATTGATTCGACAATATTCTTATTGCACAAGAGATGTTTCACGGCTAAGAACGAATAAGTCTGTCGAACAAGTTCATGGCTATAAAACGGATATGAGTAAAGCTTACGACAGGGTGGAGTGGACTTTCGCTCGAGCATTACTACAAAAAATGGGTTTTGACCCTCATTGGATTCAGTTGATGATGGAATGTATTTCTTCGGTATAATATAGAGTTTTATTAGATGGACAACCTAAAGATCATATTATTCCAAATAGGGGTCTACGGCAGGGTGATCCATTGTCACCTTATTTATTTATTATGTGCACGGAAGCCTTAATAGCAAACATTAATAAGGCGAGAGGGAAAACGGTTGACGGGTATAAAAGTGGCACGGGCTTGTCCTTCTATCTCACATTTGCTTTTGCTGATGATAGCATATTTTTCGTAAAGCACGAAGGAAGAGTGTCGACTATTTTGACAATTCTTAATGAGTATGAAAAGGTTTCGACAGCAGATAAATTTTAAAAATCATCAATCCATTCGGACACAAGATTGATGCGACAACACAACAGAGCTTCGGGATATTCTGGGAATACAAAATTTGGGAGGAATGAGAAATTATGTGGGTATCCCAGAGAGCCTAGGAGGCTCAAAAGTTCAAGTATTTGGCTTCATACAAGAAAGGCTGAACAAGAGAATAAATGGATGGACTTTCAAGTTTTTTCTAAAGGGGAAAGGAAGTAATTATAAAATCAGTGGTAACTGCCTCCCCAATCATGTTATGTCTTGCTACCGATAATAAAACGGTAACGAGGAACCGACGAGTGCAGTGGCACAATTTTGGTGGAGTCCGAAAGTGGCAATACTAAAGGATTACACCGAAAATCATGAGACAAAGTTTGTTCACATAAAGATGATGGAGGGTTAGGTTTCGAGACCTTTACGGATTTCAATACTGCTATGCTCGGAAAGCAACTTTGGAGATTAATAGAGAAACCAAATACTTTATTTTCGCTTTTAAGGGTCGCTACTTCAGAATGCTTCACCCCGAACCGATCAGATCATACTCGTCATCATGGCTGGCGTAGTATCATCTCGCTAGATCTCGGTTAGCAAAGGACTAATCAAAGGGTGGGAACAGGATCCTATTTCAGTATGGAATGATCCATGGCTCCCAACCAACCGCCAGACCAGCAAACAAAAACAAAATATTCTTCCCACGACCTTACGGTGGACTCTCTTATTAATGGTGCATCGAGAACATGGAATTTGAGGCATTACAAGAGTTGGTGGACCCTCGATGTGAAGATTATCGAAAGTATCCCGCTAAGTAGGATACAAATGGTGGATCGGAGGGCTGGCATTTCACAAACTATTGAAAATACGTATGTTTATACGTATTATGAGGCTACGGGTAGACGCACATGTTCTAGATATGGAAACGCTAACGGCGACTTTGACGGTCTTGTTGACCTGGCGGATAGACATTGGTTATTTTCGGGACTTTGCCGGGCGTTACGGGTTACTGTCTCCGTTTAATCAGATTATGTCGTTGTACCGAAAGTTCGGTGGTCGCTATTACACCATATCTCGACCTTATCCAGTTCTCTCATTACTGTCTGAATATTTTATTTATATGTTTCTCTTCTTGATTTTGTCTTTTAATTTATTTTTAAGAAATGCAGGAAAAGAGGAAAAATCTCGAGCAGATCAATTCATCGGATAATATTTTGGGTTGCAAAAGGAGACGCTGATTGGCGATGATAAGTCAAAGATATACAAAAATATTCGTGTATATTTACTTTATACTATTTAAAAATGGAAAGTACTATGTTGATGAATATATTGTTTAAGTAGTAGGATGATTTGTTTATACCAAGTGGACAAATTAAACTTTATCCCGTTTACTTTTAGTAACATTAATTAAAACCATTATCGTTAATGGTAAGAAAAATATATTAAAATGAAGAGTGCTAATGCTGGATTAGTGCGGACGCAAGAACTTGGACTAGTTCAAAATGAGAATATGGATTAGTTTATATTTTAATCAGTCATTAACTATGCTGAGTCATGAGTTCGTGGCAAAATCACCTACAAATGTTATATTTAACCAGTCGATTAATTTGCTGTGTCATGAGATCCCCATGAAAGGGATGGACTTATATTGTAGTGAGTTCTTTTGTTAAAATTAAAATTCATGTGGATCTCGAACTGTATTTGAGCCTATAAAAGCCCATATATTTAGCTTCGATGTCAAACTCGAGAGGCAACTCGTAAGACCCAATTATGAGTCAAGAAGAGGATGAAGTTTAAATTCATGTGGATCTATGAAACGATCTTTGAAACAAATCTATGGACCACATTTGAAGCGTTAATTCGCGATAATAAGTTGCGTTCAACATGTGTTTCGAAAAAAAAAGTTGTGTTCAACATTACATTAGACGTGAGGTGACGACTGGTCCAAACTTTAATTTAAATTTTTTAACATTTATAATAATTTAAAATAATTAATTTTATCTTTTTCATAATAACTTCAAATTTTTTGAAAATAATTATCATTTAAACATAAATTTCAAAAGTGATATCAATTGAGGTAAAGTATGGATTCCCCATCACTGACAAATATAATTTGTACCAGATTAACGATTAATTCATCAGCTAGGATAAGATTTGCGCCTTGCGCAGAATAAACTTATATAAAAATTATTTGAAAAATATCATACGTTAAAATAAATTTATATTCTTGATTGGATTAATATTTTGGTCTTTAAACAATTTTTTTAACTTTTGTTAATTACATAATTTGTTTCTTGATGAGCTGATCCTATTATTAATAAAATTTTAGGTCAAAAAATCACTTACAAAGATAAGAACCTAACGTTAAGGTTGAAAAATCTCGGTCTATTTGATTACAATGAAACTATGTCACCGGTTTTATATCATGATTTAGTAATTTAAAACTAATTATGGTTATGAGAAGTTTACGTTCACATGCCAATCTTATTTATCTTCAATATTTTTCTCTTTTTCATTTTGGTTATTGTTCGATATAAATATTGATTTTGAAGTTTATTCTCATTTTCTTTGTTTTTTGACCTGAGATTTAGAAAATTCTTATGATTTAAAATAATTAAAGAGATACATCCTTAGGTTACTATCTCACATTTTGCGTAATAAATATTTTATATTTATTATTTATTTTATGTTTTTCTGCATATTATGAAATAATAAAATTTTTAGACATGGATCCAAGGGATACTCTTAAATTAGCTGAAACCAATCGATTCGTGGGTTGAAGCTCAAAATTGATAGCTGAGAAACGACTCGGTCTTTGCCACCAGCTGTTACATGTTTACCGATTAGACAAGGTAGATGGTGTTTTACGGATGGTTCATGGAAATCACAAGATACCTTTTCGACAGGATGGTATAGCACTCTGAAGGCTTTGATGGCTTGATGGGGCTAGGAATACAAGAGCTAGTCACCACCATTACACGCGAGGTAGAGGCTCTCATATGGGCGATGGAGTGTATGAGGAATTTAAGACAATATCATGTTACGTTTGCAACGGATTGTTCTCAATTGGTCAAGATGGTTTCGGAACCAGAGGAATGGCCGGCTTTTGCAAGTTATCTTGAAGATATCAGGATCCTCAAGAGGAGTTTTCACAGCTCGGAGATTATTCATATATCAAGGACGCACAACCAAAAGGCGGACAGTCTAGCACGTAGTGTCAGGCAACAACCGTCGTTCACGGTCCATATGGATACAGAACAACTATTTTGGTTTTCAAAGTCTATATGAATCTGTAATATTGTTGGAAAAAAAAAAAAAAAGCACACACATATATATAATTAATAATTTTAAATAGACCAATATCATCGAAACTGAAGTCTCATAATCGAGAGCAAAAAATATTAAGTATACTTTGCATATTTTGGCAGTGGGAAACATATATAATTATTTAAAATAGACTAATATCATCAAAAAGTGATGTCTCATAACCAAGAACAAAAATTATTTTGACTTGACTATAGAATAATTATATAAATAATTAATTCATATTCATATATACTTATTATGTTGGTTTAGTTGATGTATATTTTTATTATGTTTAGAAATATATAACTTTGATTAAAAACTACACAAAGCTACGTTTGTAAGCCTCATGTCACTTGCTACTATACACATGAAGTTCGATAAAAATGTGTTTTTACATTGTGAAGAACCTTGCTCTATTTCTGTGGCGCGAGATAAAGCGGTTCTGGTGTCTGAAGAACGCCTCACTTGTTTAACTTTAACTGTTGCAGGCTGGTCGTTGCCAAGTTCCCCATAAGGTACAGTTTTCTTCTTCACCATTAATTAAGAAACTTCAGAGCTTTTATGGTGAAGTAGTAAATACATATGATATCGGAGGGTGGCTATGCAAGTGATGGAAAATGTTTATGTTAGGAGCTGGTAGAAAGAAATGTATAAACTTCTTCTGACTTCTGGGATTACATTCTTGTAGCAGCCGTAACGGTTTAAAAAATTAATGTCCAGCCTGTTGTCGAAGGAAAATGATAAGTCTGTTTTGTAGGTACATTTTTAATGTATTTAAACATATCATTTCTCGTACTGACTCAACTCTAGTTATGGGGTTCTTTTATGTTCTGGTTACTATTTAAATTGCGGTGAAGCAAGTTCAGTCATATTATTTTGTTCCTAGAGATTTCGAGTAATATTGAACTTCTGCTTTAATAGTGGTTCGTGCGGCATTGCCGTTAACATTCTATTGAGATTGGTTATATATAGTGTTTGACCAAATTAGTTTAACAGCATCAACGTAATTATCAAAGTAATTTCCATGAGAGGTTATTCTCGTACTAAAAACATAGAGCTCGAGTACGAAGAGTTATAATTTTAGCATAAAATTCAGAGCATAAATCGCAGGAAAATAATAAAAACCATAACATAGTTTTTTCAGGTCGCGACTGTTCACATCAGTGTTGCTCTCTAGCCCTCAACATTCGAGTCACCACTGCAGCCACTTTGGTTCAGGTCACGATTGTTCAAACCAAGAGGACTCCTTTTCAAAGCACAGGCATGTTATCACCAGGGTGCTCATCACCACCCTGCCATGAGTAATTGCAAAGAACAGTCAATAACGGGAACACGTTGGACACACTTTATAGCAGCATTTTAACTTACGTGATTCTCAAACGAAGGTAGTGGTGGTTGCTGGTGGCTTTTAAAAATGCGAGAGATGGTGAAACTTTGATAGAATTTGAATGGAGAGAGGCTTCAATTCAAAGGTCAGAATGCTGCTAACAATGTCTTCTAGACAATGTGATAGCGGTAATTCAAAAAGATCCGACCTGTGTGCAAGCCAACCACATATGAGATGCTAATACCGCTGACAAAGAAATGTATCATTCAATGAGCAGAACAATAAGTAGATGTGATTAACTAACACTCTCTTACAGGAGGCAAGCTGATGGTAAGTGTGAGAAACATTCAGAACGTTTGCTGGAAACTATATATTGTAGGGAGATGTGAAGAGAACGACGGTGTTTACCTCCAACTAACTTTGGGTTTATGTTTGTTGGAACTACCACCTTTGGTTCCACACCAGAGGCAGCAAACTTCTCATTGAGGAACTTAGCAAGGCCGTCGATTACACTGAGGCACACCCTTGACTCCCTAAATAGATCAAGCCTAATACTATAACGAATCTCCAAACCAAGGAAGCACAGATAAGATGACCGGTTCAGCATATTAAAACTTGTGTAGTTGTCAAATACCTTTCAAATCATGGTTCCCATGATGCGTTGAGTACTTTGGTTCCTCATTGGAAAACGTTTTGATAACCCTGGCCTTCCCTAAGATATATATCTACATGAAAACATTCATATTAAGCCTCGTGTAGTATAATATGGTGCAATAATAAAGATTAAGTGATTATAAGGGGAATGTACTGAAACAGAAGCTAACAAATCAGTGTTTGTGTTAGCGACTGTCATGAGTTGGTCATAATTGCAGAACCTAAACCTTTAGTCAAGATCGGTTGACTGGGTGATGCAAGATCAACCAAGATGGTCTGATCCGTAAATCTTATCGCGACAGAAGCGTCACCTAACCGGAATTAGATTGCTTCTTGCAACATCAAAAGCACTAAACTCATACAGCGAGCCTTCTCTCTGAAGATGTTTGAAGGTGTTAAGATGGTGATATAGGCTTATTTGAGCGTCTCCTGAACAATAATGAACTGGATTAAAAAAATAATAATAATTAAAACTCTAAATCTGAAACCAAATATTGAAATAAGGCTCTAACCATCGAATCAATAAACATCATATGAAAGACTATCAACTCCCCACCCTTCTTCACGTTTTGGGCCTCCCAAAAACGAAGCAGTCTTGTCTGAACAGTCTGTCTATAGCGGCCAACCTTCAGCTCTGAGAAATAAATTTGAGAAGTTGCCATGGTCAGATCGGTTTGAATAATAATGAACAGAAGCTCTGGATTGGAAAAAACAAAAAGAGTTAGATTTTTTGCTAATACGTTCAGAGTAAAGAACGAATTAAAGGATGGTTGGACGTTACAGATATCAAAAGGCGCTCTAAGTCTCTGTGAATATCATCGTCGATGTCGTTGGAGCAAGAGGAAGACGGAAGAAGAAACCTAATTCAATGTGGGTTTCAACCAGGTTTTTAGGTTTGGGTTTAATCTGTAAATGTAACAAAAGCCCAGTTCAAATAAGTCGATTCAGAGCAAACGGATGGAAACAGAAAAGCGCAAGTGCTTTGGTATTGCGACACGTGGAGCAAAACGCCCGTGCTTCCTTGATGACGTGGAGGGCTGTGCTGCCTTCCCAAGTCTCATTTATATATATACTGTATTGCTCTACCTATGAATTACATTAAAATTATTTTATATAAATATATATATATATATATATATATATTAGTTTTATAAAACATTTGAAAATTTATTTATATTGAAAATAGTAAATGTAATATTTTTTTATTATAAATCATTTGCATTTTTTATATAACATAAAATTATTAAATTTAAAACTAAGGAAAATGTAATGATTTAATTTTTTCCTATTTGATTTCTATTTCAATTTGATATAGTTGAAGAAAAATCTAAAGTAAGAATAACTCAAAAATAATAATTTCTAAGAGTATCAGATTTTAGTATTATTACAATAACTAATTTTCTCACAACAATAAGTTAACACATCCACCTCTAAGCTAAATCAATTGAAAATAAAATGTAATGTGATAATATTATAAAAATTAACATTTTGGAAGCAAAATATTAATAGTTTAAATAATGTCATAAATAATAATTAGTATATTTTATGTAACAACAAATGATTTTGTATAATATATTTTGGTTTCAGTTTATATTTGATTTTCAATCTATAATGAAATTTTCTTTAACTTTTAAAGTCTAACTAATTATGTTTTGTAAATTATTTTAGCATTTATTGAACTTTTCCATAAAAAAAATATTTATTAGAAATTTTGCTCATGCTATTTGAAAATATTTTTATAGATTGATAGTGTTAGAATTTAATAAAATATTACATTCCTAGCAGGGTTTACTGAAATTTCATACCATATCATATAACATTGTTTCGAATAAGTTACAGTGAACCAAACGTAATCTAACCAAAATAACTTAAATATAGCATAACCATCAATAATCTGAAAATTAAGACGAACCAAATTGTGTACAAATGTTTTCTAAAACTTGTTTTTCTTTTCAAATAAAAAAAAAGTAACTACCGAGTCTTCAAATTAAGAGAAAGAAGATTTTGGGTTGAATTGTCTCTTTGCGGTTTATCTCTCTATTTAACTGATTCAAAGTTTAAGTCTTTGTTTTCTAATAATTAACCTTTTAAATTCATTTATTCATGTTTCAAATTATGAAATTTAAATATTTAATAAGTGGTATATCTAGACGATGATGACATTTATCACTGAAATTATCTTTCTTTTAATAAGTTTTAATTTTTAAAATATAAATTCAAATGTCCAAAAAAATCAGATTTTTAAGTATTAAATTTTTAAGAAGCATTAAAGAGAGGATGTTTTATTATGTACAGAGTATAAAACTTGCGGAGTGGCTATGGTCATAGCAGATTGATTTACTTTCATTGGAAATCCAAATATTATCATGGTAGGATAATGGTATTTTCTTTAAAAAAGTTAGAAATCACATTGAGAAATCTATGTATATTAGCACTAAATTGGCATATCTAACAAATACATATATGACATATTCAAAAGGTTAAAGTAGAAAACGTTACTTTTTTTACACCAGAACATATATAGACCATATTTTTCATTTTATGAACCTTATTTGATGATTCTAACTTATGCTTATATCACCCATCATCTTCTTCTTTACATTTTACATATTAACTTATGGAGACCAAACATGTGTATGTGTAGATGCTCAGCAGAATAAAATTTTTCTTTGAACCTTCTTCTTGCTCATGATTGACGCCTCACCTCTCCCCCAAAATTTCCATTTCACAAGATTCCTGTCCCACGACGAATTTATAAGCGACGGGTAATGTGGAGGCCAATCTGCTGTCTTTTACTGGTGATTTTGGTGCTTTAGCACTGCTGCTTTACCTCTAGTTACATAAGAACAGACTATGATCCCAAATTTGTTTGAAAATATTCATCTATCATACTTAGAATTGACCACAGCGTATGGGGAGGATGAGGCCATCACCAGGTTAAATATATAGACAGAACCATCCAGGCCTACCAAACTCATTGCTACGTGGTGCCATTGCTGAAGCTGCTCCAAGTAGGACATTAATATGGAATCCACTATTACTTAACGTCTTTTCTAAGATGAATTTTGCACAAGGTTGTCAAACACTGATAAGTGCGAAACTGAAATCAATGTAAATCAATGTTCGGATTGTATTTAGCTTCTGTTCAAGGTTGAATATCAGTAAAGTGACCGATGAAGACAACATACCTCAGCGTTAGGAGCACAGTCTCTTGAAGTTCATAAGGGATCAATGAGCTAGATCTCTGTTTGAAGGGGAAATTAAAAACAAATTGCAGAGTAAGATTACAGTATTCAAAATCAGAGATAGAGTTTTCAAATTAGCCTGTTTGACGGTGAGAAGCTCTCCGGAATCGAGATTAATAACGATTGAACATGCAAGAGAAATTAATATTCTAATCTAATATAAGTCGATGTGGAGTACCCATATTGAAAGCAGATCAAGTATCAATAGAGAAGCCGTACCTTTTGCTGGCGCCATTACTCAAAGTGAGATACTTTCCACAAATAAAGAAATGATAAACCACAAAGAACTCAAGAAGTTAGGAAGCAAATCACCAGGAAGCAAAGAAAAAAAAACGCAAAACAAAACAAAGATTGAAGCTTGGGAGGTAATCAATAAAGATCAACGTTTGTTTCATATTTGTCTTGGGGTCATCAAACTCATCCTCATAGCAGACATAGAATCATATAAGATCGCTCCTGAAAGCCCAAAACCACACAGAACAAACTATTAAAATATAAAAAAACTGAGATGGAAGAGAAATCAAGATCGAGAAGGATACGAAGCGAGTTGCTTGAATTTATGATCAGAGAAAACAAATCACAGAGAAACCGAAGAAAAAAAAATTCGGAAAGCATACAATTCTTCTTGATCTCGTGGAAGCTGTGCTAGTCATGGCTGAAACTGTGGATATTTATATTCAAAACTTCAGACGGTTACTTTGTGGATCTGATTAGGTGGATTGAATGCTGGAGAGAGGAGGAGTGGTTTAATTACGTAGAAGCTGTGCGCAAATTACGAATCAATGGGTAGGGGTGGGACGGATCCGGATATCCGGGATATTCGGGATATCCGGATATTCGATACCGGATCGGATCCGATCCGCCGGATCCGTGATTTTAGGATCGGATCCGATCCGTGTCTTCCGGATATCCGGTACCGGATACCGTCTAGATATCATGATATCCGCTGGTATCCGGATTCGATCCGATCCGTCAAAATAATTAAAAATAAAAATATTTTTTAAAATACAAAAAAATCTATAAATATTACATAAATTAAATATTTTTACAAAATTTATAAATATATTTATGCATATAATATTATTAAAATTAAAATATAATATTATAATACTAATTTTATGTATAAATATTAATAAATGAACTATAATTATTAATAATATTTTAAATTTAATATATTTAAAAAACAACGGATCCGGATATCCGGACCTAAAAATCCAGATATCCGGATTCGGATTTGGATTCGGCGGATCCGATATTTTACTATCCGGATTCGGATCCGGGCGCCCCGGATATCCTATTTTCGGAGCGGATCCGGATCGGATCTCGGATCGGATCCGGATCTCGGATAATAATTCCAGCCCTATCAATGGGCAGTTACAGAAAGGAAATCGTAAAGTCGTTCATTGTTCCAAGATTCTGGAACTATTTCTCTCTAAAGCAAAGTGACGAAGAAACATATGCTCATCACTGGGCCTGGAATATTAAAAGTCCAACCGAAACAATTAAAACCCAAAATCGCATAGCCCAACCCCATTAAATAGAAGGTGCCACGTGTTTAAAATCCCCCCAAGGAGAAAAAAAAGCTACTTTATATATTAAGATATAGATAGATAGATAGATAGATAGATAGATAGATAGATAGATAGATAGATAGATAGATAGATAGATAGATAGATAGATAGATAGATAGATAGATAGATAGATAGATAGACTTTGCTCTTTCTTTAGATTAGATGATCTGTTTTCAATATTACACAAGTTTTTTTTTTCGAAATTGATATTATACAAGTTGTTTCGATCTCTATACATATGAGGTTTCGTTTATAAGACTCATCTAAACTTTTTTTAAAGCTGAATTTTATTCCAAACCAAAATATTTGTTGGATCCACAATCAGGATCCACAACATACAAAGATACACATAATATTCAATATATAGTAGAAAATAAAAAATGTCAGTATACACTACAAGAGCTTCAAAATAGCTTCAGCTGTAAATAAAGGATAAACTTGACATTACATAATGTTACCAGGATGCTACTACATTCGCAGTAGTGTTACTATCCAGTGAGCATGATCAAAGCTCCATATCTCAGTTTTAAGGAGCAAAGTATTTGATTGCAGTGGGAATCTAAGAGGAGAACAAAACCTCTATTGTCAGAACATATGATGCCTCGGAAACTTAGAGCAGCTCACAACACCAAAGCTACAAGCAGGGCCGGCCCTGAGCCAAGCCTAACGAAACATTCGTCTCAAGCCCCCGAAATTTTCGAAAATATTTATATGGATATAAATTCCCAAATTTGTAAAAAAAAAAAATTCATCCTCCAAATTATTGAATTTCTTCTTGACTCGTCTGCAGGCTCCAAAATCTCAGAGCCGTCCCTGGCTACAAGAAGATAATGTATGTGGCACAAAGAAGTGAAACAATCCACGCACACCTGTAGGAACGATGGGAATGCATCAACAACCAACTAAACCATTGTAAACAATATAACATGTGTCGAATAAGCTCTGAAGAGAGATCAATCTTAAGCCATAACATAACCTAGCTTCTAGATGAAGCAACGACTACCACGGAGAAGAAGAACGGAAAGAAACAAGATAAATGGAAAAGTCATACCATCGACCTTCCAATCCGGCACAATCCGTCGATTTTTTGGTGTACCAACACATAAGCGCCATCACCGTCCACATAACTATCAGATTTGACTTGAAATCAAACACATCAGAAAATGAAAAGCAAACGAAATGGAAGATACTTAAGGGACCGGCACCAAACTTTGAAAGCTATCAGCCACCGGTCTCAATCAGAGATGAGAAGAAAAAAAGAACTTGACGGTTGACTTATCAAAGCCAGAGAGTGCTTTATAGAGTTCTGTCGGGATAGGCCCGGGAGAGAATATAGTTCTCTTGTCTCCATTGAGTTTTCTCCATATGCAGGCCTGATTTTGAATGTTCTACTTTTGGTATTTTCCTTGTGTTTTGTGGATAAGACTCGCAGCCTGAGGATGCTTTATCAAGTATTTGATATATCACGTAAATATCAATCTCTTGCTATCGTTGTTTGGTCCTATTGAGTCGGAAGATTGTTTCCGAGCCTTCGAAATTATCTTTTGACTTTATAAAGTCACAACGTTCTTTTTTAATACTATGTAAAATTCTTCAAAAATACGTTTTACATCAAGTGCCACAAGTACTTTTTAAAATTTGAAAGTGCCACTAGTACTTGAGAGAAGCAGAAAACAGAAGTTTAAAGCCTTGCGGCAAACCAAACTTGATTTGATCAAGGTTAAAATGTTCATGATGACTGACGCCAAAGTATAACCATAAAGTTGTAATATTAGGTATTGGCTTGCAAATGTCTCTAAAATACATATTCAAACATTCCTTCTAAAAATAAACAAAAACATGAATATTAGTCAAAAAAATAAATAAAGATTTAAATGAAATAACGAAAGAAAAAAATTCTCCGAACATGTTTTCACTTTTCACTGCTAAAAGCTGTTCACTGAACAACCGAAAAAGATATTATGTTTACATAGTCGGCACAACATCACTCTAGTCTAGCGTATGTGGACAACCTCTAATTTCATCCTATAATACACTTGATAATGTTTGTCAATATTATTGACGGTAACTGAATAAATATTAAACTTGTGTGATTCTTCATATTTTCTCTGTTTTTCTCGAGTAAGAACTGTGTTTGTGCTGTTTATTTGTTTGGTTTTGAGTTTTATCCCCTTTGTTTATTTTTCTCTGGGATATTAAAATGTGATGTAAATATTTTTTATAGGATTAAAAAATGAATGATCGACACAGACAAGATGAAGAAGAAAATGTCCTTTGTAGGTAGGAAAAAGTCTACTAATAAATAATAATATTCTAACAAATCAAATCTTCGACCACTTGTGTGACCACTGAAACTTCCTCTAATCAAATTCACAAGAGAAGAACAAATTGAAGAACAAGTATCACTAAACCATGCTACTGATTAATCACTCATCATCAACTCCACCCTCATCATCATCATCATCTTCTTCTTGCAAACTACTAAGACAGAAACAACTTTGAGTCTGAGCCATCAAATCTCTCTTATTTTTCATCAACATATTCCTCTTCTCCGACAACTTTATAGTTTGATCATCACCTTCGTTTTCCCCATAGTCATCATCATCATTATGATGATTCACTTCATTGTGTTCTTGGACAGCAAGTAACGACATAGAATTAGGGTTTTGCCAAGAATAAAAATTGGAAACTGACATGGACCTTCCTCTACTCCTCAGCTTATTAGCAATAAGCAATCTCCTCCTCTTGTTGAATGGATTCTCTCCTTTCTCAAGATCTTTTGCGTTGATGTTCATCGTCGGTTCCGTTAAGTTCCCAAAAGATTTTGATTTCCCTACGTAATGGTTTGATAATCCTCTCCTGAACAAACAAACAAACATGTCTTCTTCAGTGTTCAACCAAACAAAACTACATGTTAATATTCAATAGGTGAAACTCTCTCAATATATAAACACAAATATTTAGAGCCAAAATGGTTCAAGATTGGTGTTTAAAGACAAAACATAAAAGATCAAGAACATACTTAATCGGCAGAGAGTCTTCTAAAGAGGAACTAAACGAAACAAGTGTTCCTCCTCCTCCTCCTCTTCTCTGGGATGAAACGGCGTCGTCTTCTTCTTCCTCCTCGTTTTCGCTGCACTCTCCGATCGACGATGAACTATCCTCCGATGATTCCTCCGGCGATTTTCTATCCATCCTTATTCCGATCCGACTAGCAAGCCCGATCTGCGATCCACCTCGTCCCGATTCATCCGCCGAAAACAGAGCCGCCGCCGGTACGGTCTTGTCCTGCGCCGAGACACCGGTTCGATCTCTAACGCACGCCGCCATGCCGATTCCAAACGAAGAACCCACCATGACCTCCATCTGATCGCTCGCGAAGCGCAGGTTAAGGAAATTTTCTCAAGAAACGATACGAAGAAAAGAGAAAAAATAATGGAAAGCTCAAATCACCACCAATCGAGAAAAAATGGAATATAGTTGAAGAAAGGATCAATTCTTATTAATATTTATAATGATAAACATCGTATAAGATACTATTACAATACGTATATTAATACGTATTGTGAGGCTATGGGTAGACGCACATGTTCTCAACATGGGAACGCTAACGGCGACTTTGACGGTCTTGTTGACGTGGCATTTTTTTGTTGTTCTTCGGACCTTTGCCGGACGCTGCGGGTTACTGTCTCCGTTTAATCAGATGCTGTCCTTGTACCGAAAGTTCGGTGGTCGCTATTATACCATTCTCGACCTTATCCAGTTCTCATTACTGTCCGAATATTTTTATTTATATGTTTCTTGATATTTTCTTTTATTTTAAAAATAAATACAGGAAAAGAGGAAAAAATCTCGCGCAGATCAATCAATCGGATAATATTTTGGGTTGCAAAATGAGATGCGGATTGGCAATAATAAGTCAAAAGATATACAAAAATATTCGTGTATATTTACTTTATATTTAAAAATAGAAAGTACTATGCGGAAAATATATTGTTTAAGAAGAAGGGTGATTAGTCTATAACAAGTGGCCAAATTAAACCTTATCCCGTTTACTTTTAGTACAATTAATTAAAAACCAGTATCGTTAATGGTACGAAAATTATATTAAAATGAAGAGTGCTAATGCTGGGTTAGTGCGGAAGCAAGAACTTGGACTGGTTCAAAATGAGAATATGGAGTAGTTTATATTTAGTCAGACATTAACTATGCTGAGTCATGAGTTAGCGGCCAAAAATCACCTACAAATGTTATATTTAATCAGTCATTTAATTTGCTGAGTCATGTCCATGAAATGGATATTTTAGTGAGTTATTTCTGTTAAAATTTAAATTCATGTGGATCTCGAACTGTACTTGAGCCTATAAAAGCCCATATATTGAGCTTCGATATCAAACTCGAAAGGCAACTCGTAGAAGCCCAATTCTGAGTCGAGAAGGAAGGATGAACTGATGAAGACATGAAGTTTTTTTTCTTTTTGAAAGAATGAACTGATGAAGTTTAAATTCATACGGATCTATGAAACTTTTTTCACGTCCCTTAGTCCATCTCAACCCAAGTCTATATTTTTCTCTAAAATAAAAGTGAATTTGGAATAACAAATATTCTAATCCAATTTCATATCTAATTTCATTTTGAAATTTACTCCATAAATGAAATAATCAATTTTTTATCTATTCACTACTCCATTATTAAGTGAAGAATAAAGTTGAGTTGGAGCACTTTAACTTCATATTTACTTTTAATTCATTTTAAACGAAAAAATAAAATTTTATATTGGAGATACTCTTATAGACACCAAAACAACTAATTTATCGGTTGGAATTACCTATAAATGTAAAAGTCTCTACAATGTGTTGTTGTTTATGAACATGATTTATTCGTTGGTCAACATATGATCAGTGACAACTATCATAACAGATTAACAGTTATGTCCTATAAATCATAAATATTTATTTCTAAAATTTCAATGCAATTTATACTTATTTTATATTAAATATTAAATACTCCCTCTGTTTCTAAAAGATGTATGTTCTGGAAAAAAAATTGTTTCAAAAAGATGTATTTTTTTATGTTTTCTATACAAAAATTGCAAATTTCAACAAAATTAATTGAATTTATTGAAAGACTATTGGTTAAAATGCATTAAAATTTGATAATTTCTAAAAACAATACATGATTAATGTATTTTCTTAATATGTGTGAAAACACCAAAACATACATCTTTAAGAAACAGAGGGAATATATATATTGATTTTATAAATAATTTAGTTATCTCAAATAATATTAACTGATAAAATGTAACTGATAAGAATATAAATGTTTTAAACTTTTTTAGTAATATTTTTTTTGCCAAACAAGAGATAAGAGATTGAGAATATCATTCATCAAATTAAGTTTTCCAACATCATTATGATTTCGTTGACCCTCGAACCGCCTTTAATTGGCTTCAATTCATTGTTCAACCTCCCTATCTTCCAACAACTCATCGAACATTCTTTTTGACTTTCAAGAAACCGTAAGTTAGTCAAACATTGCATTAACAACCCAACCCAACTCAAAGTCATTACTAGATCAACTAATGTGGTAATCACTAACCGTATCATTAAATCAGTAATTTAAATATATACATATGCCTATAATACCTTTATACACCATATTTTTTGTCATCTTGCAAGGAATTACTTGAAAGTAAATACTAAATACAAACTTTTGTAAGTAAGAATTTTTTTTGTTAAGCCTCTTTCACGGTAGTAAGATTAAAATCCATTCAAAATACTAAACATTCTAAAAATAGAAATCAGCCCTCTATTTTTCAAAATATTATCACTTTTAATTTGTAGACATAATAAAAGTTAAAGTCATAGCAAGAAATACTATATGTTATAAAGTAAGGGTTAGACGAAATTTAGTATGTCAATCTAAATTAAGCTCTGAATTTTGTTTAAAATTGTATATTTGTTTGCATAAAATAAATTATAAATATAAAATAAAACGAAACATAAGCAATAGACTAATAAAATATAAAAGAAACAATGTCTTGAATGGTTTCAAATCGGAAACAGAGTTAAAGCTAGCCATTTGATTGCTTGAGAGAATGTTTTGATATGAGCAAAGTCGAGAAGAAAAGTGTGGTGAGTTTTCTAAATTATAGAAGCCGTATATTTATACTAAAAGGAATCGCCATGGGTCGGTCATATGGATTCAAAATAATGGCAGTAACTAAATCGAATATTACACATAACATACCCAATCTTAGTCGAGAATTACTTTAATATTGTAAATAGTTAATGCAAACTTCCTTTATCAATCGTGAATTGAACAAATTCAAGAAAGTTCATGATTATTAATTGATTACAATAATTTGAATCTTAATCACGTTCCTTATATACAAAAGCCAAGTCCTCACAAATCATTATATTACCATCAATTTACCAAATTTGTAATTTTAAAATATATCAAAGTTATTAGAAGTTTCCTTTTTCCAATCATCAATCAATTTCTTCCTTGCAAATCACGCTTTAAATCATGGGCAATTTGTTCGCCATTATTTGCTTTATGAAAGCTGGCGTTAAAATCTTAATTACGATAGATCATATAAGGTAAGTTTTATAATTGTATGCGAAAAATCGATTTTACCTTAGTTTCTACAATCGCAGTAGCGGGATCATCTAACAATTTAATGAAACGGGCAAGTATATGCCATATGCATGGTTCTTGTTTCACTATTTTAAAACAAAGTTTTCCTCTTGATATATTTTTAAGAGAACAAATATTTTTTCAGATTTTTAAGAAAATCAATCACTTGAGCACGTATTGATCATCAAATACTTTTAGGATTTTCAGAAAACAAACTTTGATTGATAATCGTATTAATAATTTTTCGCATGTATATTTACTTTATATTTAAAAATAGAAAGTACTATGCGGAAAATATATTGTTTAAGAAGAAGGGTGATTAGTCTATAACAAGTGGCCAAATTAAACCTTATCCCGTTTACTTTTAGTACAATTAATTAAAACCAGTATCGTTAATGGTACGAAAATTATATTAAAATGAAGAGTGCTAATGCTGGGTTAGTGCGGAAGCAAGAACTTGGACTGGTTCAAAATGAGAATATGGAGTAGTTTATATTTAGTCAGACATTAACTATGCTGAGTCATGAGTTAGCGGCCAAAAATCACCTACAAATGTTATATTTAATCAGTCATTTAATTTGCTGAGTCATGTCCATGAAATGGATATTTTAGTGAGTTATTTCTGTTAAAATTTAAATTCATGTGGATCTCGAACTGTACTTGAGCCTATAAAGCCCATATATTGAGCTTCGATATCAAACTCGAAAGGCAACTCGTAGAAGCCCAATTCTGAGTCGAGAAGGAAGGATGAACTGATGAAGTTTAAATTCATACGGATCTATGAAACTTTTTCACGTCCCTTAGTCCATCTCAACCCAAGTCTATATTTTTCTCTAAAATAAAAGTGAATTTGGAATAACAAATATTCTAATCCAATTTCATATCTAATTTCATTTTGAAATTTACTCCATAAATGAAATAATCAATTTTTTATCTATTCACTACTCCATTATTAAGTGAAGAATAAAGTTGAGTTGGAGCACTTTAACTTCATATTTACTTTTAATTCATTTTAAACGAAAAAATAAAATTTTATATTGGAGATACTCTTATAGACACCAAAACAACTAATTTATCGGTTGGAATTACCTATAAATGTAAAAGTCTCTACAATGTGTTGTTGTTTATGAACATGATTTATTCGTTGGTCAACATATGATCAGTGACAACTATCATAACAGATTAACAGTTATGTCCTATAAATCATAAATATTTATTTCTAAAATTTCAATGCAATTTATACTTATTTTATATTAAATATTAAATACTCCTCTGCTTCTAAAAGATGTATGTTCGAAAAAAATTGTTTCAAAAGATGTATTTTTTATGTTTTCTATACAAAATTGCAAATTTCAACAAAATTAATTGAATTTATTGAAAGACTATTGGTTAAAATGCATTAAAATTTGATAATTTCTAAAAACAATACATGATTAATGTATTTTCTTAATATGTGTGAAAACACCAAAACATACATCTTTAAAGCAGGAGGGAATATATATATTGATTTTATAAATAATTTAGTTATCTCAAATAATATTAACTGATAAAATGTAACTGATAAGAATATAAATGTTTTAAACTTTTTAGTAATATTTTTTGCCAAACAAGAGATAAGAGATTGAGAATATCATTCATCAAATTAAGTTTTCCAACATCATTATGATTTCGTTGACCCTCGAACCGCCTTTAATTGGCTTCAATTCATTGTTCAACCTCCCTATCTTCCAACAACTCATCGAACATTCTTTTTGACTTTCAAGAAACCGTAAGTTAGTCAAACATTGCATTAACAACCCAACCCAACTCAAAGTCATTACTAGATCAACTAATGTGGTAATCACTAACCGTATCATTAAATCAGTAATTTAAATATATACATATGCCTATAATACCTTTATACACCATATTTTTTGTCATCTTGCAAGGAATTACTTGAAAGTAAATACTAAATACAAACTTTTGTAAGTAAGAATTTTTTTTGTTAAGCCTCTTTCACGGTAGTAAGATTAAAATCCATTCAAAATACTAAACATTCTAAAAATAGAAATCAGCCCTCTATTTTTCAAAATATTACAAAGTCTACCAAACTAATTGATTTCATTCTCTTTTCTAATTCTTAACCATTCAAGCACGAGCCAAACGCCAAACTGGAAGGTAGGTTCTCGTTCATCGCGGACTTTTGGTGATGGTGCTCCCCTTCGTAAGTCACAATAAGCATTGTTGGATCATCCAATGCTCGTTCCACATGTTTCCTCGCTGGACATCCTCTAAACGTACTACATTTGTAATAACCCCTAAATCAAAAACAAATCACCACCGTTAGATCTCTACACGTTCAAATCAGACAACTACATCAACGGTGGATATAGAGAGGGTGTCCGATAGTTACCGTGGGTGCGGTGAGCCCTTAATTGGTTTTTGTCCGTATTTCCTCCATGAATACTCGTCGACCGGAATATCGGCTATCTTTGCACTTATCGCCGGTACTCTCACGCTCCTCTTCATCCGATTTTTCCTGCTGTAATTAATAAATAATTAGAGTTAATTTAAGTGATTTTAACAAACAAAAAATGTTAAAACACAGTCAACGGTCAAAGAAATACTACATTTTAAAACATTAACCTTCCCTATACAAAACGACAACACCACAATAACTATTCATATTCTGGCGTGTATTTTTAAGTTAATGTCGTTGATTTTTAGTAAGTACGTTGACCGATTGGTTAAGCCAAACCGGTTAGCTGTTGGCTTTTACCAAAGTACGTTGACCGATTGGTTGAGACTACATAAAACCGGTTTAGAAAGTATTAAACCGGACTTCAATTTTATTACTAGAGTTTCGTAACAATACCTTTTCTTGCAATGACACTTTCCACTGCCGGAGCCAGAGATCTTGCCGGAAAAGTTCTGAGAGTGGTCATGCTCAAAGCATCTCTTTCTGTAAGGAAGACCAGCTAGCGGCGGTTTCCCCGAGGAAGCTACAGGCGCCGTCGGAGCAAGAAAAATCGAAGATCCCTTAGATACACTGCCGTCGCCGGTGATCGCCGAAGACATGAAAGAAGAGTTCGAGGAGACACTAAAGCTCTCCTTTGCAAACTCTACAATCTCCGTGCTCTTGGTTTTGGCGCCAAACACGCTTGGTCTGGTGAAATCTAGCGTCAGGCTTTGCTGATGCGGCTGAACGAAGCTCACCGGAGTTATTACCGGCGACGGAGGAGATAGCTGAGAAAAAGGCGCCGGATGAGAAACGGGTGGAGGAGGAGGAGCTGCGGCTGATGAGGATGAGGACGAAGGAGAGGACTGAACCGGTCCGCGTCTAAACCGGGCGTGACCAGTCCGGTTAAGGAGAGAGATGACTTTTTTGAATTTGGAGACGGTGAAATCGGTGATCTGAGAGCAGTCAACGTTATGGTCTTCAGGACGGTTAGAGATGACACGGATCAGGTGTTCCATGCTTTTTAAGCCTTGCGATGCAGCTTCTTGTATAGCCGTTTGATCTTCCATCTTAGGAAATCGCATGATATCGACGGTCATGATGAAGTTATAAGAGAGAAAGAAAAAAGTTTGAAGATCTGGGAAAATGGAAGTTTTTGATTAAGAGAGCGAAAGTGGAAGATGGAAGATGAAGGAATGATGTGATTATATGGGGGAATGGAGTTCAACCGGGTGACCGGGAGATTAGGTGAGAATTTTTTTAGTCAAACTACATTTTTGATCCAACGGTTGAGATTTAAAAAGATTTCTGTGGAATAAAGCAATCAAATATGTTGGTCTCCTCGAGTTTAAAGTGCGTGGGGTCCTATTGATTGCAAAGCAATCTTCAAAATAAAGGGTCAGTGCGTAAAAATTGAATTTTGAAGAATCGTCTTGAAATTTGGCTTAAAAGAGACTAATTTAATAATATTTATTACTCCATCTGTTTCAAAAATTTACATATTTTAGAAAAAAAATAGTTTCAAAAAGATACATATTTTGTATTTGCAATGCATATTTTATCAAATTTTAATGATTAATTGCAAATTTCAAAAAACTTAATTGCACTTATTGGAAAAATTATGGGGAAAAAGATTAACACAAAAAATTATGCATTTATTATGTTTTTTATTAATATGTGTGAAAAATCTAAAATATATATCTTTGTGAAACAGATGAAGGATATGGCGCACATATACAACAATGCATTTCTGAAATTGTTACTTATTAATGCAGCATTGACAAAATTAAATATAAATATGTATTGTTTGTAAAGAATACTCAATTTATTTTATTACTATTTTATTTATTTCTAGGGTTAAAAATAAATCTGTAATACATAATTTTTTTATAAATTAGAATAGGTTTTGTTACTTTTAACTTATATTTACATTTACAAAAAACACTTCTACTATTTAAAATTCAGATATCCTAAACAAGAATTTCTAACTAGATAGAAAATTGTATTGACTGGGAAAGTTGGGGAAACTTCTAACCAGATTTAGCCTTCTAGAAAATTGTACTGTCTGGGAAAGTTTGGGAAACTAGTAGATGAAAGTAAGTCCTCCTTGACTTTTTAATTTACCTAATTAATCTACACAGATAGTGGAACAATTAAAAATCATCAATAGAAATTAAATGTCATAAGAACAGCGACAATCGTTGACTATGCGCAATAGGTAGAGTATACTAGTCTTTCTTTAGTTGAGAACAGTGATGATAAAGAAAACGACAAAGTAGGAAAAAGAAAAAGCTGACTAAATAAATCAAAATAAAAGTGATCACATGGACCCATTAAAAAAAAACTCAGAACTATTGACCAACTTGCTAACTGAATGTTCCCGGTAACTACTATCTAGACCGTTGATATTCCAAAGTAGGATCCAACGGTGGATCTGTAAACTTTGGAGTTGACTTTACGATAGTTATTGTTCTCTTTAACTTTTATTTTTCTTTTATGAGAACCTAAAAAATCTCCACCGCGACATATAGCCATCTGACACGTGTCTTTTGAGCTGACTCATACGTTGTCACCCGTCCACGGTTTTTTTTTGTTTTCATTTTTCTCACCAAACTTAAAAAGTTTAGAATAGACTGGATATATTATATGTATATATTTGATCAAAAAAATATATAATATGTATCTCATTATATGTATATCATAGAGTTGCATGCTCCCTCTTTTTTTTTTAACATTATCTTATTCGTGCAAAAAATCAGTAAAATATATAGAACATTAATTTTTATACATCTTCATTTTTTTGAGAAAGTTCATCTTTATTTTTTTCTCTACTTTTTTAGTGAGAATTTCCATATTAATAAAAAATACCAGGCTTCTAATACTAATAAATGTGTTTCAGAAATGAATGATCTAGATAGTTTTAACTAAAAATAAAAAGATTTTAGAAGTTATTACTCTCTCCGTTCTGAAATATAAAATTTTTAAGAAATTTTTGATGTTTTAATATATAAATGTTTTAATACTATTTTAGATAAATTTTAACTTTATGAAAAATTGTGAAATCAATCATATTTTGTAGTCTACATTATAAATGATTAATTATATTTAGTTTATGGTTTCATTGATATTTTTAAAATAAAAATAAATTTCTTAATTTTTTAATAGATGTGCTTTAACTAAAATATTTCATATTTTAGAATAGAGAAAGTATTTATAAAAAATATTATCTAATATATATTAGATATAGTTGAACCAATCATAAATAAGTCTATATAAATTGATTAGTTACACTATATTTAATAAATATAAAAGTATCTAAAAATATGAAAGGTATTTATGTTTTGAAACAAAACAAAAATATCATTAAACCATTATATAATACGAAACAAACGGAGTACAATAGTGCGGTTGTTACTTGATTCAGTTTTTATCAGTTTACTTTTAAATTGTAGGTACTTATTTAAAGTTTTGCAAGTTTTACACTTGTAGAAAGTATACAGTTGACCTAATTAGAACCATCAACCATCTGACGTTTTATGTGGGCAGAACAGACCCTAGGGTGTTGAAAGTGGAGTGAAACATTTTGATATATTTGTCAACGGAATGCATTATAAAAAACGGAATGAATTATAAAAAACGGAATGCATTATAAATTGGTTACGTGGGAATAGTCGACCCGACCGACTTATATATATGATTGTCGTGCACGTCTACTATTTTTTTTGTTTCTCATTTTACAAATTATTATGTCCAATTGTTCTGTCCCTATTTTCCTCTTACTTTTTAAAACGTTTTTTTAATCAACCCGATTGAAAATAAATAATGTGTACAAACTGTGACTCGAATAAAATTTATACGATCTAGAACTTTCATCTACATTTACAAAGGACACACAGTCAAATTACTTTGCTAAATTTTGGACCCAACTCTAAAAAAGAACAACACATACAGACCGCTTATCATAACTCCGGATCCGACATCCATGATCTTTGTCTTGTTCAGATTAATCTGGGTGGAAGAGCTAAGTCCCCGCTTCCTCCTCATTGTTTGATCCACTACAAACCTTAAGACCATAGACACACAAAACAACGAAAATACATGACAACGTAAACACACAACAACCTAACCAATACAACAAGGACATACTCGATACTAAAACGCGGAATTGAATAGAGACAATATCACAGATAAGCTGGACTGAAACCTGCAAAATAGAGCGGTTAGAACAGAACCATAAGAACTTCCAAAAGACATACTCATGCACTGTGAAGTTGAGTAAACATGTTGTTTTCAATATGTGAGTGTTTTTAATATGTGAGTGTTTTTAATATTTCAACACAATAACAAATATATATATATATATATATTTTGATGAAAATTTTGTCATATATAAATAATTTAATGTTTCATTTAAATTTTCGAGAACATTAATAACTTATCTTGCTGGTTTTTGATTCAGAGAAAAATCATATTTCTTTTTTTATCATAAACTTTTTGGAGTAAATATAAATTTCAATCATTTCAGCTTGATTAAAAAAACAAAAGTAAAAAATATGATTTTTGTTTTTAACTGTTTGGAGACTGGAAACTGACTTAACGTTTGCATCTGCCCCAAAAAACAAAAAACATTTTCAATCTATGTATAAAATAAAATAAAAAGAATCAAAGACCCAATAAGAAGTCTTTATGGTTTTAAGGATTTTTAACGTTGGATGGTAACATATGAGTTCTATGAACGTTTTGAGATTTAAAGTTCTATTCGTCAAACAGCACATGGAGAATAATGTAAACCCTCCATTTGGAGGGTACATGTACATATAACCTTTGAACTTTTTATTGTACCCAAGAAACATGCAATTCATTATGCATAGACTGGGATCCAACTTGTTAGATGTATGGGTGGAATATAGGTTCCAAGAGCATAGGAATTTCCTTAAGGAGGAGTAGTCAAGAGTTTTTTCTAACAAGATCTCAAAGGGGACTTTTGTTATCATCTAGAACAGACGATGCTAGCAGATGATTGAGAAAATTTAATGTAAAGAATGTATCGATCGATTTTTTTTAGGGAGCTTACTTTGAACATCATAGAGAGACCCATTTCAACGTGTTTGTGTTTCTTTTCTGCTAATTCATTTTGCTGGGGAATGTATGTGCAAGAGATGAATTGTTGAATCCAGTCTTTCAAATGTAAGAGGACTGTGGTGCCAGTGAATTCTCCTCCACCCTCACATTGCAAACCTCTTATTTTGAGGTAATTTGGTTTTTAAAAAACCGCTGTACCATGATGAAACTGGAAAGATTCCACTTGGCTTCGATGGGTGGAGCTACCCGTAGCAAGAGTAATTTCAAAAGATTACAACAAAAACCCTTGTTTTGATATAAGAAAGATTCCAAATATCACAATGGACTTTCTCTAAAGATTTAGTTGCAACAAAATGAGAAGTATTGAAAGGAAAACTACTTTTCCCTTAATGACATGATTCACATATCTTTGTGGTAGTTTTATTAATGAAATGAACTTTTTACGACAGAGATTGTTGAGAACTTGAGAATGAGGATGGCAAAGTGTCTTATACCACACTTCATCGCTTGCCGAAAATTGACATGTGGAGTAGTGAACTTGAACCTTCAACACTTCAACAGCAAAAAGACCCTCACGGATGCTACCTCAACAGTTTTTTGTTGTTTTGTCTTTTACATGAACAACCGTTTAGTCAAATTTAAATTAACAAGGATAATATGATGTGAGTTTAGACACAGTAATTGAAGATTTGTTAATGTCATGGCAAACCATAACCCTTAAAGGGAGAATAGCGGAGGTGGATGGTATATTCGTGTGAAGCTGAAATGTGTTATTGGAATAAAATTACAATCTCCGACTAACACAGAATCACTACCTCTATAAAGCTGAGTTTGAGAGAGGTGATGTGGGGAGTTCATGACATGTGAAGTTGCCATGGAACTAGCATACCATTCAAATCCCATGTGGTCTAAGACATGTATTTTTCCTTGCGGTTAACGCATATGATAATTCCTCGTCTTGATAAGAGTTGTTAAATCTGTACCATAAACATAGAGCAGTTTGTCCATATCAGCCGCATATTTGATATGAAAGTGTATTATTAGATTCAGATGATACATAAGAACTCAAACATAAACTATTAGGTTAAGAGCAACCTCACCTCTTAAGATACCGAAGTGAAATTCTCAGTCATTTAATAATTTTTTGATATTATTTAGTTTTATGATTTAAATTTATTTTGTAAAATAGGAAATAAACCACTCTAAATAATATATATATATTAATTATCAAGAAAGAATAATATATATATATATATATATCACAAAAGTATCTAGACAGATTTTTGAGAGTTTTAATGAAAACCTTTTTAGATATCCTTTAGAACTCATGAGTGCATATGCTCTAAAATAATTTTGAGAAATTATATTGATATGTGTCAAGTTGAGTTTTTTTAATAAAGACTAAAAATTTATCTAACATCTATATCCGTTTTATATAGTTTAGACCTTCACTTTAAATTTTCAGTAAATATGTTTTAAGATTATCTCCAACTTACTTCTACGTTTATCGCTATATTTTTTCTAAACTAGAGGATATCTATTATAAAAATGGATTTGCTTCAATATATACCTATATAGTAAAATTCTTTGGGTTTTTTAAAAAATATACAGAAATTCTATTTTCATCCCTAAATATAGAGGTAAAAGTATCATTAGGCTAACTTTTTCCGAGAAATCGATGAACACTATTATAGAAGTACATATATTGGAGCAAAAACACATGTATAATAGAGTTTTTTATTTTAGAATAAAATATAAAAATGTACATTGGAAATGTTTGAAATCATCAGTTTTGAGATACTCATTTAGTTATAAATGATTTTTGCTATCCAGATAATTTTTGAGAACTCCACCTAAAAACCTCCAATAATCATATGTTCTAAGAAACGCAACGACTAGAAATAAACATCACTGAGAGTGAGAGTGCCACTTTTCCCGATTAACCCTTTATTATCATCATGTAAATTTGTAACATGATTAATTTCTAAGCATTTGAATTGTAAAAATAGAATTATCTGATTGATTGACTTTGCAGGCGAAATTGATTTAAAATAATACCGAAGCACTAGTCGTATCACGAAACATGATTTGGTTGAGGATTTGATTCTTTTGTTTCGACCAATACATTAAACAGCCACCATCCCACTGTTTTAGTTCTTTTTCTTATCTGCAAAAAAATATCATGTCCAAAAGATCCATACCTAACTCATCTTATCGCGCCTTTACCAAAAAGACTTAATATAATTGTCAGTGCTAGTTACAAAAAAAAATAAAAATTTGTCAGTGCAAAATAAAGTTTAAAAATCTAGTAGCATTATTGAAATTTTTTTTTTCACTATTGAAACATATGCCTTGTGAAACCCGACGCGACCTGTTCGCCTTGGGTGTCGTTTGTTCTTTCGAGTGTCAAACTTTGAAATTAAAAAGTTATCCCCTTTGTTCTATAATATAAGATGTTTTACTTAAATGCACAATAATTAAGAAACTTAACTCTTAGAAGACAATATTATTAAAATATATAAATTAAATATAAATTAACCAATCACAAACAATGTAACAAACTGCATTGGTTAACTAATTTTCAATAAAGTTAAAATACCTTAAAAGTATCAAAACATTTTATATTTTGAAACATCAAAACTTTTCCAAAACATCTTAGATCGTGGAACGGATGGAGTTTGGTACACTAACATTCTACTGATCCTTATAAAAAACATATTCTACTGATGATTTATCAGAGGGATTTGCAACTTCTGATAAAAGACATTATGTCAATTATGAAGTTATTTTCCTACTAGTTATACCCAAACCATTTTGATTTTGTTTTCAACTAAAAATATTCATAAATAAAGAATAAACAAAATAATAATAATAAATTATAATTTAGAAAATAACATTAAAATATAAGATTTTGTCAACACATCGATGCTCCCTTCTACTCGTTAGTCATTACCAAAAATGCTATCTCTCAGTTGGGAGCCTGGCCTTCATTTCATATTTTTGGCGGCTCCGGTTTCTCTCAGTTGCTTCACCTGCAGCCACTCCTTTTCTCGAGCTAGTCTTCTATTTTGATTTAGTTGTCTTCGTTGCTGATCATCACAATCTGCTTCTTTTTACTTTTGTAATTTGCGTGTAATGTGGAATAAATAATTTTGTATGTTTTGTTGGTAAATTTCAAAATAATTGGTTTGATATACGTTTATATAAATGGATATGACTTTGTGGAATTTGTTTGTTCTATTTTCCGCCATTGTTTCTTTTTGGTTTCTGCGATTTATGTGCATTGGAGTTTGTTCTCTTTTAGAATTGGTATACTGGGTGTGATTACCAAAATTATGACCCTAAGACTTGGATTTTCGTGGACAGCCAAGTAAAGTGTTCATCGCAATGCTACATATCCTCCTGATTTAATGATAACAAGAAGCGCCATACTGATATTGATCACTTGTATGCTCGCCATTTCATAACGCCAATCATTGTGTTGTTCTGAACATTGAATTATGAATTATGATAGCGTTCTATTTATGCTCACTGCTCAGGGACGAGAAGGAAATGTTTAACTATTGTAGACTATTCACCAGAATGTGATTTCTTCTATTGTTAGGAAAAGAGCAAAATTATGGTTAAGTAGCAACAGATATCATCATGAAAACAAATTTGGAGATGCTTGCGTAGAAAAATGCATAGTAGGATTTTTGATTTCCTTTTCAGAACCACATGAATCTGACACCTTTTTTTTTGAGGTACCACTATTTCAAAAAAAAGCAGCAGATATATAATAGAGAGATTAGGGAAGTATCCTTAATTGAGGTCCAAATTAGAGACTTACCCATGATGTGACAATAAAAGCTCAAGCTCTACAATTACGGTTGAATGCTTACCATTTTGTCTTTGATGAGTTGGAAACTTAGGCAGAAAGAGAGAGTGTAATGACAAGGACTTCAGATTTTGTCAGAGATCACACATGTTCTGTTGAACCATATGTCTGACACTAGACAATTCTCCACCACACATTTTTTTTCTTTTTGTGTGGGTTTGGCAATGAAAAGTAGGGAACACTTATCTATTGAACCATATAAGCCAATTTACATGTACAGTTTATGTAAAGATAGATAGAGATGATAAATAAATTTTTAATAATTGTCATTTTACAAAAATAATAATTCTTGTTAGGTGATACATAGTTTGGCATATAGTTTGTTAGCTGATATATTATTTGATATATGATTTGTTAATTGATACATCATTTGTTATTTGATACTTGTTTCATTAGTTGATATAATGTCTATTACTAAATGAAATAACTAACAAAAATGGCCAACAATTGTATCAATGTATATTGTTATTTTAATTAAATGTGTTTACAAGGTATAATTATTTGTATACAGAGTCGTTGTTACGAGTTGACCTAAACCGATGATACATTAGTTAGCTGCTACCATTCAACCATACATGTTAATAAAAAAAATTAAAGTTCATAAATGAAAATGTTGACATCTACATTCAAGAGTATATATATTCTAGAACATGGCTCAAGGTTGTCCAATTAGTTAGTGTTGAGTGCATCAAATAATTCAACATCTTGGGTCAGTATTGTTGATTCTTCTTCTGTTCTCTTTGGTTTATTACTCTTTTTTTTCTTAAATCCTCACTCCAGTCAAATTACTTGATGTGAGATTCTTCATAAACATTAACTTCTTGAAGACACATATAACCAAACATTTAGCAGTTAACGATAAACAATTTTATAGCAGCTAACTAACCATATATCAACTAACAACAAATGTTTCATTACATCTAAACAGTTAGCACTACAAGAAAAACAGGTTAAAGCCACAAATTTTATTGTGGTTATTGTCAAATTTTCGTGGCTATTTGTCCGATAGCCGCAAATAACCACAAAAAAAATTGTGACGTCGAGCTTGTGGCTGTCGCTCAATTGTGATTCCTCTTCTACAACTTAGCCATATCCAAATATTATGGCTAATATCTACAAATAGCCACAACTGTGTTTATGGCTATACTAGTCACAATTTGCCACATATCAAACTGTAGCAATATAACTACTAAATAAATTGTTGCTAATTTGTGGATATTTAAAAAATAAATAAATAAAAAATAATCATATTTTGCAATATACGGTATATATCAATATTGCTTTATGTACAATATATTAATATATTACATTTATAGGAAAAAATTATCGAGTATCCAGATCCCCTATATATTAATAGAGAAACATTTAAAAAGATGTAACCTCAATTTTGTAATAATTAAAAAAGGCCCAATGCTTATGTGTCAATCAATTAGGTAGTTAATTGAAAAAAAGGAGGTCCAGTTCAATTAATATGTCTCGCTAGATACATTAAAGCATTAACTATATAATATAATGTGCTATGAAACATTATATGAACCGAAAATATTAAAAGCAAGTATACCTTCCTTACATAAAAGCTACGAAATTAACTAATATGATTATATATTTATGAAAATTAATGATTATGGATAATAAAGATTTGATAACAATTTGTGTATCATTTTTCATTTTTTAAAAAAATTTTATATTATTAAAAGAAATTAAATAATCATATTAACCAAATAATAAAAAATCAGATTTTTTCTTGTATGCTATATTTTGAATTTTTAAAACAGCTATTAATACTTTGAAATTTTTTTGATCACTGTCTTAATTGTTTTTATTATAACAAGGTACAAATGATCATAAAATTGTACTAATATGAATTTTTATGTAATAGACATTCACATTAAATAATATATATATATATATCAATTTTAATATCGTTTATATGTACCATTTAAAAATACATAAATATGTTGGAATTTTCACTGAAAAAGTATTGAGACCTTAGTATTTAATTTTGAAATTTTCATCGACAAAATATCACATCAAAAATTCTGAGATCAATGGTTTAAATTTTTTGTTACAAAGAATATACAAATGTTAATAAAAACATATGAGTATGAAGTCTCAATAATAAATTTTATATTCAAATATACTATATATTTATGTAAACATCATTGAAATTTAATTATATGCCATATAAAATAAACAAAATGATTACTTTGACCTATTTACCATTAAAATATTGTGAATAAGCAAGATGTATTGTTTTTATTTATGTGATTACTCTAATCTCCTATATATTAATTGAGAAACAATTGATTACTCTAGCAAGTGTAAGATTTTATTAATTAATATTTTCAAAAATCTTACAAGAGATCGATACAACAAATATTTATTTATAAGCTATTGAAATCACCTAACGAGACATGGAGTGCGTATCAAATTTGTTTTCTAACTTTAATCCCATTTCTATTCATCACAACACCAAAATAGAATATTTGAAAGTGTCGATTGACAATCTGAAATGGTAATGTTTTTTTAAGATCAGTCCATTGTTTTTCTCAAATTGACATTGAATAGTTTTTAGTGATTAAATAAATGAGTCACGTGTTTAGTAAAATGTGTTTTAGTTTAAAAATTATTGCATACCCAAAATTAATATGAACCATCATCATTTTCGTTTAAAATTTTGTTACAATAAAAATATAGGATTGGGCAAAAAATCTAAATTTAAAAAACGAACCAAGTCTGATCCAAAAAATAGTACTGAATTTTAACCAAAACTGGTTAGATATCCGAATGGTTTTAAAATTTTGGTATCTAAAGTACCGGAACTGAACCCGATCCGAACAGAAATATTCCGGGTATTCGAATATATCTGAACCAGATTTATAAACTTAAATTAAATATCTAATAATATATTAAATTAACCAGACTAATATATTTATTATTTTTAAATTTAATATCTAAAATAATATACACAAAATATAAGATGTTTTTAAGTTGTCTAAAATACTTGGAAATATATACAAACAAGGGTAAACCCACCCTACGGACGGGTAGATAAATTAAAAAAATAATAGAAAAGTATATGGTATATTATATATGTTTTATAATATTTAGTTTAGTCCCATTTGAAAGCCGTGTTTTATGCTTGATCCATATATTCAATTGGATTGGTAAATTCGAAGACCTTCTAAGTAATCCGCTTTAATTTTTTTAAAATATCCACTAATTAAAAATCCGATAAAACCCGTTAAAAGTTCTTTAAATCTGACAATCCGGCTATCGGTTGAACCACCGATAATTCAATGACTAATTATTATTTAGTTTTTTCTTAAGTTTTTAGTTATTTTATTAAATATATTTTGTATTCTAAATGAGAAGTTAAGTTTTTACTTTAAAAACTTTTATTTTTCTTATGAGACTATCTTTTTTCTTACTGCGCAGTGATAATCTTAAAGGTGGATCAGCGGCTGTGACGGGGATTCTAATCGATGGTCAAAAGCTAGTGGGTGCTCTAATGTTGGAGACTCAAGCGGAGTGGTGTCTAAGAACGGCGTTGCGCATCAGCTCTTGGTTGATCACGAACCAAGCAAGTAGAAGAAAGATATAGAGAAGCGACGTGGCCTTGTATCAAACATTCCAGGTGACCTCTGTTTATATTCCTTTTTTGGAGTTAGTGTTGATATGAGGAGTTACATTGGTGGTTTCTGGGACTGTGATATCTAGGTTTTATGTTACTATGGAGAGAGCCGACTGCTGAGATGAGACACAGAAGATATAATGAGCCCAATAAGAATGTTAAGATGCTAATTTGAAGTGGGTCAAAATAATAAGAAGACCAAAATATAAAAAAGAAAGAGAAAATCGTGCAAGGAAAAAACAAAAGGAGTGGTGACGTGTCGCATTCTAGTGAGTCTATTTGATGACGTGGCGCCCTAAGAAGAGAATTGAGCTCTTCTTTATAGTAATAGATAGTTATAAGTACATGTTTAAAATAACTAATTGATACTTAAAATATCAAAATACTTAAAATATCTTTTGATTTCCTATCTAAAAATTTAAGCTAAACCAATTTTCATGTTAAGTTTAAGTATTTTGGCATACATTATTCAAATTTATATGATATATTATTTTTATTTTTAGACTTTAAAAAATTTAAAACATATATGAACTTTATTTTTTGAAACTTTTTAAAATAGGTTATCTGAATCCAAAACTGAACCAAATCCATGAAAATCTGAACCGAACCAAAACAACAATAATTCGGACTGAACCAAATCAAATGGTGCTCAAATGTATACCTCTAATGAAATGTAAAGAATGTTATTGATAACAAAATATATATTCTTTATAATATTTAAATACAATATTTTAAAAAATATTCAATCCGCACAGGGCGATTGCGCGGATTATCAATCTAGTTTACAATAAAACTAAACCAATTAATTACTCTAATCCTAACTGAACCCATTAATTACTCTAAACCTAACGGAACCCATTAATTACTCTAAACCTAAATCTAAAACAGATAGCCGTTTCAGCCACCATCTGTTGTCCTCCATCGCCACCATCACGATGCTTTGGCAAGCATTCAAACTCGCCACCATCTGCTGTCCTTCTCTACCCTCGCCACCATATGCCGTCCTCCCACTGTCGTCACACTCTCTCCACCATCGTCGACTTCTCAATCGATAACAACTTCCGAATCAGTATCTTAAGTGAAAAACAAAACTAAATCTGAGAGTGAGAGATACCTTTGTCTTCTTCGTCTCATGTGAGTCTCCAGCATCGTATTCGTCTTCGTCCTCTCTAACTTACTGGATCTTCTTAATCCTCTCCTCTCTTCTTGACAGGTGTGTGACGAGCGACGAGTTATGGTTGTGCAGCGACGGATGTGAAGATGAAAGGAGACTCGCGAGCTTCTTCTTTGCTTCATTCACGCTCCACCGTCAATGGATGAGGAAGAGATGTGGTGGTGGACGAAGAGCTTATGTGGTGACATCGACGAGCCTTTGGTGGTGGCGACGACGAACGAGCTATGGTGATGAGCTTTGGTGACGAACAAGATTGTGACGACCTGTCCCGTGGACCTACCCGTCCGTCTACCCAGTCTCACAGCGCTGCAGCGCATCGATCTCAACCCCTCCATTATGAGTTCTCACTAACTCCATAATTAGGTTGTTGGTGCGCCTCGAACCCAAGACCTCACCCTTTAACAACTCTCCCACATGACAAGCTGTCACCAATTCGGTGCGCTGCAGCGCCGTGAACCAGGGATCCGACAGACAGGACGGGTTGTCACAAGGACAGGACGGGTTGTCACAAAGATATGGTGAACAAGCTCGAGCAAGTGGTATGGTGAAAGAGAGAGATATGAGAGACAGAAGATCTGGAGTAAAGTGATTGAGAATTTGAGATTCGTGAAAGAAAGAAAGATGAGATCTCGGTGAAAAAGAGAGAGAGAGAGAAGACATGAGGAATAAATACAAAGTGATCTTGACCATTGAATCAAATTTAATCAATGGTCCAGGATTCTACATAGCAATCTTTTAACTACTTTGTCAACCAATGAGAAATTAGAAGAGTTTCTTTTTCTTTTCTTTTTTTTGTTTGTTGTTTTAATTTTGGTCAAGATGTGCACGGGGAAGGAGGGAAATTTTGGCGGAAGGATCAAAAATATTGGCCAAAAAATATATATATATATATTTGCATTCCTTATAAGATTAAATTATATATAATGAATTAAACGTATGACCCCATGCTTTAATAAATTTTATGTAAAATTACATTCAAATAAATTATATATGACTTTACCGTGATTGGTTTTAATTAAATTATATTTATGGCTATGAAATTTGGAAAATATTGGAATAGATCTTTAATTCTATATATGTTTACATGAAAAAAATTGGGTTTTATTTAAATAATAGATTTTAATTTTGAAAAATATTGGATTTATGGTTTTATTTGTAGGATTCGAGTTTGGGGTTTAGAGTATTAAATTAAGGTTTGATGTATGTGATTTAGGGTTTAGATTTAGAATGGGATTAGGTGTGGTTTTATAGATTTGGGGTTTGGGGTATGAGGTTTAGGTTTATAGTATAGGGTTTGGATGTGAGGATATGATATAGATAGTTTGATATTATTGATCAAAGATAATTTTCATTTTTCCTATTTTTGTGTTAATTGATATTTTATCTAGATAATTAATTTATAGTTCCATTTAATTTTACATGTTACAACCTTCTAAACCAGATTTCCTGCATACATAAGAGAACAAAAATCAAAGTTAAAGTCAATTGCTCAAAAGAAATGTCAAACTGAGAACAAGAAAAGTTAAAAGTCATTGTGTAATTAAATGTTTGTGTATATACCTCATGATCCTCAAATGTCTCGAGTAGTTAGCTTTACCAACAATAGCTTTCTTCTCCATTCATTGGTCCACCGATTTCAACATTTTCATATATATATATATATATCTCAAAATCTAATCTAAACATAACATATAAATATATATCCAAAATGTAATACTTTCATATCGTTTAATGTTTATATCGAAGAATTCATGATCTAAGATAAATATTTAGGTTTTAAGATATGTTTAGGGTCTAGAATAAGTTCATGATTTATATTTCTCCAAATTGCCACAAATTACATTGTGTCTATATACTTCAACAAATTATTTTTGTGGTTAATATTAGATTTTTTATTTCTACAAATTATTTGTGGCTAATTGTGTCTAATTATCCTCAAAAAGCTGTAAGTGTAGTTTGTAGCTAAATTAGTCACAAAAATCTACATAATAGCTACAAATTTGTTTTTTAAAATATTGTGGCTATTTGTAGCTGTAAAACTATGACAACAAATTTTTTGGTGGCTAATTTGTGGTTATTTACAACTTTTCTTGTAGTGTAGAGGAATATATGCTTCGTAATAACTAACTTAGTATGTATCAACTGATGGCGACATATTTTCTGGCAGATAACAAACCATGTATCAGTAATCAACAACTTTTATATCATCTTTCACTTTATTAATTAGTCAGCGACAGTCATACTTTGTTACCAATTACCAAACATTTATCATCACATGGTACATCATTTGTATCATCAAACCATACATTCATCAGTTAAATTTAACTACTTTATTGAAGCTAAAAGCATGTACTACTGTAACGATGAAATATGTCTAAAACGAATAACTCTTAACTTATCCTTGATGAAAACCATAACAACAAAGTGAAGATTTTTTTTCTTTAGTTTAATACTTGGAATCTAGATTACTAACAGAAAAATGTTATAGAATTTTCAGAGACAATTAGCACTCATGTTAAGCCAAAACAACCAGAAAATCAAAGGAAATAAACTGAATCTTCCATAAATTCACTAAAAGCAAGCAACCAAACATATTAAAAACAATTTTTATAAAAAAAGAATGGATTAGTTTTCACCTGATAGTCATGAGATTTCTTTTATGACCGAAACAATTAGCTGGTTCACTTTCCTCCTTCGAATCTTCCTCTCATAAACAAATTAGAAAGTGAATAAGAGAAGAGAGAAGAGAAAAATAGAAAAGATAAAAATGAATAAAAGAAGAGAGAAGAAAGGAAAATACAGCCATAGAAGCGGAGAGAGTTAAAACCTATGGTAAGATGAGGGAGATTGCTAGTAGGTTCACTAGGTTGTAAATTTACACATGCGGACAAACGCAAAGCCAACTAACACCACAACGCATAGGGAGGGGAGTAAAGATCTAGGGTTAAAATCGTCATAAAATTATTTATGTCAATTCATGTGTAGATCTCTAATTAAAGATACTCTTATGGGTATAGAAGCCAATTAATCCTATATAATATTTGACGAGATGGGATAGCCACGTATTTTTGTGTCCAATATATTTATCTGCGGTGAGTAAGAACACTTACAACCATGAATTATACATAAGTATCTTAGAATATAAAAACAAAATAAAAATTGAAAAACATGAAAGAGGAAAAAAGTAGCATGAAAGAGGCAAAAAAGAAGTTCTAGTTTCAGAACTTTTAGTACACTTTTAAGAACTCCATATTACCACATTTCTAACTAGATTTACTTAAGAAAATAACAATAATTATTAAATTAAAATAGATTAAATTAAGAATACTTTTTGTTTAAACACCCAATTTTGAGTATCAACCGATAAGGTTTTCCTGATTATGGATTCACAGTAGTAGAAAAAATTATCTTAATTTGTTTCGTTTGTCATTTACAACTCGCTCTTTGATTTGTTTGATGAACCTCCTTTTCCCCTTTTCCTTGTAATTTATGCATTGCTCATATAATACATGTTCCAACTATTATTCATTTCAGAACTGTACTGTGATGTTTTAAATAATTTCTTAATAGCAATTCAGATAAAAAAGAGAAAAAATGTTAATGAAAAATCTTGGTTCATGATTTTGGAAAAAAACCTTAACAGAAATTTGCTTTCCAAAATTTTATCTTTTATGTTTTTTTTTTGAAAAATTATCTTTTATGTTTTGTGAATTTAGAATTCGTGTTATATATTTTTATATGTTTTAAGAAGGTAAAAATATGCATTCCGTATGTTCTACGATATTGTTTTAAATTCGTAAAACATATTGGTAATGGATTTTTTTTTTTGATCAAACAAACATTTCATTACTAAAAAAGGAGTTCATCCACCAACGGAATTCATTACATATTGGTAATGGATAATACATATTATATACTGTAAAAACATATTAAAAGGTAATAATAACCATATGTGACAAAAGCATAATACAGAAAAATGGCATAAGGCGTGTTCAAAATTTTGTAGATTAATAAGAAACGAACCTTTTTGTATGGAGCAGCTCATTCGGTGTCGATATGGTGTCTTTATCATTAGATTTGTGAAACATTTTAAAAGACATGCACTTATGTGTTTGTTCAAATAACAAAACTCATATGTAAAACATGTCTCTGTTTTGTATTTTTTATTTTATTTTTGAAAATATTGTTCAATTATATTTTTCTTTTGTTTTAGTTACGGTTCTCTTAAAGTTTTGCTCCAAAGGGATTGATTCATCGATCGTCTTAGACGAATATATGACTGTGAGAACGGAATCATGAGGATGAACCATGGTATGCCAAAACTGTAGGTCATACTGGTCTCTAGTCTATAAAGCTCATGACATAATACTTTAGCCTCGATTGGTACAACAGATGAAGAAGCAGTAGCAGTATGCTGTAAAAGCAGTATGCTAAAGAAACTGTATGTTCTCATTAATTTTTTTAATAAAGTGATTGGTAAAGCAGTAGCAGTATAAAATTTTAAAATTATCATAAAAGTTAGTATATAATATATTTATTTTATAATAATATATATTAAATTATAATATATATATTAATAATATATGTTTTATTAAAAAATAATGAATCTTATTTAATTATAAAATTAAATTAAATTTTAAATATAAATATTATTATTTAAAAAAGTAAATGTAAATATCATTTTAAAATATAAATTTATTTTTAGATATAAAATAATTTTTATATTATTAAATAAAATAAACTTATTATATATATAATTTATATATAAATTATCATTATTTATATATTGGTAGAGCAGTAAATGATTCATATAATATTATCAGAAAAATTAATATATGACATATAATTTTTATTTTTTATAAATAATACAGATATGTTTAATTTCTAATATATATATATATTATTTTAATTTATTTTATTTATTAAAAATAATGAATGATATGTGTAATTATATAATTATATTATATTTCAAATGTGAAATATTGTTCTTTTTATAAAGTTAAAATAATTACTCACAACTTTTATTTTTTAAATGTAAATTTATTTTTTTATTATGAGCATAATTTTTTATATTATTAAATAATATATATTAATTATATATAATTATTTTTAAATTTTTATATATTCTGACTGCAAATGCTTTACCAAAAGCTTCATATGAGAGCATTGAGTAAAGAGCATTTGGAGAGCATTAGCATCTTGTAAATGCTCTTGTAAATGCTTTTGTGATAAATGTTGATTGGATAATGACGAGTATAATGCTTATGCTAATGCTCTGCCAATCATACCCTTTGTCGTTCTCTTTGCGGGTTTCCAAAACTGTTCAAGTAGATTCAAATACAAGTGTGGTGTTCGTGTCATTAGGATGAGATTATGGTAGCCTTTTTGGTCCCAAATTTTTTTATAGATACTTGAATATCATTATTTTTTTGATGTTGGTAAGAATTAGAATTAATAAAATGAAAATATTAGTGGCTGCTACTCATATTCACGTAGGTGTTCATTGATACATATCAGGAGCTGTGAATAGGTTCTTTGTGACTTTTTAGTTTCAGATTGGTGGTTTATGGTTAGTCAATCGGTTCTCATTTAGCTTAGAAATTGTTTCTGGTCTAATAAAAGACTGTATTTGTTTCTTTCAGGCTTTCTTGTGACCGAACACGTATGAGTTTGATGGCTCATTGGAATGTTCGCTGCCTAAATCTGAGGTGTTAGGTTACTGTCTACGCTTAGAGTGATGGCGCAGTGATGATTTAATTTGGTTAGCTTCTTTAACCATTCAGAAAGATTATCACCACCCAAAGTTTAATTGTGCTTTATCTAAGTGGCAGTTGAAAAAGACATAATAAAGTTTTATACTCTTCTTCTTCAACAAGTTTTTATTTTTATTCAACAGTTGACACAATTTGTAACCAAATGCAATACTAAGTTTTATTCAAAGGCAACTACCAAGTATCACCTGGTCAGGA
The DNA here is from genome assembly GCA_016771965.1 of Brassica carinata. Classification (NCBI taxonomy): domain Eukaryota; kingdom Viridiplantae; phylum Streptophyta; class Magnoliopsida; order Brassicales; family Brassicaceae; genus Brassica; species Brassica carinata. Next base: position 42,393,308 of record CM028692.1, read on the forward strand.
TACTCTTTGGCATTCCCTTTAGGATTCCCTTCAAACCTCCGGAGACTAAACTGCTTCATCTCAACTCCTCCTCCAGCTTCTCCCTCCGTCGCCAGCTCCGCTAATATCCTCCCCACCGCAGGCGCCATCTTAAACCCATGACCGGAAAACCCGCCGCCGACCACCACATCTTTCCCCAACTCCCCACCGAGAAAATCAATGACAAAGTCCTCATCTGGCGTCATCGAATACATACAAAGCTGAGTCGCTACAGGTCCTTCAGCATCAACCATCCCTCCAAACCTCTCCTTAATCCACTCCTTAAGCTCTTCTAGCTTCACTCCTGGTCCCCACGGCCTCTTGTCTGGATCGCATAGGTAACCACCGTGAACAGCAACTTTGATCAGTCCCGGATACTCCAAAGACGGAGTTCCATACACGTAAGGAGCTCCGTAGGACGCGAACGTCGGAAACTCTGAGTCGATCGCGAACTTGTCCTCGTGGCCTTCTTTGATTCTCCAGTAACACACCGTCGTCTCAAGCGGTTCCACCGGAAAATCTATCCCAGCCACCGTTTTCACCAGCTTACCTATCCATGCACCAGCAGTAACAATACATTTTTTACCGTGGAACTTCTCTCCTTTCACCGTGCTGACTATTACCCCTCCTCCCTCGTTTTCACCGTCTTTCTTTATGTTCGTCACTTTGGTGTTGTCCCTCAAGACGGCGCCGTGCTTTAGCGCCAGCGTCTGGAACATAGAGACGGCTTTGGTCGGTTTGATGACTCCGCCGAGGTCCGTCGAGACTCCGATCCAGTTCTCCGGGATGTTGATCCTCCCGGAGAAATATTCAGACACGGTCTTCGAGTCCATCACCCTGTGAGCTAAGCTGTGTTTACGACACGTGGCTACAACAGCAAGGAGGCTCTGCTGGTCCTTAGGGCCCATGTCGAACTGCTGAGTCGGGAAATGGACTTTGTATCCGATCTCGGACTGGGCCTGAGCCCATAACTGAGCTGACTCGGAAACCATGGTGTAGTAGTAATCCTCCGGGTAAGTGGCACGTATGGTGCGTGACTCGCCGTGGGAAGAGCCACGGTGGTGGAGGAAGTCGAATTGCTCGAGGAGGAGAGTTTTGTGGCCTCTTTTCGCTAGCTGGTACGCTGCGGAGCTTCCCATAACTCCTGCTCCGACGATGATCACGTCGAATCGGTGGTGGCCGCCGGAATATTCCATGAGTAATGTAGTGAGAGAAAGAGAGAGAGAGTTTGATTGAAGGTCGGATAAGCGTATGGTTGGTATTGCTGCATTATAAGAGCACATTGTGTTTGACAAGTGGACGAAACTGATATTAATGACGACACTGCCCTTCTTCGGTCGTGTCACTTTCCTTCTCTACCTTCTTCCTTGAACATGTCAAATAATCATAACAAAATCACGTTATACATGACGGAAACAAACAAACAAAAAGAAGCAAAAAAAAAAAAACTAAAATGTCTTAGTATAACAAAATCGTCCAAGTACATAAACTTCAAAAGTTGTCATAAGGCTTGGTTGCTTTGGGATATTCGATGGTGTAAGTGGCCAAACTTGTACAAAATGAAGCAAGCATCACGTTCACGATAGTTACTATTTCGAGATGGCTTTTAGTGGGGATGGATGAAACTTTCCATACTCCGTGAATGTATTATTTTTTAGTTAGCTAATCAAATATTCGTAGTTAATTAACCACAGTCAAGCAACTTGTAATCATATTTGGTTCTTGTTTTCTTTTTCAGCAAAAATGAAACTACCTACAGAATTTTTTCTAACACTTAAATTTATTTAAACTGATTTATAACATATCACATTATTGGAAAGTATGATAGAAGTCGTAGAACGATAGCTTAAAAACTAATGGTCTTTCCACACTAGAAACTAGCGAAAACAAACATCATTGATGACACATTAGCGATAACAAACAGATCTTGTTTCAAAAAAAGATATGCTAGATGTTCCCTTTCCAACAATAGCAGACATACTTCTAATATCCTTAATTGAAACATGATAATACTGCATTGTCTAGATAGATCTTTTTCTTCAATTGACTTTATCAAATTTGTCTCAAATTAGTTTTAAATAAGTGCCAAAACATAAACTGGTATGCCATGTTCATTTAAGTGAAAACAATACACACAAAATAAAATTATCGTTATTCCCAAATAAATATATAAATATAATTAGAATATTTCCATATAGTGCTACTGTGTTTCTCGTCTTGATCTTAGTGGGAATACTCAATTGGTACATTAGTATCTTCTGAGTTCAAATGTGAATAGAAATTTTCAGTTCGTATATTGATAGTTAAAAATTTATTCATATATTTTAAAAGATATAATTTTTTGATATTATGAATCCCGTATAAATGCATAAATTTCTGTTTTTTTTGACAATGCTTATTTTATTAAGAAATAGAAACATATTTTCTTCAAAAATATATAAAAAATATTTTATTTTAAAATATAAATATATACAAATAATATAAATAATTATTTATCAAAGAGACATATATCTGCACGTAGAAATATATACTGGATTAATGATAATGTAATGCATCTCGATTTTTACAAAAAAAAAGACATTAAAAATATTGTTTTATAAGGTTGCCGTAGATTTGAAGGAAAAAACTTCTTCTTTTTTTTTGTCACTGTGAAGGAAAAAAACTCAAACAATATATTTCAGGGTTTCCTTTAAATTTATCAGAAACTCAAAGAGATTCTCTATTTTATAGGAAAACATTTTTATCAAAAATTAATAACTTGAATCAGTTTCTAAAAAAACTAAAACCAAAATTTTCTATTAATAAGTTTAACGATTTTATATTTGTTTGATATTCCGTTGTAATTTTTTTGTAATAATTCTTGTACCAAATGACCTTTATAAGCAATTTGTTCTCTTTTAAGTGATTTCTATCCCTATGAGTCATTAATATATGGAGCTCTTTAAGTCGAGAAAATAAGTGTGCTAACACATTAACCGCAAACACACAGTTTGTGTGATTTTCTCCTAACTAGAATAATTCAACTTCTACGGTTGTTTGATATTCGATATTTCGGTGTCACGATCTTTAACAAAATAGAAAGGATAACAATAACAATTGTTGTGAAATCGTGATTCTGAAGTTTTTTTTACTAGTTGTAGTCTTGGGGAATATGGTAGAATGAATATAGAGTCACTTCGCTCTTTTCTTAGTGCTCACAATTCGTTTTGTTGGAAAAGAGAAATCCTTATCCCGTTGCTTATTAGATCAATATCATAAACGAATATTGAACACTCCAAAACCTACATGTAGCTTATTAGTTTTAGAACTAATCATTATTGTCCATAATTTACAACTAGCTAGATTTAGTGATGACAGTTTGTTATAAGATTCTGAATGTATATATATATATATATATATATATTCTTTTAAAAATTATGTGTGACATTAGAAAAGAACATTAAACTAAAGTTATATCCACTTAATTAGTTAAATGATTTGTTACAAAAACAGTTTTGTCAACACTTCGGTTCAGTTGTTCGATATAACTCTTGTGTTTGTATCTGAATTATTACTATCAGAAAGGAAAATAGCAAGAAAGATCATAAATGTCATAATTGAGTGCCGATTTTAAAAATCTTTAGTTGAACTTGTCTCCATCTGAGTAGAAAAAAGAAAAGGAACAATTGTTGTCGTCATACAAAGCTTCAAGTGGATTTCTCGACGACATATCAATAATACACTAAATACTAATCTATATTCCCTATCACTAAAACGTCGAGTCTTCTTCCTTCACGAAAGGTGCGCACTAAACAGCAAATAAATAAATAAATACAAAATATTTGCTTGGGGGGGAGGGGTGGGGGTGTGTCATTGGTAGGGGTGGAACGGATCGGGTATCCAGATCCGGATCCTTATCCGGCGGATCCATGATTTTACTATCTTTATCCGGATCCGGGGTTCTCGGATATCCGGGTGTCGGATATCCTTCTAAAAATTGTAATATCCGGCGGATATCCGGATCCGGATTTGGAACCTTAAAATAAATAAAAATAATAATCTTAAAATATATAAAATATTAACAATAATTTTAAAATAAAAATGTATACAATGTTTTTAATTATTTGTATGTATGCTATTACAAATTTTATATAAATTTTATATATACTATTATAAAAACGAAATTATGATAAATAAAATTAGTTTTTATATATAGATATTACTATTTTAAAAATAATTATTAATAAAAATCACGGATCCGGATATCCGGACTAAAAATTTTAGATATCCGGATCCGGATTCGGTTTTGACGGATCCAACATTTTACTATCTGGATCCGGATTCGGCCTCTCTGGATATCCGGATTTTCGGAGCGAATCCGGATTGGATCTCGGATCGAATCCGGATCTCGAATAATAATTCTAGGCCTAGTTATTGGATTTATTGTGGTTTTTCCCGAACTAATCTCTGGAATTAATAGATTGTCACGTCAGGCCTTTTGTTTTCACAGCACGATTAAAAGTTCGACTGGTTTTAAACTAGCTTTGCAATTGCTGTTACCAAAATCTATGGATATGGGTGAATGTGGTTATTGATTTTATTAAACAATTTATACAATAAACACAACATTAAAAATTGATGTATTTGTGGAATATAACTAATTTGACTACCAAATGAATATTGATTAATAATAATTCAACAATATTAACAAATATAAAATTATAAAATATTTCAGTTACATTATTTTAATAAAATATAAATTTTTATTTAATATATTGAATTAAACTATTATGTTTATTTTTATTTATTTTTTAATTTAGATGAAAATTATAATTTTATTTGAAATTCAAAAGATATATATTAGATTTTTATTTAGATGTCATCAAGCCAATCAAACCTTCATCCTATAGAGTGGCAGAGGAAATTTTTTTTTATAGATTTTTTTTGCAAGAACTACATATAGTTTTTTCCACAAAATTTCAAATGGATCATTTGATCCACATGCCATTGCCTAGTTCCGCCACTAATCCTACATAAGTTAAGAAAATAATAAAATTCAATATTAGTTTAATGATTAAATAATAATAAAATAAACATTTAATTATTTCTTTAATTCGTGCGAAAAATCTAAAACCAAAATTTAATTTAAAAAACAGAAGAGTGTTCAAACTAATTTGTTTTGAGACCACTAATTTGGCTGCTTTAGTGGGTGTGTTGCTGCCTCCATTCAGTCCTGTGTTTTAGCGATAAATACTCTTGTTCTTTTGTGGTGGTGTGAATTTCTTTCTTGCAGTCTACGAGACTTATGGTTAGGGATTGATGGTGATTAAAACCCGGTTTTTTGCAAGGTTATTAGTGGCAGTGGTGGGTGTACAGTCCGGTTTTACGTCTCTCTCCAGTAAGGGATTTCTGGTACCTCTAGTTTACTGTTGCTCGGGCTTCAGTGACTGTTTAGATTACAAGATTAGATAAGATAATCGAGACCCAGTTACTTTGGATACAACACATGAAGTCTTGGCATCCGAAAAACGAAGTAAATCTCACCTTCTTATGGACAGTCGATGGTTGAGAACCAATCGATTCTCGAGAATAAAGAATCCAAGCTAGCGGAACTCGCTTAGGTGATGGATCGAGTGAAGCTAGTTAGGGATTTTAGATTTGAGAATTTTTTTTTTAAGTTGAAACTTGTAATCAAAAATTGATTCCCGATTTTGGGTTGATTAATGAATTTTCTTTTTAAAAAATATTATTTCTAGCTTGTTACATTTTATTGATTTTATTAACAATTTTGTTTTTAGAAAAAAAAAAGAAAATTCAATAGAATCGCAAAATTTTTAATGGAATCTCAAGAGTTTTTTTAAGAATTGATTACCAACAATCCCATGGGCTTTACCGTTTTGTTTTAATTAAGGATTTATTGTGAGAAAAAGTATAATAGGCCTAACATATTTTATAATTAATGGATGCCCATTTAAGCCCAAAGTAAGGAACGAGGACTTTAAAATTGACTTCCATCCCCATCCTCTAATTCGATAACCCTAATTTCACACGACCGAGGAGAAGCCGTCTCTCTTTTCTCACCACCGCTGAGTTTTTAAGGTGATCTCTCTCTCTATTCAATCGAATCTGAATTGGATCGAGATATTTGAATTGAAGTAGGTTTAATTTGATGAGGTGATTGAAACAGATGTCGCGTGTGTACGTTGGTAATTTGGATCCGCGAGTTACTGAGCGTGAGCTCGAGGATGAGTTTCGTGTCTATGGAGTCATCAAGAGGTAAGATTCTCATCTCATTGAAGGGTTTTGAGATGTAAAGTTTGCACTTTTCATTCTTTTCTTGTGTTGTTATGTGCAGTGTTTGGGTTGCAAGACGACCACCTGGTTACGCTTTTCTTGATTTTGAAGACTCAAGGGATGCCCGTGACGCCATCCGTGACTTAGATGGTAGCAAGATAGATCTTTTGAATTGTTATAGTGCAGCTGTTATGTTATTATGTGGCTTTAAGAGTTTTGTTATACTGTTTTTGATAGGCAAGAACGGATGGAGGGTAGAGGAGTCTCACAACCGAGGTGGTGGTGGAGGCCGTGGTGGTCGTGGAGGAGGTGATGGCGGTCGAGGCCGTGGTGGTTCTGATCTAAAGTGCTATGAGTGTGGCGAGTCTGGTCACTTTGCACGTGAATGCCGCTCCCGTGGTGGCTCTGGGAGGCGTCGTAGTCCTTCTCCCCGTGGTCGCAGTCCTCCTAGATACAGAAAGAGCCCAACCTATGGAGAAAGGCGCAGGTTATTTATTGTCCCTCTTTTGTTTCTAAATTGCGCATTTTTGTAACTTATCAGTCGGTCTAGCTCAGTGAACTTGTTAAACGAACTCTTCTTTTGGTTTCAGGAGCTATAGCCCTCGTGCAAGATCTCCCCCTCCTCCGAGGCGTCGCAGTCCTTCTCCTCGTGGTCGCAACTATAGTAGGTCACCACCACCGTACAGAGGACGTGAGGAGGTGCCGTATGCCAATGGGTAAACTCTCTTCGGCTCCAGTTATTTACTCAATAGACAATATCCTATGCATATTGATCCTTCATAGGCCTATATGTTTGGTGTTGTTGATAAAGATAAATACAAAGTACATGTTACTGATAGAGGTTTGTGTATTTGTTTATGCAGAAATGGTCTGAAAGATGTGCGCAGAAGCCGGAGCTGAGTGTTAAGGGATGGATGAGGAAAACTACTGTTTGCTTGCGACGTCAAGAAGACAGTTTAAGGAAAACTAGTATATGTATTTCACTAAAAGAATCATGTTTTAGCTGTTGGGTGGATTGGATATGCTTGCTACTTTTGTCTGCCGTGGTTATGTCTACCGTTAGGTAAAAGTATTTTTAATATTCCTACTGAGGTTCTTAAAAGACTTAAAACAGAAGTTCTGAGTGTTTTGTTTTATTATGTCGAGGTTTCCTCCGTGTTTCTACTGCTTCATTGCTTATCTCTGCTTCTGCTTCTCTACTCTGCCTTGAAGCTTCGTTAATTGATTGACCTGCAATGGCTTCTTCATAATAGCTTTACTACATTGTGGATCCTAGTGTTTTCTTTGGGTCTCTACTGCTTCGTTGCTTATCTCTGCTTCTCTGCTAGGACCTGCAATGGCATCTTCATCATAGTTTACTACGTTGTGAATCCCTACTTGTTTCTTCGGGTTTCTACCGCTTCCTTGCTATCTGCTTTTCTGATCTTTTCCGAGGCTTCTTCATTAAATGAGTTCTTCATAATAGTGTACGACGTTGGGGATCATAACATTTTCTTCGGGGTCTGTACTGCTTAGTTGCTCATCACTTCTCTGCTCTGCCCTGAAGCTTCTTTGTTACTTGTTTGACCTGCAATGACATCTTCATAATAGTTTACTACGTTGTGGATCTCTACTTGTTTCTTCTGGTTTTACTGCTTCATTGCTCATCTCTGCTTCTCTGCTCTATGCCCCTGAGGCTTCTTAATTGATTGACCGGCAATGGCATCTTCATAATAGTTTACCACATTGTGGATGTCTACTGCTTCTGCTTCGTCGTATGTTTGAAAACTTCTGCTCTGATGCTACCTTCTTCAAACTCCTCTGACCTTTCTTCTCTTGAACTAGAGAGTTGGCCGTTTCAAGCTTCATTTGTTACAGTGGCAGGTAGTTATTACATTCCTGATGTATTCTTTGAAAGTATGATAGCTTTTGACCTGTAGCTGCCTTATAAAATACTCTGTTTTATGCCTGACGATCTCAACATGTTTAGGTGCAAGGAATGTTTTCTTTTAATGGCACATACTTTAGTTTAGACAAGGGTTTACCCATGTCTTCTAGTAAAAGTTGGTCTGCTTTTGCAATGTTTACGGCATTGGCTCACTGATGATCCGAGTCTTGCGATGTCACACATTTTTGTAACAAAAATTGTTTCGCTTGTTGTTTTCCTTCTTTCGAACCAACTCAAATGTGAAATGGGTGATGAAACCGAACCAAAAGTACAAACTAAACCAGAATATGACATTTGAATGACTTATCCTACATACAGTTAAACCGAACTCTGTTTTTCATTCCTTTATTAAAGAAAAAAATTTGGTAACCTTGAAAAAAGAACAGAAATTCAAATATATAAATAAAATATTTTTTGTCCTCTTTCATGCTTTTCTTGCTAATAAATCGGTCTATTCACATGGCCGGCTGATATACGAGAAAACGAATTTGGGAAAGAAATCACAAACTGCCACTTATTAGAGATACTCTCAATCATGTTGATTGAGATATGAAAAACCAGTATCATCGTCTCATATATATGACATTTACTTTTCAATATCTCATTCCATTATTACTCATATATCTTTCTTTTTTGGTAAACTTTGGCTCTTACTCATAAATGTAATAACTTTGTTATGGAATATAATCCAAATTCATTGAGTCTATCACAAATAGTGAGCACAAACGATTCTTCCTTTAATAATCAAAAATTAATAAAATAACATCAAATCTGTTTAGTATTATGTGATAACCGCGTCATCGTATTAATTAATCTTTGGTGTAAATACTATTTAAAAAGGAAAATTCTAAAATGGATTATTGAGATCTAAAGGCATAAAAAAACTTCAAAAAAATGGATTATATACGAATTCTTTTTGTTCTCTACTGTTTTTTTCTTTAAAGTGATTCATGAATCTTTCTACACAAAACGAGTGATGCTATATTAGAGAGAACCGTCTTCTGCAAAAACTGTTGGTCATTGATCTTCTTTTATATGCGTTAATGGAACGCACGTTCTCTCTCTCTTAAAAACATTTAAATTAATCAAAACAACAAGTAGTAGTAGTCTTTCACTCGTTCTACATCTCCTAGGCAGAGCATAACGTGAGCTGTTTAATTAATCTGTCTCTCTCTCCCTCTTCATCCTTTTTTTTGTTCTTTCACGTGAAGTCAAACTCAATAAACCTGTTACAGGCTTACAGCCCACGAATGATCTCCTTCTCTCTCCCTCTCTGCCTGTTCATGAAGAAGTCAGCTCAACATCTCATCCTCTGATTCGTTTCTCATCTGCCTAAGCAAGCAGAAGAAGAAGAAGCTTCTGCTTTCAACTTCACAAACATGGAGTTCAAAAGAGACAATACTGTCAGGTTCTAGATTTTCATCAAAAACACCTTTTTAGGAATTAATTTTTTTTTTGAGGGTTTGGGTTCTCAAAAGTTGAGCTTTTTCATTTGCAATCCCAATAAAGTTTTGATCTTTTTTTTTGCCTTCTTAGGGTTACATTTATGTTTTTTTTTGTTCCTTTTGTTACACGTTTCCTCTATACTTTGTCTTTGATTGGACTGTCTCTGATTACTGATCATTTTCTTGATCTCATTGTTAAACCCCAGTTCTTGTTGTTGTTTGTTTGTTCTGACACAGATTCTATGGAGACGAGAAGCAAACCCTAGAAGTAACAGAGAAGCGTCTACCATTGCCAATGTTCAAATCATCAGCAGCTCCATTTTCAAAACCAGAGTTAGGAATCTCAAAGAAGCGTATCTTCAAGATCCCTAAGCTCGGTAGATTCAAAGTCTTCCCCGAGAACTTTGAGATCGAGAGAGACAAGATTCTAGATCCTGGTGGTGACGTGGTGCTTCAATGGAACAGAGTTTTCCTCTTCTGGTGTCTCGTTGCTCTTTACGTAGACCCTCTCTTCTTCTTCCTTTATTCAGTCAAACGCACCGGACGATCCTCTTGTATGACCACAGATTTGAATCTTGGAATCGTCGTTACTTTCTTCAGAACGCTAGCGGATCTCTTCTATGTATTGCACATTGTCATCAAGTTCAGAACGGCTTACGTGTCTCGTACTTCGAGAGTGTTTGGTCGTGGAGAACTTGTGAAAGATCCAAAGTTGATTGCTAGAAGATACTTGAGATCAGATTTCGTCGTTGACCTCATCGCTTGTTTGCCTCTTCCTCAGGTATTATTACTACTCATAAAATAATCTTTGACAAGTTTCTATTATAAATTTTGAAAATGTGTATAATCAAATTTCTTTTGATTTTGCAGATTGTTAGTTGGTTTATTTTGCCATCAATAAGAAGCTCTCACTCAGATCATACAACAAATGCACTTGTCCTCATTGTTCTTGTTCAATACATTCCTAGGCTTTATCTTATTTTCCCTTTAAGTGCCGAGATTATCAAAGCGACCGGAGTCGTCACAACCACCGCTTGGGCCGGTGCTGCTTACAATCTCCTTCAGTATATGCTTGCTAGCCATGTGAGTCACTAAGTCCTCTCTCTAAGCAACTCACAAGAGTTTCGCATTAGTTGACTCTGAGCTTCCTACAGAGTAAACACATTGTTATCTTATTCTTATACTGTTGAAAAATCCGCGAACTAAACTCGAAGACAGCAAAAACTTAGAGAGCAAGCTCTATTGAGGAAAATATTTTTGAGATTGTTTATTGATTATGTACTGCTAAAACCCGGAAATTCTTTTTTTTTTCCTTTAGGAATTGAATTCAAATACTAAATGTGATTTATCTAATCCTAAAATCCTTTTCAGACTATGTATCACTAACCAAATGTGGTCTTTTATTGGTTGCTTTTATCTTATGTGTTAGCCTTATGCATTCACATTTTTTGTTGTGTAGATTCTAGGAGCAGCGTGGTATCTATTGTCGATAGAACGGCAAGCTACATGTTGGAAAGCAGAATGTCATAAAGAATTTGCGCCTCTACAATGTGTTACAGATTTTTTCGACTGTGGTACATTACACCGACCAGATAGGAATAACTGGCAGAACATAACAGTTGTCTTCAGCAATTGTGATCCTTCAAATGATATCAAATTCACTTTCGGCATTTTCGCGGATGCTCTCACCAAAAACGTGGTTTCGTCGCCCTTCTTGGAGAAGTATTTGTATTGCTTATGGTTTGGATTGCAGAATCTAAGGTACATTCATTCCTCTTATTATTCGCTTACTCGGTTTCTTTTTGCTTTTTTCTAACATTTCTTTGTTGTTAAAGTTCTTACGGACAGAATCTTGATACGAGCACCTCTGTTCTGGAGACAATGTTTGCTATCCTCGTGGCTATCTTTGGTCTGGTTTTGTTTGCTCTTTTAATCGGAAACATGCAGGTAAGATGAGAATCTTCTTTCTTGTTTATCAGTTAATAAGATGTTGACTTATGTTTTGTTTAATGTATTTAGACGTACTTGCAATCGATCACGGTGAGGCTTGAGGAGTGGAGATTGAAGAGAAGAGACACAGAAGAATGGATGGGACATCGTCAACTTCCGCAGGATCTTAGAGAACGAGTGAGACGTTTTGTTCAGTATAAATGGTTAGCTACCCGAGGAGTTGATGAAGAAACCATTCTTCACTCTTTACCAGCAGATCTTCGGAGAGACATCCAACGACATCTCTGTCTCGACCTTGTTCGTCGTGTAAGTTTATTCTATAAGGGACACAGTCCCACGTCCGAGAGAGTTTTATGGAATTTTATAGACAATCTTATTATTATCAATTGGTTTTATGTTGGAAGCTCGTCTAGTTTAATATATTCAGCATCTGCGGGCAAGAAGTAGAGTTGGTCATGTATTCGGGTGATTTTTTTTCAGGTACCCCTGTTTGCGCAAATGGATGACCAGTTACTAGACGCGATATGTGAACGGTTAGTGTCATCTCTAAGCACACAAGGGAACTACATTGTACGTGAAGGTGATCCAGTGACGGAAATGCTCTTCATCATCCGTGGAAAGCTTGATAGCTCGACGACTAACGGAGGCAGAACAGGTTTCTTCAACTCAATCACACTCAAACCAGGAGAGTTCTGTGGAGAAGAGCTTCTCGCATGGGCACTGCTTCCAAAATCAAAAGTAAACTTACCATCATCTACAAGAACGGTGCGAGCCTTGGAAGAAGTTGAAGCCTTTGCATTACAAGCAGAGGATCTCAAGTTTGTTGCTAACCAGTTTAGACGTTTACATAGCAAGAAACTGCAACACACATTCCGTTATTACTCTCACCAGTGGAGAACTTGGGCTGCTTGTTTCGTACAAGTGGCTTGGAGACGGTATAAGAGAAGAATGGTGGCTAAGAGTCTTAGCTTGGCCGAGTCGTTCTCATCTTATGAAGAAGAAGAGGCTGTTGCGGTTGCTGCAGAGGAGATAATGAGTCAACAGGGAGAGAGACAGAGCAGTAATCCGTCGCGTCATCATACTTCTTCTATTGGGAAGCCACATTTTGCTGCAACGATACTTGCTTCGAGGTTTGCTAAGAACACGAGGAAGACGGCTCATAAGCTGAAGGACGTTGAGGTACCTATGCTTCCTAAACCGGATGAACCTGATTTCTCTGTGGATGCAGATTAACTGTTTTGATATATAATCAAATCTCTTTTTTAAGTTAGAAAACCAGTTTGTTAAAAAATCAAAACTTTGCTGCTTGAAGTTAATTTTCAAAAATGGTTCAGCAGTTTGTATAAATACAGACTATACATCTGACTCTTTTAAAAATTCAGATTCCAGATTGTTTTTTTTAATATTAATTTTTGTATAAATTACATTTGAAATTTTGGATCATACAGAATTGTTATAAGGGATGCGGAAAATGATTAAACAAAATACTTGACCACATAAAAGTTTAATGTGGTTCATCAGTTACCGGTTACAACAACAAAGACAAACGCATCTTTGTGAAATTTATTTGAATCAAATGAGAAGGAAATAAGGAGAGTGATTAACTAATTCTATTCCAAACCAAGGTAATATCCTAATTCGAACCGTAGTAAACCGGTCTAACAATCAAATTGAGTTTGATTTCGTATTTTCCAAACCAAAGCAAGCATAAAAGTTGTCACTGTGTTCATCCTCGATTAATCGTGTTCTTGCTATAAGAGTTTTGGGTTCAATGGTAAAAACTATCATAACAGACAAATAAAAGTCAAAAGAATAACTTACTACGTACTTCCTGATCCTGAAGGAAATTGCTATGTCACACATGACTAAGTATCCTTCAGGCACCAGAAGTCGCAGCTTCTAAAACAATTGTGCCAGCATTATTGTTAAGTTAGAAGCTCCCTTGTTGATCTTCACCATCCTTTTGGATACATTGAGCATTATCAATCATCTCAGTGTCTGAATCTTCCTTCTCCCGGTGATTGGACTCTGTAGTAGCAGACATAGATGAAATGGTAATGTCCGAACAGGGAGAATCAACAGCCAGATTTCCAACCGTTGGTTCTTCTTTCCCATTTGCCGCTGCTTCTTCTTGATGATCATGATCCATGTCAATAGAAGGGTTTGATTCAGAATCTACTGTGTCAACCCTTTCGGCAACTTCAGAGACAGTTAAGGATGATGACAAAGATGATGACGATGATGATTCTTTTTTGCATTCGGGGTTTTCTGAATGTGAGATGATGCCGTTACACAGCGAGGACACACTGGTGCCATTTGTTTCCGCACTGGAACTCTCAACAGAGCCATCTTGGCTAGATTCTGTGTCCAGTGTATCTGTTTTCTTCTCCTCTTGAACTTCTTCGGGTCTAAGACTTGATGGTCTGGTCTGAACCCTGCGCCAACCAAAACATCAAGAAACCATAATCTGTTAAAGCTGATTCTCTTAATACAAGAGTATATATATTTCTTGTCAATAAAATAGTTTATAAAAGTCAAGGCGCTACCTGCTGTAGAGAAGCATGTATGCTCGTTGAGAAAGGACATCTTCTAGTTCAACTTTCTCCACCTGCGAGTATTTTGGAACGAAATTAGAACATCTCTGGAACATTCTAGATTATGTCGATATAGACAATAGGAAAACAAAACGACAGGAGTTGATAAAAAGATGATTCCTACCTCAGAATCGTCTATTCTATACCAGTCTCCACGGAAGTCCTTAACGTAGCAAATGTAGTGGCCGAAAAACGAGGCATTCAACATATCTAAATGGACAATCACAGCGTAGAGTTTGTAAACATCTGATCCTTCTCCTCCACAACAGCTCATGTAAGGTCCAAGATCAAATGTCTCTGAAAAACTAATTCTTTTGTTCAGTTTACCAAACCTCCCACCCTGTACATAGTTTTAGATTTATTAGACAACCAACGTCAGAGGAACATGGAGCAATTATGAGAGGAATGGAGCTTCTACCTGGAATCTTTTTAAAGCAACTGTAAGTATATTAGGAGCAGAACGGATTGAAAGGCGCTTACATGCCTTCACGTAGTCATTGCATCTGGAAAAGAGAGATTTAAGACTTTCAGAAACATTGTCCATTCACAAAATGTCTCTGCTTAAGAAAAGCTAAGGCTGCAGAAGGAATGTAAAAATACCTATCACATTTGTAAAGGTTATCTCCCTGAAGCCATTCTTTGGCTGTGAACTGATCGAGACATTCCTCCAGTGATACCGCATCCCCGTGGATCTCTACGGTTAAATCCATCATATTTTCGTATTGGTCAGAAACATTACTGCAAACAGTACACTGGACCTGCAAAGATCAAATAAAAAATCTCAGCAAAATGAGCGAAATCATCACAAAAAACGTAGCAGGTGAGATCATGATTACACACAAACCACAGTTATTCAAATGACACAGAAGAAAAAGCGTAGCAAATGAGCGAAATCATCACAAATAGCGCAGCAGATGAGATCATGATTACACACAGACCACAGTTATGAAACATTGTAACCCCAAATTCCATTTTCCATTCGCTCACATTACAAGCCTCTTAAAGAGTAGATTGATAAGATAGATCCAATCCAACCTCTAGGCTAACCTGGTTTAAACTTATTACCTAGTAACCCGATGATACAAACTTATTGACACACTTTCCATCATTGTTGCATTACTTCACCAGATACCGGGATTAGGAAACATCACCTGTGACTGAAGAAGACCGCCAAATATGTACTGTATAAGGGTTGTTTCCTGGGCACGAGGAGGCACCACCTTTTCTCCACCAAACTCGTCAAGGCAAACAGACTGCATCATGTCAATCACAAACCTGAAGTTTATAAAAGCATTAGCTGACAGATTGATACAAACTTCACCAGTGAGTAACAATAAACAATTGCTAACCTCATCAACTCATGAGCATCTTCCTGTCTCCCATACCCAAGGTTTCCACCAATGTTAGGTAACCGCGAAATAATGTTCATTGGTGAAAAAGGAAACCGGCTTATGTTTGCTCTTTCGAGATGAGTTTCAAATTCGCAGAGAAAGCACCAATCATTGCGCCTACCTGTCAAAACAAACCATAGACTCAAAGTTCAAGCACATAATTGTGAAGCATTGACATTCCCTTCGAACTGAAACTTACAATCTCTCTTGTGGCCTCTCTCTAGTAGGTACGCAACAAGAGGGCGTGTCCAGGAAAGGCATTGTAGAACCACATTAGCGAAACAACTGAAACAAGATTAACAAGATCAGACTGAAGCATACAAAGAGAACAATTTGCTTTGAAGCTAACACTAGAAACCAGAAGAAACGCAAACCTGTTTCCACAATTGGTGAGCCCACAAGGAGCCAAAGTAGGTTTGTCCCAGTTAAAATACTGAACAAAAGTTTCGTATGGGAAAAGAACCTGCAGACAGAAGAATGCAAAAAAAAATCGATCAAACTTGCATATTCAAGAAGAAGAGTGTCAACATCAGATGAGCAAAAAAGATGGCAAATTACGTCTCCTGGCTTGATGATAGGCTTGATTTGGCTCAGCTTAGGAGACAATGCAGTCTTAGACGCAGAGCCATTCCCAAACAGAGAAGCTTTGGGTGATGAGCCAGTAGTACTCTTAGACACCTTGCATTTTAGTTTATGCCCCGAGTTCCAGTCTGACGTTTGGCACCCCGCAGAACTAGTAAACAATAACAGAGTGAATAAAGGAAACGAATTTAAAAACAGATACAGTAAAAGCATCCTGAAATATCATAACTTTAAGACAAAGCAAGACTGTTCCGTAGAAACATTACAAAACATTGATAATCTAGAGGATGACTTCATGTGAGGTCAAAGATAGCTTCTTTCAGACAACAAGAAACCTAAAAATCAAAACTTTCCAAAAGCAAGATTGTTCTGTACCTAATTGTATGTATATCCAGCTACGTCAACATCAAATCCAAAAAACCCTAATTTGGAATCAAAGAGAAGGAAGGAGGTGGTGATTACCAGTATCGAACGGATTTGCAGCGAGAGCACTTCTTGGTGGTGAGCTTCCCACAGACAGAGCATTCAGAGGCGTCGGGAACCATGAACTCTCGGCGGAGATCGCTGTCGAAACCACCGGAGCCGCCGCCGCCGACCTCGAAGTACTTAGCCGCCGTTCGTTTGACAAAGAAGAGGAGACCGAAGGAGAGGAAGAAGAGAGTGAGTACGAGCTGCGCGAAGGAATTGAGATCCCACGTCAATCCAACTTCGTGCATCTAATACCCTCGAACATCGATCTCCAAGCTTCTCCTTCCTTGTCAGATTCGATTCGGAGATGCCAAGAGAATCTCTCCTCTTCTTTTTCTTCTTTTATACTCTGATTTTTTTGACAAGTTAGAAGAAGATTGGGCCTCTAATAAATCTTTTTTGTCATTTACTACAATGACGTGAGGGCGGCCAATTAATTACGTTTATTTTCTATTTATTTTTAATCTAAGTTCATTTGATCCAATATATCAAAACTAAACCATTTTATGGAATTAACTAGGTTTTATTTATATAATAAAGTATACCATTTAAATTTATAAACAATTAATTCTTAATATTAGTATTCACTATAAACATAACTAAATTATCAAAACACACAATAAATATAGTTAAATAACTTAATAAACTAATTATTTGTATAAATGTTAAATAAAATAAAATTAAATACACATAAAACGTAAATTCATGTATTTAAACATATCTAAACTTAGAAATGTGAATAATACAAAAACAACTATTTAAAATTATTATCACCTAGTTTTATAAAATATAATATTTTAAATATACAAAACAGATTGATATTTGCAGATTATTTTATTAAACATGAGAATATTTAAACTATTACAAAACAAGTTAAAAATATTGATTCATATAAATTATAAATATTTAAACTTACACTTATGCGAAATGCATTGAATTAACGGATTATAACATTTTGACTATCACATAATTATATTTATATAAAGTTTTAAATTTAGTTATAAAATTATCAAAAACATGTATATTATACAATTTGGAGTTCATAATCAAGTACTTCAATCGTATATCTATGTATGAAGGAAACACATTTTTCTAGATGTGGTAACAAGCTGGTATATTAGTAATATTTCGTTAGTTAGTCAAACTTTACTATTGCTGCATTGTATCAGTAAATATTTGTTTGTTATTCAATATCTCCTGCTTTTGGTGTCGGATTAAATTCAAACCAAAACATTTATAATTTTATAGCACGGAAAAGGATAGTTATATAATAAAATTAGAGTAGATCCGCGCTTAGCGCATAAATTTTAATATCTTTAAATATCGCAATTGCTAATTGTTTCCAATTTCAAATAGTTTGTTGTATATTATGTGTGAACTGTTGTTCATGTCAAATATTTGTTTAAATCAGAGATTATCAAATACGGTTGATTAAATTGAATTGTACCATGTAGAGTTATTAATTTCGAAATGAAATAATGTTTTATTTAGCTGTGAAATTATTTTTACTTTGAATACTCTTATTTTCTCCTTGTTCAAAGGTTTTGTATTGTAAATAAAAATCAAAAGAATTGAGTATTTTAAAATTTACAATCAATACAAATAGATAAAACAGTACAAATTGTAAAAATACTAAAAAAAATACTAAACAAATGAGACTATTTGAGCAAATTTACAATATAATTGTTTATTGTATTTTAAACAAAATTATTATAATCATTATCTTAATTTTATAGAACATCGTCTATCATCAGAAATGAGCATATAATTTTCATGAGATAAAATTTTAAAAGCATATAGTCCTTACATGAAAAACATTAAATATATTATTTTATAATGATCAATAAATTTGATTTTTATTTCTTAAAAATATAAAATATCATAGGTCTAATGTGAAATTAAATTAACAAAGAAAGTTCATATGCTTTTGATAAAAGAACAATTTTAGTATTGCAAGAAAACCCAACTTAATAGTAGCAGAGTTTTTCAGAAAAAATAATTAACCTAGAAAAATCAGGAATCAGAGTTTTTCTTAATACTGTCTCAAGTCTCAACTAATATATATACACACTGACATAACATTCCAATCGTATTGTGTGTATTTTAAAAAGTCTAATGCTCCATTAGTTTAATTATCATTGTATAGAAAATTTTCGTTTTAAAATTCATTTTAGAATTTCAAGCAAATAATTTTAATAATATTTTCCAGATTATTTTTTTATTGGGTAAAATATGGTTAAAAACTTAGGCGTATAGATGAAGATGTTTTTATTAGAAAAAATATACAAATTAACTATTTTTTTTAATTGTGTGCCTAAACTTAAAAAAAAAGTTAAAACAAATTAAAATGAAACAGAAATATTATCTGGTTTTCCTAACCATGTCTCATCGTTTAAATTAAATATGGTTAATAAAGCGGCCCAAACCAGTTTACAAATTAAAATTGGTTTACACAAAAATAACAATTAAAAACTAAACACGAGCGGCCCAAACCTAATAGATTTACGTCTCTTATTCCCAACCGCCACTTCTCTTTCAACTATCACCATTGTTGAGTCGACTCTCTTGACTTACATCTAGCTTCTTCTTTTTTAATTAGATTTCTTCCTTCTCCTAGACTGTAATCTTAAAAAAAAAAGTTAATTTCTCTTGTTGTCTCAGTTTTACTCTCTTCCAAATCTTGAGCTCAAGATTAAGCTTCTTTCTTTCTAGGGTTCACACAGAATCTGCCATTGTTATTCTTTTTGCTAACTCGGGCAATTAGAGTTTTATTATGAGTAGTGTGTTCTCTGGTCTTCATAAAGTGTCAATCTTTCATCTAAAAGGTTCAAAACCCATTTGAAATCTCTGTGAAAGACTAAATTATTTTCTTAAATCCAATGCACAGGAGATAAGCAATCTATGTTGCACCGGGACGGATACGGGAACAGATACGGTGACGGGAGCGGGACGGGAAACGGCTAAACTTAAAATCCATGGATACGGGGACGGCATGGAAACGTCTATAAATAAATAAATATATATATATATATATAAATTTATAAATATAAAATTCAATAAATATAAAACCTGCTATGAAGTTGAGAAGCATGAAACGGGAAAAAGCAGATATAAACTTGAAACAACACACATACCTAAGTATGATAGTAGGAAAACATGAAACAACACACATACATAAATAAGCTATGATTCTTAGGATAAGTCGATAACATGATAGTTGAAACAACACACACCTACGTAAATAAGCTACGATCTAATACACACTCAAAATACTATGTGCTTTTAAGTGAGAATTGACAAACCAAAAAACTGAGACCAGAGTTTCTAATAGAACTTGCTGTGTGTTGCTTAAAGAGACGTGAGAATTGACAATTGAGAAAGAAAATGAAGATAATAATAGTTTGCTTAAGATTAACAGAATTTGTAATCCTAATCGTTTATATAAGGACGTGTTTCCTTTCTTCAATTGCTTTCCATACTAAAAGACATAAAAAGTAAAAAACCAATCTTCTAGAAAATGATACTGAGTTTACATCAGAAACGTTTAGGAAACGTCTCCAAAACCTAACTTCACCGTCTCCAAAAACCTTTGCCGTCCTCACCTCTCTGAAACGTTTAGGAAACGTCCCCACGCCGTCCCCACACCGTCCCCGTCCCGGAAACGCATCTGGTACGGGAGACGTCAAGGAAATGCCGTCCCCGTGCTTCATAGTAAGCAATGTCATTTATAGGCTCGCATCTTCTCTACTATATCCAGAGAGGAGCCTTCACGAATCTCTCAGCTGCCCGGGTCGCTAGTGGACTTCACGCACCACCAAGAATGAAGCCAATGTCAAACCCTAGCGTTCATCACCATCTGGCTCACAATCCGGAACCTCATTTCTCTATGACTGAGCACATATACTCTGATTTCGAGCAACTCATTCACATGAGGATGACTTTGTCTGCAGCGATGCAGCCGCCATCTCTGCCACTGCCGCCTTCACAAATGAAGAAACGTGGTCGGCCAAGAAAGCGAAGGACATGTCTCTTTAGAGCTTTCTCCTATGCCTTCTTCTTTTGCTAGCTCCAAATCAAAAATAGCTTACATGTAAATACGAAAACTCTGAACAACCCAAACGAAAATTAACAAAACCCAAAAAAAATAAATTAAATGAGACGGTGTATTTTGTGTAAAAGGACAGGTGTCGCATCCACAATCAACGAATTTCGGATGTGGACAACGACGTGGCATGCTTAAGAGGAGAGAAAATCCTCTTTTATATATAGATATAGATATAGATATAGTTTAAATATTTAATTTATTCACAAGTAAAAGTAACATAAATTTTCAATATTTTTATATGTTTTACTTTATTTTATTTCATTTACAAATTATATATTTATTTTAATATTAACTAAACTAAGAAGAACATACTAGAGCACAACAAATAATCTAAACATAAAGTTTCCAATATCATATAGAAAAGCAAAATGCCAAAAAAAAACTAACTCAACAAAGGTCTAAAACTGAAAGAATATTAAGAACAAAGACTAACTTTTCCTCACTTTATCATAGAGTATCTTAGCCATAATAATCAGAAGTCAGAAAATAGTAGAAAGATAAACTCTCAGACAAAGCAATCTGTCGAACACAAAGGAGCGCGATTAAGGACCAACGCAAAGAACCAATAAAATGGGTTATAGGAAGAATAATCAACGGAAGGTCAAAATCGCTAAAGCAAGAAGACATGTGCCTAACGTACCATAAGAACAATCACCAATTAAGAAGCAAGAAGCACCTCACAAATTAAACAAGCACAAACAAGACGTACATGCAAGCGAAGAACCACAAAGCTGTGGAAAGAAGGGACCAAAGCTCCAAGAGACTAACTCCCACAGTTATACTAAAGGAAACAGGGGAAGAAGAGAAACAACCTGAGGGAGGGAGAATGGAAGCCAACCACAGAGAAACTAGAGCCCAATCTTGAGACCGGAAACAATCTTCCAAACCTACAGAGTATACACAAATAAAAACATTATCCAAACCTGGAGTGGCAAACATAATGAAAGGGAGAGCCACAAGAGACGCGAGTAGCGATGAAAGCTGAAACGAGATGAGAGAACAGAGAGGAAAGGGTAAGATGAAATGAAATTAGAAAACTGTGGAGACGTCCTCGAGCTATGAAAGAGAGTATATAAAGAAGATCACCAAAAACCAGATCTTGAAAACGAAGAAATGTAGGGACTGTCGACGGTAAGACAACGACGAAGAAAACAACATCAAAGACGACTAAACTCTGACCCAACCTAAGGAGATGCAGTTCCTAACATCAGCCAAAATCTAAGGAAGAAGGGAAGCAGCCAATATTAACCGGAATAGCCTACAACGCCGTGAGAAACAACCACACAACTGGTAACTTATAAATCTGATCTATAACAAATACCAGATAATTCTAAAGGAGAAAAATGTGAAGAAGAACAAGAGCACGGAGGTGAGTCTTTTCCGGTGATGGTGAGAAGCATATCACACTGGAAAGGTAACTGAAATACATAGATGGTGACAGCTCAATATCAAAACATGGGGAGAGGGCAAAAAATATATTAAAAGAATAATGTTCTAATAATTGAAAAAGTAAAATATTTTTAATGCAAAAACTGTCAATCTTAGAATCAACGAATGTCTAAATGCAAAGTTATTGAAATTCAATATTCTTTACATCAGAGGTTCACTTCACCACTAATATATACTACTATATACACAACAACACATTATTGAAAAAAACAAATACATAATAAATTAACTTATTAGCTATTACCAAATAACACAATAAAAACATAAAATAATGCTTTTAACAAATAAAGACGACCACATAATTACATCATCCAAAATATCATATTTAACAAAAATAAAACAATATTCTGCGCGAAACAGATACACCCTAGGTTTGGTCCGCGCTACGCGCGGAATATGATGTATATGTGACTTGTGTAACTATATAATTGTATCTTTTCTCTGTGTGTGTTTTATGTAAATTTTTGCAAAAGAAATGTATAATAGTTTAATAGTTTTAAAAAATGTTAGGATGTTGAGAGATTATGTAGGCTAAAACAAAGATAAGATATAACATATTATATTGGGTGAATGAGGTGTAAGTGGTGTTCTTCTTGTTATTTTTGTGATAATTTTGAATATATAATTGGTTGGTTAATTGTTGTTTGCTATATTTTGAGCTCAATAAAATGGGATTGTGGTTCTCATGATTATCATTTGTATGAATAAATAAGGTTCAACATGATTACATTTTGTTATGGTTTATGTTAGGCTGAATATGATATTCACGTATTGTGTAAAATAGTGATATCGTATATATAATTTTTATATTATAAATTAACACTTAAATGTATAGTTATAAAATTTCATTTCAAATATTGTAGTTTGTTTAGGTCGTTTCCTAGATAAGAATTATTTTAATGTTTTTTTTGTTCAGTTTAGCTTATTTTTATATTTTAAATATTGTTATATTTTATGAAACCTAAAAATACTCAAACTCAAATGACAATAAAGATGATGAAGATATATATTTCTTATACTTTCTTAAATATATTTTAAAATTTTAGTTGTTTATTATGAAAATATGATGTCACAATAATATTTTAATGTTTTTACTTAAAAGATTAACTATTCTAAAATCTATAAAAAATGTTCAATTGTGTAAATTCCAAGACAAACTTTTCTTTGCCATATTTTCAAAAAATTCTTTATATATTTCTGATCAATACATTTAAGTGTTTATAATAGGTTTTGCATATTTATTTGTATTTTATGTTTACTAACTCGTATACTATGCTATGTGACTGATGTTATTTTTATATACAATAAAGTCCGAGAATTATAAATTTTTATAATACTTTTTTCTATATGTCATAAACGAAACTAAAGAAGTATCACATACAATAGTAACTGTACATCACTTCTTAGAATGACAACTCCAGTTAATACGTTACTGTGAATCACCACATTCTATTCCGAATATTTGATCAAGTTTGATTTTCTGTTGCTTTTCTGATAATTTTTTTTTAAATCATAGTATTTTAATTTTTTTTTTGTTTATAACATATTGTATCTTTTAATATTTTTAATTTATATTCTAAATTAACATTTGGAGTTGCTAATTGTGGAAAAGCTATTGTTCTATTTATTTGAACAGTAGCACTTGGCTTTATGATATTTTTAAATTAACTAGAGTCATTCTCCGCGCTACGCGCGGATAATTGATGTAGATATATTACTATGAATTTTTTTTACTTTAAGTTTTGTTTTATTCTTTCAAAAAGATGATTACAATTGAATGTGTATTTTGGAACAATTTTGACATATAATTTTTTTTGTGGGGCGTTTTCTGCAAATTAGTAAGGATTTGAACACTTGTTTATAAAATTGGGTATATTATTTAATTATTATTATCTCCGTTTTAATATAGATGATGTTTTAAAAAGATTATTTGGTTTCAATTTACATGAAGTTTCGAGGATTTAAGATTAACTTTAACTTTATTGAAATTTTTTCAATCTAATAGATTTTACGGTCTGTTTATAATTGATTAAATGATTTTAAAATTATACCTTAAAATATTTTTTAAAGAAATGTAATTTTCTTAATCTTTGTGCATTAAGATAAAATATCAAGTATTATGAAGCGGAAGAAGTATACGATTTTGCCTTTGACCGAATGATTTTTAATTATTTTCATATTTGGGAACAGCATGATGGAAGGTGAGTTTTCCTTGCATTTAGTGAGTTGCACAATAGCTAACATTTGGTAAAATTTTAATAATTTAAGCATCTTTTAAATCGTCATATCGGCTAAGGAAAATGTGAGTTTTATATGAAACCAACTTTATGACGAAGCATTAACCAAGTAATTGCGGTTGAAAAATGTGATGTGTTGTTTGGTTGCTTATCATTTCTTTAAAAATAATTTTAAGTTTGAAGAATAAATACTTTAAAAACTATCTTAAATGGTAGGAACTGTATTCGAGTTTTAAAACATTGAAAAAAGTGACCCATGGAAAATCAACTCAAAATTTGGCAGTGTCTCTGAGTTTGTTCCTCCTTTGGAAGCGTTGTTTGTTATCAAAGTAGAAGTGTGTTCCTGGTGTTGAATTGAGTGATAGTTTCCCCATAATAGTGAATTTCTTTTTAGGAAATGAGTTTGACATAATCTTTAAGTTTGTTATATTACCTTCACATAACTGTGGACTGATGTTTGTTATATTCTTATGGCCAAAATAAACAAATTTGGATTGATGGTGTTTCACATTGCTCTTCCCTTTGTTTGACCTAAAAGATGAGTTTGTTTGGAAAATGAATATCAAAATTTCAGATTGCATACATCCAAATCTGTTTGAGTATTGGGTTTTAAAGATAAAAACCAAGGATGACAAACATAAATTGCGCCTCATCATCTATTTAGATTAATGGTCTCGACTGTAGTTTTTTATTTCTGTAAATTGAGTTTTGTATATTATAATATTTATTTTAGTTAATAGTAAATGTAAAATGAAAGTTTGTAAGATCTTATAAATAACATAACGTTGTTGTTCATAATTTGCATGATGGCTTTGTTCAGGCCATCAGCGTTTTTTTTATCTTGGAAGTGGAGAGTTTTTTTCCATAGTTAAATATTGAAAATAAATAAAAAGATTTGCTCAACCAAGATGTTTCATCTTTAAAACATGCAATATATCCAAACGCATAAATTATGAATGTAGTTAACAGGTAAGTAGCAAAGAAAAAACATTAGCTATAAGTACCTACAGTCCCACACAAGCAGCTTAAGAAATCTAATCAGTCATTTGCTCCATCAGTCTGTGCTTCACAAAAAGGATCATGGTTAGGCCATAACTCTTCTTCCTTATATAGAGTTACACAAACCGCCACAGATCAGACATAACCATAGCCTTCTCCTCATAGTAAAACATGGCCAATGCCCGGTTCACGCAATCGTTAACCTCTTGCCAATTGATTCATCTTCAGCCCGTAAACCTGGTTTTCCTTTATGATGAAAATATCATTCATCCTTTGATGCCTACTTCCATATCACAACCAAGATCCTCGTCTCCTTAACCAGGTACTAAAGCACAACCATAACTGATATGCCCTTCAACTATAGGTAATGGCGTTGGATTGAGCTTCTTCTCCATCTTCACGAGCTGGAACTATCTTCTTTGGTTCAGTTATCTATTAGAACGTCTTCAACTCCTCTTCATCAAGCTCAGGATCCTTCACCGTTTCTTATGGCGACGTAGTTGAGAAGCAAAAAATATCAAGAATTTTGTAAAAAACATTGCAGAAACTAACCCAAACTTAATCATGACCTGAAATATATATATAAATATTTCTTCATAAAAGATACCTTATTAAGATGAACATGTTACCAGTCTCGTACTTAAAGCTTATCAGGATGTAAATATTTCTTTCATAACCCTTATGATGTACAACCAGTATTCCATTACAGCTATTGAGTGTATTTTATAGCCCAAAAGGAGAAAGAAGAGGAGAGAGTGGGGAGTAAATTAGAGCATGCAATTCTTACTTGTACACTTGCCACTGCAAGGAGGGCCAAAGTTTCATCCGTTACTATTTTGATGTTCCAGTTCCAGAGCTAGCTAAAGAGGAAAAGAACAATCATTTTAAGATAGCATATCTTTGGTCTAACCCCCCATGATTTTAAAGATGTTTTTTTATCTTGTATACCTCAATTGCTTCTGCTCCAATCTTATCCCTGCCACCACTCACTCTTGTGCTAACATAAACTCGACCAAGTCACCCTTATCGAGTTTTCTCTCCCTCTTATAAACAGGAGAATTTCCAATAGTGCCTATATATAGAGGTCATGGAAAGTAGTAAATCTGTAAGTCTAAAAGGAAAAATGATATATGACACAATGCTCATAATAATTAGCACAGCTCGCAAACAACATAAACTGCTGAACGATGTTAAAAAGAACAATATGATGTACTCAAAAATATTTCCTAGAGTCATCACTAAATGGATGTGTCATTGCAGAAATATGATGACTGATGTCATAAGATTCGCATAAGTTATCCTTTTAGTGACTCGATCCATGCTGGAATCTTATTCATGCCCACGATGCTCTCTGATTTGTAGCCTTCAGCATCTGATGAGAATGAGACATATCATTTTCTGCAACTCGCTCAACTGGAGCCAGCTACACTACATGTTATTAGGTTGACAGCTTGCATCACCAATTTAAGTTTCAGATATGTGAAG
Source organism: Brassica carinata (assembly GCA_016771965.1). Classification (NCBI taxonomy): domain Eukaryota; kingdom Viridiplantae; phylum Streptophyta; class Magnoliopsida; order Brassicales; family Brassicaceae; genus Brassica; species Brassica carinata. Next base: position 42,420,231 of record CM028692.1, read on the forward strand.
CATTATGTATTCAGACTCTAACGTATTAGCTCAAACAACAGCTCCTCCCTGTCCCATAAACATAAGAAACCCCCAAAAGATTCGTAGAACGTTAATCAATAACTGAGATATGCAAGCAAAAGTCTACCACTTTAGGTTTAATTAGTAAAACAAAAACAGAGGTGGAAGCATTACTTGCGTCGTTTTTGACATGCATAAGATTAATATCGACGTCACTTACCTGCAACAAATGCACATCAGAGACCTTGGAAAATCATATACAGATGAGTTTTGCTCAAAGAACAATAAGAATAGGGTTAGAGAAAAGATAAAAGAAATTCTAAAAAGCAATTGTACATACTTTTCTAACAACTTGCAATAGTGATAACTCGGCATCAAACTTTCTGTCTGAAGAGATGCCTCCACGATTCCCCATCTCTTGGCCCGTAGGTTATTTGGACATCAGACTTTTCATTTTTTTCGCTCGGCTTCAGAGTGATTTTAGATGGGACATAAGAAATGGTGAAGAACATGGGAGTGATTGGATTAGCTTCCTTGTTTGGGAAAGCTTGTCTGCAAAAACAAATCAGTATAATTGGTGTTAGAAATTACAGAATGATTGAGGAAATTGCGATGAATAAAAGTATAAAGAAAAAGGAAAACAAATCGTTTGATCTTTTCGTGGATAATTGAAGTCAACATTGTTTCAATGCTTAACCTAAATGCTATGGCTGATTTAGAGGACTTGAATTATATAGAAAGTGATAGAGAGGGAGGCTAAACGAATACATAATGATGGGAGTAAAGAAGAGAATTGATTGATTAGAACTTGGCTCGCGGTAACTGAGACTGAATGATCTTCAGTCAGAGAAGATGAAGCGTTGAAGGTTAATATGATTGATTCATCCTTCGTAGGTTTGGGTTTCTGAGTGGGATCCATTTGGAAAATAACAAATTAATCTAAGCCCATATGTAGAAGTCCACACTGAAAAGAAAATGGATCAACTTAGGCTTAAGCAGAATTAGTAAATCCCGTAAGCCTTATCTGACGTGTCAAAGAATCTATTTCTGATTGGCTGATTTTTTAAAGTGATGTGGACACCCTAAACACTCAGTATATTTGCCTTTTAGTATAGTACTAGTATGCTCATCCCGTGCTACGCACGGGCCAGTGTTCTGATTGCATTTTAATTATTTTTTCATATAAAATTGTATTGGTTTTTAGTTTTTAGTTAAAACTAACTTAAAAGGGAACATAATTATAGTCAAAATATGGATAACACAGGAATACCGTATTTCTCTATTCAGTTTTATCTGTATTTGTTTTCTAAATAAGTCTTTTCAAGATATATTTTTTGTTAGAATTGATGTAGGAAAAATAAAACAAAGAAATTAAACGTCTGTAAAATAGTCAACTTATATATAATAGACTCAACCCTTTCTATAGCTAATCTCGTACAGGCCAAGGACATCTCGAACAGACTGCTTGCTCTAAAAAATGACTCACCAGAAACCAATATGATGTTACACAGATGGAATGCTCTCTCTCATTTGCCCTGAAATAAGTCTTCTCTGTCCGGCAACTACACTTTCTCAGTCTTTTGTTTTTTCTGTTTTTAAACTTCTTTACTATCACCATTATTAGTTGTTGATAGTCTTTTTCTTTGGTAGAATGTTGGGTTGTTTTGTTGTCTTTCCCCATTTTTGATCATTATTTGTTAGCTGTGGGATAGGCTACAAAAAAAAATTAAAGAGCAACATAAGAGAGAGAATCAGGGAAAAAAAAATGTATACTTGTTTTCAGAATAATGTACCATTCTTCTCTTTTACTATGTTTGCTACAGAGAACGCTCTTTCGTTTTGTTTTGTTTGTAGTTTGAAAAAAAAATCTTGATCGTCTGTTGGCAGGATAATGATTCGTTCTTGTTAAAACCTAGTTTGTCTTTTGTCTTCTTCCTTCTTCATTAATGTTTTTATTAGAAAAGCATTGCGAGTAAACATAGATATAACAGATTTGTAAATACCAGTTTTGTAGATAATATAGTTGAACATACCTATCATAATCCTTGTTGCTGTCAAAAGCTTTGAAACAATATACTCAAGTGCTATTTTTAGCCTGAAACAAAAAATTAAGAGATTGTTAATAGAAAATAAGAATAAAACCAAATCTTAACTAAGAGTGATCATAAACTTGTATGGAATTGAAGATCTCAATAGAAAGAGAAAAACTCAAAGTACGTACAGAGCAATAGAGATTCAGAAAGAGAGATGAAAAAGAGACAAATCAAATAGAATTTGAAGTAAAAAGATTTATATAGAAGAAAAAACAGTTCAGTACGTGATGTTTATTTTTAAAAGTGGCGGTGATAATGTGAGAAAATTTAGGGATTTAGATACTTGGAAGTTAAGGAAAAACGTGAGCAAATAATTTTTTCAATGAGAAATTTCATATTTTATTAGTTTTTTAAGTTTTGCCAAATGTCAAATTCTGATTAGTTAGGCGACTTCTGCTTTAGTATATAGTATATAGGGGATATAGATTATATGAAAAACTAATCTATATTTATTTATTTTCCCTTTTTCATAACTGAAACCGGGTTTTATTTTTCTTGAGACTGTGATTGAAACTGGCTAGACGACGAGTTAATTTATTAAATGTTTGTTCTTCTTTTTTAAAACTCAAAATTTTCATATTAAAAGGTGAGAAATAAAATGGCGCAAGCTATATTCTTAAAGACTTTCGAGGAGCCGACGATCAAACAAAGATGAGGACAGTGAGGAAAAGATAAGTGAATGATTTATCCAGTTTCGTATAACATCGACTATTGTTAATTGTACACTTGTGTATTCTTATTTTTTTTCTCTAGAATCGCTTCTTCGTCTTCGATTGAGCTTATGTATCGCTAGCATAAACTCTTCTTTCACGTTATCAATCGCTGGCGGTTTCAGAGTTTCACGCTATTCACCGGCATAACAGTTGATTTTACCTTTTTGAGCCACCGGCGAACTTTCTTCCCCGTCTGAACCACCTTCAGATCGGTAAAGCATTTGCTCTTTGTGTTTGTTTCTTTTTTTCTTGGATTTCGAGTTTTGAATGTGTTGTGGAAATACCGGAGAATTGTGGTGGGCCTGGTGGCGATGGTTGTGATGTAGCGACGTTCGAAACTTCCGTAACACTCTCCATTAATACTCTCTTCCCTTTATACTCTTCACAATCATCAATAGCTTTGGCCATATCCTTCATCGCCTTGACCCTCCTCTCCTCCGCTACTGCTTACCTCCTCCTATTGTGCCATACTATTGTCTATCTCATATGCGAAAGCTCTGTTTGCCATCGTGCTCTGTGAAATTTTTAAGAGCTAATATGATTGTGGGGGAATGAGATGATGAGGTTTACAGAATCAGGACTCCCCTTTTTATATCTGTAGATTCACACCGACTTGAAGTTGGGAACATTGAATGAGAAATTGTGGACAGAGTGGGAGGATGGAGTTAAGAACTTAAATGACATTGATTGAATCCGTTTGAGTTACGTAACGTTGCTGATTTTGTATTGCAGGAAGAAAGAAATCCAGTCGGCTGGACACAACAACGGCTTACATCGCATTGAAGATTTCTTCGCGTCAATACAATTAGGGTTCAATATAATGGGCCTTCGGGTTGCGCACATCCATTCGATTTATTGGCCCAGGACGCGTAACAAATTAAGCCCAATTTATTGAGATTTCCAATTAAGGAAACGCTGCGTTTTCGGTGAGATGGGACACGTATCGCGACGATAGCATTTTAATTTTTGATGTGGCATCCTACTTGGCAGCATAGGAGAGAAGAGAACTGAACTTTATATATAGATATAGATATAGATATAGATAGAATCCTATAAAAAATAATGTTGAGACTTTAATTTATAATTTTATTAGTTTATTGAGATATTAATTAAGGAATTAATATCTAGAGAGAACTATTTTAATATATATTATATCTATCTTCAAATAGAAATACTTAAATGAATCTATTTATGGAACTGACTCATACAAACGTGAAATTGTGTGATTAATCGATTTGAATATCAAAATAAAATAAACTAGATGATGATCCGCACCTTGTGCAGATTAATATATATCCAACTAATTCAAATTTTAACATAATTTTTTAATTTCAATTTAAATTATCTAATTAGTTTCAAATTTTAAATGAATCAGAAGATATAATCTACCTTTTTTATTACAACGCAACATAGATAATGGTTTGGTACTTACAAAATCTTTTATCTAGTCTATCTTCAAACCATACATGTAAAAAATATCAACATCATAGTAACTTAATAAAATTTTATAAGCTTTACTGATAATTGGTATTTATGGTTTAAGTTGTAAATTTATATTTTATGTTATTTTAGTCTATCTTCAAACCATACATGTAAAAAATATCAATATCATAGCAACTTAATAAAATTTTATTAATATTTTAAAATAATATAAAATAGAAATTTACAAATTAAACCATAAATACCAATTATCAGTAAAGTTTATAAAATCAAATTCCTCTTCATCAAAGTCTTACTACATTTTATATGATTTTTTTCTTCATCGAAGTTCATTGTGAGATATATTAACTAAACTACAATAATTAAAAACATACTTCTATTTAACTAAAATTTTCTAAACTAAAAATAATAAATTATATATTTATAGTAAAACCTGTTTTTTTAAAAAAAAATTATAACGACAAGAAGCTATATTCTTTGGACACATATTTTTTTATTGATAAAATGACTCGGTGACATAAAAGAGAAGAAAACTTCTTAAAAATAAAAAATAAAAAATTAGACAATTCGATATTATTAAAATAAACATAAGATAAGATGAACAAAACTATAAAATTATTGCTTAAATGTGATAACAATCATTAATAATAATTATCCCTAAATATAATGAAAATATTTATTAAATAATCACTAAAATATTTTAAACCTAACAATTCAAAAATTATTTATTAAATTAATGACTCAACCTACATCATAGAATATGAGGCTTCTAAAAATAATAAAACATAAGTAAAATAACCTAAAATCATGGAGAACATGACACATAAATGAAACTAAAATTACCACCTATAATTAAAATTATTTTTAAAAGCTGGATATTTTTTGATTACAACGACAAGAAATTGTATTGTTTGGACTTATATTTTTTTATTGGTAAGATGACTTGGTGACATAAAATAGAAGAAAGCTTCCTCTTAAAAACAATAAATAAAAAACATAAAACAATTTAATATTACTCAAATAAACATAAGATAAAAAACTATAAAATTATTGCTAAAATTTGATAATAGTCATTGATAATAGTTATCCATGAATATAATGAAGATATTTATTAAATAAATCACTAAAATTGTTTAAAAACTTACAATTCAAAAGTTATTTATTAAAACTAATAACTCAACCTAAATCATGAAATATGACAAATAAGCTTATAAAAATAATAATACATGACAAATAAGTAAAATAACCTAAGATCATGAAGAACATGACACATAGGCAAAAACTAAAATTAGCACTTAAATTTTTTTAAATATGTCAAATAAATAAAATTACTAATTAAAATAATTAAGAACATAAAAAATAAATAAACTAACCTAGATTAATGAATATGATAAATAAAAAAAACTAAAATTATTAAAAACATAACAAATAAGAAAATTAAAATAATTAAGAACATAACAAATAAATAAATAACCTAGATTATGATGAATATGATAAATAAGAAAAATTAAATTATTAAAAACATAACAAATAAGAAAGTTAACTAAAATTATGAAAAATATGACAAATAAACAATAAGCAATAAATAATGATAAATAAGCAAAAATAACTAAAATTATGGAAAACATGACAAATCAGCAAAATCATTTCATAAATAATAATCTATACTAATAAAAGGAGCCTTTCGAGGCTCGAGAGAGCGTCCACATCACCGGAAAAAATTTCACCAAAAAATGCTACGTGGCATGACTACTATTATTACCTTATTACATTAAATTACATTACCATATTACACATTATTACTATATATATATACACTAAATCATACAGAAATATAAATAAATATACATTTAAATATGTAAATATTTAATATACGAATTATATATACAATAATAAGTAAAAATATATTTTAAAAATATATAATAACGAAAATAATATTAATAATACATAATATAAAAAATAGAAAAAATACATTAAACATTAAAAATTTATCTTAAAATGTAAATACACAATTTAAAAAAAATAGAAAAAGTACATAATCCTTAAACATATATCTTAAAATATAAGGTATAGATATTAAGTAAATATAAAATATAAAAATAATATTAATAAGTAAATACATAATATAAAAATAGAAAAAATAAATTAAGCATTAAACATCTATCTTAAAATGTAAAATATAGATATTAAGTAAATATATAATATATGAAAATAATATTAATAAGTAAATACATAATATAAAAAAAAGAAAAGTACATTAAACATTAAACATCTATCTTAAAATGTAAATAAAAAATAGAAATACTACATTAGACATCATTTTAAAATGTAAAAATTAAATACATGTAAATATATAATTAAGTGTGTAAATATATAATATACAAAAGTAATAATAAGTAAGTACAAAATTTAAAAAAATTAAAATGTTTTTATTACAATAAATTACATTATCATACTACACATTATTTCTATAATACACTAAATAATATGAAAATATAAATAAATATCCATTTAAATATGTAAATATTTAATATACGAATTATATATACAATAATAAATTAAGATAAATTTTAAAAATAAATAATATACAAAAAATAATATTAATAAGTAAATACATAATAGAAAAAATAGAAAAAATACATTAAACATTAAACATTTATCTTAAAAAGTAAATACACAATTTAAAATATAGAAAAATACATTAATCCTTAAACATCTATCTTAAAATATTAGATTATAGATATTAAGTAAATATATAATATAAACAATAGAAAAGTACATTAACATATAATTTAAAAATTATATAATGTATGAAAATAATATTAACAATTAAATACATAATATAAATAAAATAAAAAATACATTAACATTAAAAATTTATCTTAAAAAGTAAATACACAATTTAAAAAAAAAAGTAGAAAGAAACAATGATCCTTAAAAATCTTTCTTAAAATGCAAGGTATAGATTTTAAGTAAATACATAATAGAAATACTATTAAAATGTAAATTATAGATATTAAGAAAATATATAATATAAAAAATAAAAAAGTACATTAAGTATCAAACATCTATCTTAAAATATAAATTAAAAGTTAAAAAATAGAAATATTGTACTACATTAGACATCTATCTTAAAATGTAAAAATATAGATATTAAGTAAATATATAATATACAAAAATAATTATAATAAGTAAATACATAATATAAAAAAATGGAAAAGTACACTAAATATTTAACATCTATCTTAATATGTAAATAAAAAAATGGAAATACTACATTAGACATCATCTTAAAATGTAAAAATTAAATACAGGTAAATATACAATTAACTATGTAAATATATAATATACAAAAAGTAATAATAAGTAAGTACACAATTTAAAAAAGAAAAATACTACACTAAAAAGTAATATACAACATAAAAGTGTAAATGCCACATAGTCAAAATAGAGTTGGTATAAATTAATCTATCAATAATAAGAATCCAAAAGAATGTTAAACTTAAATAATTATCTTCTCACTGTAAACATTGCATTAATTTTTTAATGAAATTGTTAAAATTTAATGGATTATACATTATTAAACATTATACAATATTACATTAAAAATTTAGCACAATATTAGAATTAGTAAATAAATATACAATGTAGAAAAAATTAATAAATATATATATATATATAATATGAGAAATAGGAAAGTACATTAAAAATCTCTCTACATTAAATAAAAATATATATAATATAAGAAATAAATATATTACATTAAAAATAAGAAATAAATATATTACATTAAACATGTATTCTAATATTATCATTTGATATAAAAACAAAAAATAGAATAAGTAAATATAAAATATAAAAAGAAGTAAATATACAATATAATAAATAGACAAACTAAATTAAACATCTATCTGAAAACTATATATAAATATAAAAAGAATTAAATATGAAATATAATAAATAAACAAACCAAATTAAACATCTATCTGAAAAATTAAAGTAAAATAAATAATAAATAAATATACCATAAAAGAAAGAAAAATATTACATTAAGAATTTATCATAATATTATCATTTGATGTAAAAACCAAAAAAAAAAAAAACAAAACAAAAATAAATAAATAAATATAAAAATAATTAAATATACAATATAAAAATAAAAATATTCCATTATACATCTATGAAATATTAAATAAGTAAATATAAAATATTAAACATCTATTTGACAAATCTATACTAATAAAAGGAACCTTTCGAGGCTCCAGAGAGCGTCCACATCACCGGAAAAAATTTCACCAAAAAATGCCACGTGGCATGACTACAATTATTACCTTATTACATTAAATTACATTACCATATTACACATTATTACTATATATATACACTAAATCATACAGAAATATAAATAAATATACATTTAAATATGTAAATATTTAATATACGAATTATATATACAATAATAAGTAAAAATATATTTTAAAAATATATAATAACGAAAATAATATAAATAATACATAATATAAAAAATAGAAAAAATACATTAAACATTAAAAATTTATCTTAAAATGTAAATACACAATTTAAAAAAATAGAAAAAGTACATAATCCTTAAACATCTATCTTAAAATATAAGGAATAGATATTAAGTAAATATAAAATATAAAAATAATATTAATAAGTAAATACATAATATAAAAAATAGAAAAAATAAATTAAGCATTAAACATCTATCTGAAAATGTAAAATATAGATATTAAGTAAATATATAATATATGAAAATAATATTAATAAAAAAATACATAATATAAAAAAAGAAAAGTAAATTAAACATTAAACATCTATCTTAAAATGTAAATAAAAAATAGAAATACTACATTAGACATCATTTTAAAATGTAAAAATTAAATACATGTAAATATATAATTAAGTGTGTAAATATATAATATACAAAAGTAATAATAAGTAAGTACACAATTTAAAAAATTAAAATATTTTTATTACAATAAATTACATTATCATACTACACATTATTTCTATAATACACTAAATCATACGAAAATATAAATAAATATACATTTAAATATGTAAATATTTAATATACGAATTATATATACAATAATAAATTAAGATAAATTTTAAAAATAAATAATATACAAAAAATAATATTAATAAGTAAATACATAATAGAAAAAATAGAAAAAATACATTAAACATTAAACATTTATCTTAAAAAGTAAATACACAATTTAAAATATAGAAAAAAATACATTAATCCTTAAACATCTATCTTAAAATATAAGATTATAGATATTAAGTAAATATATAATATAAACAATAGAAAAGTACATTAACATATAATTTAAAAATTATATAATGTATGAAAATAATATTAACAATTAAATACGTAATATAAATAAAATAAAAAATACATTAAACATTAAAAATTTATCTTAAAAAGTAAATACACAATTTAAAAAAGTAGAAAGAAACAATGATCCTTAAACATCTTTCTTAAAATGCAAGGTATAGATTTTAAGTAAATACATAATAGAAATACTATTAAAATGTAAATTATAGATATTAAGAAAATATATAATATAAAAATTAAAAAAGTACATTAAGCATCAAACATCTATCTTAAAATATAAATTAAAAGTTAAAAATAGAAATATTGTACTACATTAGACATCTATCTTAAAATGTAAAATATAGATATTAAGTAAATATATAATATACAAAAATAATTATAATAAGTAAACACATAATATAAAAAATGGAAAAGTACACTAAATATTTAACATCTATCTTAAAATGTAAATAAAAAATGGAAATACTACATTAGACATCATCTTAAAATGTAAAAATTAAATACATGTAAATATACAATTAACTATGTAAATATATAATATACAAAAGTAATAATAAGTAAGTACACAATTTAAAAATTAAAATATTTTTATTACAATAAATTACATTATCATACTACACATTATTTCTATAATACACTAAATCATACGAAAATATAAATAAATATACATTTAAATATGTAAATATTTAATATACAATTATATATACAATAATAAATTAAGATAAATTTTAAAAATAAATAATATACAAAAAATAATATTAATAAGTAAATACATAATAGAAAAAATAGAAAAAATACATTAAACATTAAACATTTATCTTAAAAAGTAAATACACAATTTAAAATATAGAAAAAAATACATTAATCCTTAAACATCTATCTTAAAATATAAGATTATAGATATTAAGTAAATATATAATATAAACAATAGAAAAGTACATTAACATATAATTTAAAAATTATATAATGTATGAAAATAATATTAACAATTAAATACGTAATATAAATAAAATAAAAAATACATTAAACATTAAAAATTTATCTTAAAAAGTAAATACACAATTTTTAAAAAAAAGTAGAAAGAAACAATGATCCTTAAACATCTTTCTTAAAATGCAAGGTATAGATTTTAAGTAAATACATAATAGAAATACTATTAAAATGTAAATTATAGATATTAAGAAAATATATAATATAAAAAATAAAAAAGTACATTAAGCATCAAACATCTATCTTAAAATATAAATTAAAAGTTAAAAAATAGAAATATTGTACTACATTAGACATCTATCTTAAAATGTAAAAATATAGATATTAAGTAAATATATAATATACAAAAATAATTATAATAAGTAAACACATAATATAAAAAAATGGAAAAGTACACTAAATATTTAACATCTATCTTAAAATGTAAATAAAAAAATGGAAATACTACATTAGACATCATCTTAAAATGTAAAAATTAAATACATGTAAATATACAATTAACTATGTAAATATATAATATACAAAAAGTAATAATAAGTAAGTACACAATTTAAAAAAGAAAAATACGACACTAAAAAGTAATATACAACATAAAAGTGTAAATGCCCACATAGTCAAAATAGAGTTGATATAAATTAATCTATCAATAATAAGAATCCAAAAGAATGTTAAACTTAAATAATTATCTTCTCACTGTAAACATTGCATTAATTTTTTAATGAAATTATTAAAATTTAATGGATTATACATTATTAAACATTATACAATATTACATTAAAAATTTAGCACAATATTAGAATTAGTAAATAAATATACAATGTAGAAAAAATTAATAAATAAATATATATATAATATGAGAAATAGGAAAGTATATTAAAATCTCTCTACATTAAATAAAAATATATATATAATATAAGAAATAAATATATTACATTAAAAATAAGAAATAAATATATTACATTAAACATGTATTCTAATATTATCATTTGATATAAAAACAAAAAATAGAATAAGTAAATATAAAATATAAAAAGAAGTAAATATACAATATAATAAATAGACAAACTAAATTAAACATCTATCTGAAAACTTTATATAAATATAAAAAGAAGTAAATATGAAATATAATAAATAAACAAACCAAATTAAACATCTATCTGAAAATTAAAGTAAAATAAATAATAAATAAATATACCATAAAAGAAAGAAAAATATTACATTAAAATTTAGCACAATATTAGAATTAGTAAATAAATATACAATGTAGAAAAAATTAATAAATAAATATATATATATATAATATGAGAAATAGGAAAGTATATTAAAAATCTCTCTACATTAAATAAAAATATATATAATATAAGAAATAAATATATTACATTAAAAATAAGAAATAAATATATTACATTAAACATGTATTCTAATATTATCATTTGATATAAAAACAAAAATAGAATAAGTAAATATAAAATATAAAAAGAAGTAAATATACAATATAATAAATAGACAAACTAAATTAAACATCTATCTGAAAACTTTATATAAAATATAAAAAGTAAATATGAAATATAATAAATAAACAAACCAAATTAAACATCTATCTGAAAATTAAAGTAAAATAAATAATAAAATAAATATACCATAAAAGAAAGAAAAATATTACATTAAAAATTTAGCACAATATTAGAATTAGTAAATAAATATACAATGTAGAAAAAATTAATAAAATAAATATATATATATATAATATGAGAAATAGGAAAGTATATTAAAAATCTCTCTACATTAAATAAAAATATATATAATATAAGAAATAAATATATTACATTAAAAATAAGAAATAAATATATTACATTAAACATGTATTCTAATATTATCATTTGATATAAAAACAAAAAATAGAATAAGTAAATATAAAATATAAAAAGAAGTAAATATACAATATAATAAATAGACAAACTAAATTAAACATCTATCTGAAAACTTTATATAAATATAAAAAGAAGTAAATATGAAATATAATAAATAAACAAACCAAATTAAACATCTATCTGAAAATTAAAGTAAAATAAATAATAAATAAATATACCATAAAAGAAAGAAAAATATTACATTAAGAATTTATCATAATATTATCATTTGATGTAAAAACAAAAAAAAAAACAAAACAAAAATAAATAAATAAATATAAAAATAATTAAATATACAATATAAAAATAAAAATATTCGATTATACATCTATGAAATATTAAATAAGTAAATATAAAATATTAAACATTTGTTTGAAAAATGTATACTGAAAATAAATAATAAATAATTATACAATATTACATTAAAAATTTATCATAATATTATCATTTGATATAAAAACAAAAATAGAATAAGTAAATATAAAATATAAAAATAAAAATATTACATTAAACATGTATTCTAATATTATCATTTGATATAAAAACAAAAATAGAATAAGTAAATATAAAATATAAAAAGTAATATACAATATAATAAATAGACAAACTAAATTAAACATCTATCTGAAAACTTTATATAAAATATAAAAAGAAGTAAATATGAAATATAATAAATAAACAAACCAAATTAAACATCTATCTGAAAATTAAAGTAAAATAAATAATAAATAAATATACCATAAAAGAAAGAAAAATATTACATTAAGAATTTATCATAATATTATCATTTGATGTAAAAACAAAAAAAAAAACAAAACAAAAATAAATAAATAAATATAAAAATAATTAAATATACAATATAAAAATAAAAATATTCGATTATACATCTATGAAATATTAAATAAGTAAATATAAAATATTAAACATTTGTTTGAAAAATGTATACGAAAATAAATAATAAGTAATATACAATATAAAAAATATAAATATTACATTAAACAATAAGAAAATATAAAAAATAAGAAATAAAAACATTACATAAACATATATTCTAATATTATCATTTGATATAAAAATAAAAATAAAAATAGAATAATTAAATATAAAATATTAAAAGAAGTAAATATATAATATAAAATAGAAAAACTAAATTAAACATCTATCCGAAAAATGTATGGTAAAATAAATATACCATGTAAAAAATAAAAATATTACATCAAACACTATCATAATATTAGAATAAATAAATATAAAAATAAGAAAAATAAATAATAAATAATAAATAATTATACAATATAAGTAATAAAAAACCAACATTAAATATCTGTTTGAAAAAATGTATAATAAAATAAATAATTAATAAATATACAATTTAAGAAATAGAAATACTACATTAAAAATTTATCGTAATATTAAATTTTGATATAAAAGAAAAACAATTAAAAATATACAATATAAGAAATAGAAAAACTCCAAACAAATATTTTTATACAAAACTCCAAAAAATTAAAAATATACAATATTATGTTTTGGTTGGAGTTTTGTTGATACTCTTAATTTTTATATTGTATATTTATATAAAACATAATATATAAGTAAAATAATATTCTGCAGTATTAAATATTAATGCAAAAAATTATAACACTTATATGAAAACCTATTTTTTAAATATAAACTAAAATTTTAAATATTTGTAACTGTTTTTCAAACTTTTTATCCGCCTTTAATCCTAGTATAGATAGATAGATAGGTACGGACATGCTAGAGCCTAGAGTTTGTAAATAAAAATCATATATTATATTTTATATTTTTGAGCTGATAATTAGAAATACATTCGTCTATCATGTAATTTGCAATATATCTCCCTGCAAATACAAAACAAAAACCACCTTTCATTTAGTTTCTTAGATAAATATGGAGGGTTTATAGAAGAAGGAAGAGACATATAAAGAAAAGAAAGAGAGACTAAAAGTTGATGCCACGTTGAGAATCCTTGAAATGAGAGTATCTTCAGGCCAGAGTTAGTCACTCACATTCACAGATTTCACACCGTAATGCCCAAAGTTTTCCCACGGGAAACTTGTACCTAAAGATAATATACTACAATACTGCAAATGAACCTTACTAGTAAGGCCAATCATTGGTTCATGTCTTTGGCACTTAAAAAGACAAAACATTAAACTCATATACGATTTTATTTGGTTGCTCTAACTGTCCACCTCGGAGCATATCTTAAGGACACAACTTGTGTTTCCATCCCAAATCAGCTCGAACATGATAGATTCACCTATCTTCAAAAAGTTAGCTTTGAAGAACTTTTTCCAGCCTCCTATCATTCTTATTCTTTTACCATTGTATTCAAACCTCAGATCCGTAGACCACTTCACACCGTTCTTATCCAGCAAAGCCAATTTAGTTTTCGCATTGATACCACTGTTCTTCGTGAAAGCCATGGGAAGATACTGCGACAAAGATTCAAACAAAAGATTAAATATCGAGAGAGACTGACTGTAAGAAGACAAAAATGGCTTGGATTTGATAAAACTGACCAGTCTAGAGTTTTTGAAGTCCAAAGGTTTGACAGTCAAAGTCACAAATCTGCTTTGGGATGTTGAAGATGAAGCTTCCCATATCGTTCCACACTTTTTATCTTCTCTTTCTATACGTTCATGTGAGCTTATGTGGCTGCTCCCTTCATCGCTTTCCGATTCTGTGGAAAGAGACTCTGTTTCATTAGCTTCTGATGAGCAATCTTCTGTCTCTTTAGGGGACAAACATAGAGTCAGAGTTCCTCCTCTTCTGATGAGTCTTAAAGTGAAGAAACTTCCAGCTCTAAGTCCATTGACCCTGCAGAAACTTCTCCACCCTGGTCTGATATACATGGATTCACGTGATCTCTCTCGTTTCAACTTTAGCGTCCATGATCTACCAGTTTCGTTCACCAGAACAATCTCTCCACATCTTGTCTTTAGACCATTTGCCCTCACAAAACTCCTTGGAAGATACTGTAAAAAATTCATTAGAATACAAGATGGTTTTTGATCAAATTCAGAACCTAGAATGAGAGATTTTCTAGTTCAAATTAGGAGTAGGGTCGGTACCAGTTTGTCATATCGAAGGTTCGAAGGCGTGACTTTAGCCACAAAACAAGAGGACTCTGCTTCTTCTCTTTTTGGGTTCTTCTTCTTTGGAATCTTCTCTGAAAAAAATCTTCTTGTTAAAAAATGTATGTCTCAGACTGTCAGACAAACAACATTAGAAAGAGACAGAACACGAGAACTGACCGAGGTTGTTATCTTGGTCTATACACGATCTATATTGTATCTCACAGCAACTAGGTCCGAAGAGTGTAACGTGGAAAGCCATGTCCTTCTCTTGTCTGAAAATGACAATGTCACCTATTCGAAGATTGTGTGCGAGAGCAAACTCTTTCCAACCATCAGTGAGTCTCAGGCCATCATCTTCTATCTTCACTTTCCAGGTCATCTCCGACGGGTCTGATCTCAGCTTCGCCGTATTGTTATGATCGTTCCTTCCTTTTATATGCTTGGAGAAGAAAGCTACAGGAATTGTCTGTATAAAATACCAAACCAGACACATCCTTTAATGAGATTATCAGAGAGAAAGACAGAGACATGAACAGAAAATGGCGGGACCGAGAGAAAGAGTAGTACCAAGTGGGCGTGGAAGCCAGGAAGAAAAGGCTGAAAGAAATGACTGTTCGCCATTCTCAGCAACAATGTAAAGGAAATCGGCCAATTCATACATCAACAGAGGGTCACGGTACCAATCAGTACATGGACTCGGACCCTGTGCTAAAACATACACCAACATTAAATATTTTCAAATTTCATACATGAACAACAAAATTTCGGTCTATTCATACTTTGACCGGATTTCCGTTAGTCAAATGGTTACGGTGCTTATGTGTAGTTAACAGATTGCTTATGTGTCCATTAGATATCAACACGTGGCTTTTTGGTTAAAATAATAAATGTATGTATAGTATAAAGTTAATGTAAATTTTTGCAAACAATATCAACGTGGTCTAGTGGTTGTTGTAGTTTTATAGATTGATTGGATCTGGGTTCGATGCTTGATTGGCCCTTATTCTTCTTCATCTGAAAGTTATTAGGGTTTTCTGCAATGCAGCTGCCATTGATTTCCACATAATCTTCATTTTTTCTTTTTTGCGTTTAAACAGCGTTTTGACCTACAAACTTAGAGAAAGCTATGAAAGTACGAAACATGGTTCATTTGGTTGTTACATAAGCAAAAGCCAATGAATGCCTTTCTCAAATCTTCTCACGGTGACCTGAAAGATTCGCTGGCGTAACGCACGTCGCCGAGTTCCTCTTCAATACGGAGAAGCTGCAACAGAAACAAATCAAACTTGTAAATCTACAAGTCTGTATGTATAAACGCCAAATGAAGATTTTGTGGAGAAGATCAATGGCGGCCGCGTTGTCTAGTTGCAGAAAACCCTAATGACATTTAGATGAAGAAGATGATATAATTACGAAAATACCATTCATTTAAGAAATGTCGAAAAAGGGGCAGACGTTTATCGAACCCAGATCCAATATATCTAAAACCTTACCACAACCACTAGACCATGCTGATATTATTTGTTATTAGTTACATTAACTACATATTATCCATTTATTATTTTAACCAGAAAAGCCACGTATTGATATCTAAAAGACACGTAAGAAATCCGTTAACTCCACGTAAACACCATAACCTTCTGACTAACAGAAATCCGGTCAAAGTATGAATAGACCGAAATTTTGTTGTTCATGTATGAAATTTGAAAATATTTAATGTTGATGTATGTTTTAGCACAGGGTCCGAATACATGTACTGATCGGGACCGCGACCCTCTGTTAATGTATGAATTGGCCGATTTCCCGAAATATGAAGAGTTTCTTACCCAAACCCTCGACTAAAATCACAGAGAAGATGGAAAAGTCGTCGTCTCCCGTTTTCTAGCTCCTCCTCAAGCGTGTTGGGAAAGCTTAATTCATTTTTTTCTAATGGGCTTTTGAGCTTATGAAATTTAAGATCTTTTATCTTGTGTAATTTGTAAACATATTTGATTCCAATTATTTTCTATTTATTTGTTTGGTCTTATGAAGCTTCTTACCTTGTAATTAACACTAGGCCTGACTCCTGAGGTTTGGAGACGTTTGACTCAAAATTTTGACAACCCCTAAATATACTATTACTTCTTGTTTAAGGTTTTGTTGAGAATCTAGTATGAGGGTGCTCTAACTCAAAATTTTGACAACCCAAAATATTATATTACTTATTGTTTAAGGTTTTGTTGAGAATCTGGTATTAGGGTGCTCTAATCGGTGTTATAATAAGACAGATGCTCCTTGGTTTGTGCTAGGAAGGTTTTAAGAGATGTTATGCAATGATGAAAAGTGTGGTGTGCCGAGAAGACAAGAAGCTTATTTCTTTCTTTTTTTCCTGTACGGTTGGTTCAGAATTAGATTGGTTCATATGGTGTATTTAGAAATAATTGGTCATCGTCCAATAGATGGATAACAAAGCTGGCATAACTTCATTCATTTTAACTCGTCTTGGGAATTTACAGAAAGCTTAAGCATTACACTCTCGGAAACAGTTTCATCTGGTCTCTTGCTTCACCTTAGAGCAGAACTTGAGGATACAACTTGTGTCTCCTTCCCAAATCAACTTCAACATGATCGATTCACCTATCTCCACACAGTTAGCTTTGAAGAACTCTTTCCAACCCCCTACCAATCTTATTCTTGCACTTGGCTTCTCAGACCTCGGATCCGTGGACCACTTGACACCGTTTTTGTCCAACAGTGTCATTTTAGTTTCCTCATTGATGCCATGCCTCCTGGTGAAATGTAAGGGAAGATACTGCAAAAAAAGAAGATTCCAAAATAAAAAGGATTCAAGAGTCAGATAAAATGTAATCAGACAAACTGCATGTGGATGAAACTGACCAGTATAGATCTGTTGACTGCGTAAGTTTGCAGAGTTAAGGTTACAAATAGATTTTGGGATGGTGAAGACGATGCTTTCCATATAGAACTAGTCTTCTTGAAGTTTTTCTCATCTTGGTTTCTCTCTTCATCATCTTCTGTGCTATCTTCAGACTCTGTGGAGGAGGGAGACATACGTAGAACAAGAGTTCCTCCTCTCTGGATCAGTTTGAAAGTGAAGAAACTTTCAGCTCTAAGTCCATTGACCCTACAGAAGCGTCTCCATCCTCGTGTGATGTACATAGTTCCACATGAATTCTTTCGTTTCAAAATTAAAGTCCATGATGTACCCTTTTCATTCATGATAACAATCTTTCCGCATCTTGTTTCTAGACCATTTGCCCTTACAAAACTCTTTGGAATATTCTGGAAGTTCATTACAACAGAACATGGTCTTGATAAAAATCAGACACGTCAATGAGAGCTTTTGGTTCAAATTAGGAGTAGATATATACCAGCATGTCATATCGCAGGCTTGAAGGCGTGACATTAGCCACATAACAAGATGAATCTAGTGTAAAAGGCTCTGCTTCTCTTATTGTATTCTTCATCATTTTCTTCTTGCTTTGAATATTCACTGCAAAAGACAATAATAAAACTTCAGTTATGTCTTGAATGTCAGTCTCAAAGTCATAGCTATCACAGTACAAAACTCACTATGTTTGTTCTTGTCGTCCAAACACGATCCATAATGTATCTCACAGCAACTAGGTCCGAACAGTGTAACGTGGAAAGCCATGTCTTTCACTTGTCTGAAAATGACAATGTCACCAACTCGTAGATCATGTGCAAGAGCAAACTCTTTCCAACCATCAGTGAGTCTCAGACCCTCTTCTATCTTCACTTTCCAGGTTATCTCCGACGTGTCTGATCTCAGCTTCGCCGTATTTCTATGCTCATTTCTTCCTTCTATATGCTTGGAGAAGAAAGCTACAGGAATTTTCTGAAGCAACATGCAAATACAAAAGCAGAACCATCTTTCTAAACTATCTTCTCAAAGAGACGGAGAAAGATTTAAAAGAAAGGAGAGAGATTGAGTACCAAGTGGCTGTGGAAGCCGGGAAGAAGAGGCGTGAAGAAATGTTGATTCGCCATATTCTCAAAGTTCATAAGTGTCTTACACTGCAACTTCATGGTGGAAAGAGTATGTTATAAGCACAACATTTCACCAAGCTCAGATAGAGCTTTTAATGAATCTTGTGTCTTGACTTTTTTCCTGAACTTCGAGACGGTTTCCATTGGTGAAGAAAGCTACCAATGATAGTTAGTAACCTAATGTACATATTTATTGTTGAGCTATTTGTTTATTTTTCTTATTCTGTATATTCATTAAATGGTTTGGTTTCAGCGGAAGATTTGTGAACTCTACATGCAAAAGTGAGATTTGACTTCAAAAATTAGGAGTGATCTGAAGTAATAGAACAAACATGCATGATCTGAAGTCCTCTTAACACTTTTTATTAATTTGCTTTTTAAAAACCTTTACATCATGTTGTTCTGATTATCACTGGAGATCATGAGGAACAATAGTTTCTGTTCATATTAAGTTACTAACAGAGTGAAACGCAAGAATAGGAGTTGTCTTGACTCTTGAGTATGGCATAATGGAGGACATTGCAGCTAATCCTTAAGAAGCTATGACAAAAATAGAACATAATTTCTCAGAACAACATCTACTAGAGAGACATGACCCATCTTACTAACCAGAAATAGACATGCCACCAATGTGACACCCAAGAGCATAGCCGCTTTGTGAGTTTATGAGAAAACCATTTACATAGACAAGGTTGTGTGGTGTTGATAGTTTCATCTGGTCTCATTGCTTTACCTTAGAGCAGAACTTACAGAAAGCGTAAACATTACACTCAGAAACAGTTTCATCTGGTCTCTTGCTTCACCTTAGAGCAGAACTTAAGGATACAACTTGTGTCTCCTTCCCAAACCAGCCTTAACATGATCGATTCACCTATCTCCACACAGTTGGCTTTGAAGAACCCTTTCCAACCCCCTACCAATCTTATTCCGTCACTTCTCTTCTCAGACCGCAGATTCGTAGACCACTTGACACCGTTTTTGTCCAACATAGTCATTTTAGTTTCCTCATTGATGCCATGCCTCCTCCTAAAGTGTACAGGAAGGTACTGCAACAGAGATTCCAAAATAAAAAGCATTAAAAGACTCACGATTGAATGCAACTAGACAAACTACATGTTGATGAAACTGACCAGTCTAGATCTTTTGACGTCGTGAGGTTTGAGAGTTAAGGTCACAAATATGCTTTGGATTGGTGAAGATGATGTTTTCCATATAGAATTAGACTTCTTGAAGCTTTTCTCATCTTGGTTTCTCTCTTCATCATCTTCTGAGCTATATTCAGATTCTGTGGAGGAGGGAGACACACGTAGAACAAGAGTTCCTCTTCTTTGGATCAGTTTGAAAGTGAAGAAACTTCCAGCTCTAAGTCCATTGACCCTACAGAAGCGTCTCCACCCTCGTGTGATATACATAGTTCCACATGAATTCTTTCGTTTTAAATTTAAATTCCATGATCTACCAGTTTCATTCATCAGAACAATCTCTCCACATCTTGTCTCTAAACCATTCGCCCTTGCAAAAATCTTTGGAATATACTGGAAATTTTATTACAACAGAACATGGTTTTGATCAAAATCAGACCCTTTAAATGAGAGTGTTTGGTTCAAATCAGGAGTAGATATATACCAGAATGTCATATCGCAGGCTTGAAGGTGTGACATGAGCCACATAACAAGATGGATCTAGTGTACAAGGCTCTGCTTCTCTTTTTGTATTCTTCACATTCTTCTTGCTTTGAATCTTCACTGCAGTCATGTCTTGAATGTCAGTCTCAAAGTCATGGCTATTACAGTACAAAAACTCACCAAGTTTGTTCTTGTTGGCCAAACACGATCCATATTGTATCTCACAGCAACTAGGTCCGAAGAGTGTAACGTGGAAAGCCATGTCTTTCACTTGTCTGAAAATGACAATGTCACCAACTCGTAGATCATGTGCAAGAGCAAACTCTTTCCAGCCATCAGTGAGTCTCAGACCGTCTTCTATCTTCACTTTCCAGGTTATCTCCGACGTGTCTGATCTCAGCTTCGCCGTATTTCTATGCTCATTTCTTCCATCTATATGCTTGGGGAAGAAAGCTACAGGAATTTTCTGAAGCAACATGCAAATACAAAAGCAGAACCATCTTTCTAAACTAGCTTCTCAAAGAGACAGAGAAAGATTTAAAAGAAAGGAGAGAGATTGAGTACCAAGTGGCTGTGGAAGCCGGGAAGAAGAGGCTTGAAGAAATGTTGATTCGCCATATTATTCTCAAAGTTCGTAAGTGTCTTACCCTCTACACTGCAACTTCGTGGTGGAAAGAGTGTTATAAGCACAACATTTCACCAAGCTCAGAGAGAGCTTTTAATGAATTTGTGTCTTGACTTGTTTCCTGAACTTCGAGACGGTTTCCATTGGAGAAAGCTACCAATGATAGTTAGTAACTTAATATGTACATGTATTTATTGTTAAGCTATTTGTTTATTTTTCTTATTCTGTATATTCATTAAATGGTTTGGTTTCAGCGGAAGACTTGTGAATCTGAAGTGATCTGAAGTAATAGAACAAGCATGCATGATCTGACGTCCTCTTTAACACTTTTTATTCATTTGTTTTTGAAATAAAACTTTACTCATGGTGTTCTGATTATCACTAGAAATCATGTGGAACAATAGTTTCTGTTTATATTAATTATTACTGATAGGAGTGAAACGCAAGATTAGAAGTTGTCTTGAGTATGGCATAGTGAAGGACGTTGCAGCTAATCTTTCAGAAGCTATGACAAAAATAGAAAATAATTTCTCAGAACAACATCAACTAGAGAGACATGACCCATATAACTAACCAGAAATAGACATGCCAACAATACCCACGAACAAAGCCGCGTTTCGGTAACACTTGATACTGATCAAAAGTTAAAGTGTCTAGTGGTAACATTGTTTTTGCTATTCCTGGGACTAATGACATTATTATACCTTGTGTATCCTGGATTTTAAGGTATGAATTTTCGGTTCCGGGTAGGTGAAACCGGTATCCATGGATAAATGCTGTAAAATCTGATGGGTATTTATATGGCATAACCAAAATCGAATTGAACCGGTCTATTTCAAGTCGGTTGGGTTCGAATTTTCAGTTCTGGTTTTTATGCCTAGGGCTACTCAAAATTATAACTAAACTTCTGTGTGTTAGGGTTTTTGTGTTATGCCGCCTCCTACACTCTCTTTATATAAATCGAGTTTCTCTTCTCTGTTATCGTATTCATAGAAGCAGCGGCGGCGGCTTGAACCACTATTGCAATCAATTTCATGCTATACGAGTGTTTCTCTTGTTCGATTACATTCAGTTTCTTCCGCATCGGGTTCGAGGCTTATTATTTGTTCTGATTCTGGTGAAAACTGTCCGATGCCACGTCGACGATAGCTATTCTTGGCCGTGATCGTCGATGCTACATTGGACATAAACATATGTTTGTGTTTCGCTTTTCTGATAGGAACCTGTTGATCTTGTGATCTACGGGGCCATTTCGGCGATTACATTTTAAATAAATCTTTGATGTTTTTAAAAGCTGATTAATGGGAAGGAATCGATGATGATTATTGCAAAAAATATGGAATTACCGTCTGAGTTTTAATTACTTTGATGTGAAAACGCTGGCTTTACTGAGATTTCTTCCCAGTATATTTGTTTTTTTTGTTAGATCGATTTTGTTTTCAGAGGACAGTGATGATTGATATAGGTCTCGTTCGTCATAATATGGGCCGTAAAAGGTCTATTTGCCGACCATCCTGTTATATACTGAGTCCTTTTGTGTTTTTTTTTTAATTGTTCATCCTATTAGCATCGGCCGATGATTAAATCGATTAAGACAAGCATATGTCTAAATTAATCCGTGTTGATAAGCCTAATCATCTTAATGAGGCCGATCTATTAACTCCTGCGTTGTTTGTTTTTTATTACGAAAAAGGGTCAAGTGAAGAATAATAATGCATAGTTCAGATGATATAATCTCCATGATTACATAACTGTAGCAATAGTCTTTCGCTCCTATCTGATGACCCCCTTGACAACTTTTGAGTTTTGATGTTTGGTTTGTTTTTCTTCTTCTTGACCTTTCCGTTCTTGAATGTATACGTTATGTTGCTCGTTGGCTAATCTCTGAGAATACTTTAGGGTGGCCTCAGGTGTATATCGAACTTGTCGGTTTTCTCATGAAACAGAGCAAATTTTCTCTCCATAACATGTTTATATTGATTCTTACAGTTTTGGGCTTTTAGTTGGTTGATCTGGGTGGGATAGTTTTTGGGGAAGAATATGATAGAAAGTTTTTAGCAGAATGAATACAACTATTGATGATATCGTTGAGATTGAAATTCCTTTGGGCTTTGGCACAAAAGATTTTATCACTTTGGTTATCAGATATTCCTGAGATTCGATTGACTAGCTTCATCAACTACGACAAACTTTGGTTGCTTCTTGAGATTCGTTATGGATTCTCTTGATCCTTTTTAAATTGAAATTGATTTGGGTTTTAACAGAATCTCAAACAGGAGATCCATTTGAATCCAATCATTGATAAGAGTGTCCAGGAGCATTGTTTTGCTATTGATAGACTTCATCAAGCTTTTGTCTTTTTGATCATAACAGTAATCGTTTTTTCCCTTAGATTTGCATGTATGAGGGAAATAGATTGTTGGAAATCTGTTATTTAAATAGATGAAAAAGTAAGTGTTCATATAAATGTTGCAACTTTGGCGTATTAGGTATTGTGAGTCTATCAATGGTGGATCTTAATTCGTTTTTTGGTGGTTTCATTCTTTATTTAGCACATTGTATATCTAGCATGAAGGCGTACTTTTCGGGTAATCTTGTTTCCATTCAAATCACAATTTGTTTCTTTTCTTCTTTGTCTGTTGATGGGAATAACACTTGATTTAGGACGCACAGGCATGTAACCCTCATTAGTGTGTGCTAACCATTGACAATATCCTAGACATCAGGAAGATCTCGGTATCTTATACATTTGTTTGGCTGGAATGTTGTAACTTGTATCATATAGTGATGGTTTACCCGGGAAACCTGACAATTCGTGATCCAACCACAAGAAACGCATTAAGGAGCTAAATCTACCACAGTACATGAACACCTAGGAATGAACCCTTTCTTAAACATAGATAACCTCTGAGAAACTAAGCTATGAAAGTTAGAATATGATTTTTGATACCTTTTATCTCAATGCCTTGTTACTTTAGTGCTCTCTTTGGTGTTGTTATTTTGTGTGATGTTTGAGTATTTTTCTACTAAAGGTAAAATAACATTCACATATCCCGTTGACATAAAATACATCCACAAATCCAAAACTACAAAAGGCCAAACGTTGATTCATTTTAATTCGTCCTGGGAACTTAAAAAAGCTAAAACATAGTACACAGATACAGTTTCATATGGTCTCATGCTTCAACCTTAGAGCAGAACTTGAGGACACAACTTTCGTCTCCTTCCCATATCAGCTTTAACATGATCGATTCACCTATCTCCACACAGTTAGCTTTGAAGAACTCTTGCCAACCTCCTACCAATCTTATTTTATCATTATTAGTTTTTCCAGACCGCAGATCCGTCGACCACTTGACACCGTTTTTGTCCAACAGTGTCATTTTAGTTTCATCATTGATGCCATGCCACCTGGCGAAGCGTAAGGGAAGAAACTGCAACAAAGGTTCCAAAATAAAGGATTCAGGACTGAACAGAACATAAAACGACAAAGTGCTTCAAGGGATGACACTAACCAGTGAATACTTTTCAAGATTGAAAGGTCTAAGCGTTAGCGTCACTAATCGGTTTTGGGACTGTGATGATGAAGCTTTCCATGTGGATCTATGTTTCTTGATTTTTCTATCATCTTGGCTGCTCTCTTCATCGCTTTCTGTTTCTGTGGAAAGAGACTCCACCTCATTAGCTTCTGATGAGCAATCTTCTTCTCTCTCTTTAGGGGACAAACGTAGAACCAGAGTTCCTCCTTTTTTGATCAGTTTGAAAGTGAAAGAACTTCCAGCTCTAAGTCCATTTGCACTACAGAAACTTCTCCACCCTCGTGTGATATACATAGTTCCACATGATCTCTTTCGTTTCAGCTTTAGCTTCCATGTTCTACCCTTCTCATTCATCAGAACAATCTCTCCACATCTGGTGTCTAGACCATTTTCCCTTGAAAATTTCACTGGAAGATACTGAAAATTCATTTATAATATATACAACATGAGTTCAATCTAATTCACATCATAGTATACTTATAATTCAAAATTAAAGAGTAGAAGAATACCAGTGTGTCATAACATAGGGTTGCACGCGAGATATTAGCCACAAAACAAGAGGGATCTAGTGAAGAAGACTCTGCTTTCTTCCTCTGAATCTTCTCTAAAAACAAAACAAATTCAAGTGGTAGTGTGACAAAGAAAAGATCCATGTTCCAAAACGAGCACCATTAGTATGACAAAGAAAAGAACACAACTCACCGAAGTTTCTCTCTTCTGACTCTGAATCTTTGGAGGACAAACGAAGAATGGGAGTTCTCCCTCTTTGGATTAGTTTGAAAGTGTAGAGACCTCCAGTTTTAAGCCCATTGGCACTACAGAAACTTCTCCACCCTCGTCTGATGTAAGTTACTCCACATAGCTTTTGGTTTAAAGCTAAAGTCCATGATGTGCCTTTTTCATTCATCAGAACAATCTCTCCTCCACAGCTTGTCTCTAGACCATTTGCCCTCACAAAACTCTTTGGAAGGTTCTGAAAATACATTACAATACAAGATATATACCATACCTTAGTTTTAATACAACATAAGAGTAGAATATACCAATGTGTCATAACGTAAGGACGAAGGCCAGATATTAGCCAAAAAACATGAGGGATCTAGTGAAGAAGACTCTTCTTCTCTTTTTCGATTCTTTTTCTGTGGAATCTTCCCTGAAAAAAAGAAAATAATAAATCTCACATGCAAATAGTCAAAACTGATTCTCTCTGCTTCCACATTCATATTACAGTTTAAACTTTGTTAGTTGAGCACTTGAGCACCTTTCTTGAAAGCCAGTCTGAGATTCAGAGTTTTAGACAGAGACAGAACACAACTCACCGAGGTTGCTCTCTTCTTCTGAACACGACTCATATTGTATCTCACAGCCACTGGGTCCCAAGAGTGTCACGTGGAAAGCCATGTCTTTCTCTTGTCTGAAAATGAGTATGTCACCGATACGAAGATCGTGTGCAAGAGCGAACTCTTTCCAACCTGCAGTGAGTTTCTGGCCATCTTCTATTTTCACTTCCCAGGTTATCTTTGACACGTCTGATCTTAGCTTCCCCCTATGGTGCTCATTTGTTCCTTCTATATACTCCAGGAAGGCTACAGGAATTGTCTGAAGCAACATGCAGTTACAAAACCAAAACTATCTCTCAGTTTAGCTTTTTTAAGAGACATAGACAGATATAGAAAAAGGGAAAGAGAGAAAGTACCAAGTTGCTTTGGAAGCCAGGAAGAAGAGGCTTGAAGAAACGTTTATTCGCCATCTTCATAAACTTCAGAAGCTCTGAGTCTCCTCGAACAATAGGCTTCAATTCTTGGAGAAAATAGTGTAATAACCCCCAACTTCAAGCCAGCGATCATTTATTGTAGGCTTCTTTCTTTTTGGTTGGTTAAAGTCAAACAAGGGATCTTTAATACTCTTATTTATTGTAGAGCTTCTTCTTTTCACTTAGCTCTGGGCTCTCCACTTTACATATTTCTGTTTCTAGCTAACAGATTTGCATTTATTAGTGTCCTGAGAACATAACTTAAAGACAGGAGCTGCTTTGTCATGTTCATTGATGAACTCCAAATTGAAAGCTTCTCCTAACTTTAGGCCATTCGCTTCACAAACGTTTCTCTCGCACTACAAAAAAACAGGCTCATACCGAGGACTAAAATCATCGGTATGTCGTCGGAATAACCGTATTCCGACGACATACCGAGGAAATATGTCCTCGGAAAAAATTCCTCGGAATTTTTTCGGAATTTTCTAACGAAATTCCGAGAAAACAAAATTCCGAGGAAACTTTGAGGACAACTGTTCCTCAGAAATATCGTCGAAAAATACCGAGGAAGCTCTCCCTCGGTATATACCGAGGACACTTCCGAAGGACAAATCCTCGGAAGTTCCGACGAATAATACCGAGGAAGCTAGCCCTCGGAAAATTCCGAGGACGGGCTCCCTCGGTATATTCCGACGATCGCCGTCGTCGGCATATACCGAGAGAAAACTTCCTCGGAAATTTCCGAGGACAAGCTTCTTCGGTATATTCCGACGACTATGATCGTCGGAATATTCCGAGGGAAATCTTCCTCGGAATATCCAAAAAATTATTTTTTAAAAAAAAATTTATTTTTTTTTAAAAATTAAATTTTTTGAAATTTAAATTCGAAAATATAAAATTAAAATTAAAATAGAAAACATATTATATAAAATTCAAAGTAGTACAAATAAAAATAAAACATTCCGAGTTTTTGAAAAAAAAAACTACGGGTTTTGGGTGTTCGGTCGGCATGCTCGGGAACACCTCATTCGGTGCAACCTCCTCATCATCTCCATCATTTGCTCGTTCAGCTTCCTCGTGCCTCAAATCTCGCTGTTGAGTCACCATCACGGGTCTCCAACGCAGATATCACGATCATCCTTGTCTGGCCCGACCCATAAGTGCTTTTGGATCAACAAAGGGCGGTGGTGCAGCAGAAGACGGAACTGACCGGGACCGACTGAAATAGAAAAGTGTCAAATTTAAATAACAGAAAAGATGAAAAAACTTTAAATAATAGAAAATCTGAATTGAACTTAAAAAAAAAAACTTACCGATTCAACGATTTCGTTGATCGAACCGAGGCAAGTAGGTCGAACCCGTCGAATCGTCATCCTCGGTTTGAAGCTGAACGCCGTCTTCCACCTGAGTGTCGATGAGGGTGACCACATCCCTCACAACACCATCATCAATCTGGCCGGTCTTCTTGTTGGTATCGCCCTCTTCATTAGAGGCGAGATCATCAACAGGCTCGCCCTCATTTTCTTCCGCCTTGAAAAACATAAATTAAACAAACATTAGTAATTAAAAGAAATGCACAAAAATAAAATTTAAAAACTTAAATAATAGAATAAAAAGCGAGTAGCTTACCATGCGATCCCCCATAGTGGCAATAGATTGAGCACCCAAGTTATGCACGAAGGCGCCCTTCCTTTACGTTCGCTCCTGCGGTTGGTGGAGTTGGTGGAAGAAGTTGATTTAGATCTCATCCTTACTCCAGTGCACACCCAACTCCAACCAGACCGTGGGGTTCATCGACTTTGGGACCTTTTAATTAAAAAAAATTGTTAAATAAATTAAAAAATATTTTAATAAATTAAAAAATTGTTTAATAAATAAAAACAAACCTTGTTTATTTCCCACTTCTTCTTCCACTCATGGATCTGCTTCCCATAGTTGTCCATAACTTTATGGACGAAGTGGTGATAGATATACAACGTATCATCGGCATTCAGGTTAATTCTTGCTGAAAATAAAACACAATTAGTAGAAAATTTATATTAAAGATTAAAATATAAGTAAAAATTAGAATACTTACATAAGCTGTTGAAACCACAGATGCTGCTTGTCGGTAGGAAGTCGGTGAAAGTCGGATGTCCCTTGTCGAGGGCGAGTACATCATACGGTTGATCCATGCGCTGATCCCGTTCGAGGATCGGTTGAACCTAATAAAAAGAACAAATTATTAAAAAGGAATCAAATTTTAATGAAAAAATAGTTTTAATTACCATGTTTGACCATGTCCACGTGGATACAGAGTGAGATAGGGAAGATGGTCACGACCGGGCTGTCGAACAAACTCCGCAACTTTCATCACTCCCGGAGGACCCTCGGGGAGGCGAGGCGAGGCGAGGCGAGGCGAGGCGAGGCGAGGCGGGTGCAGCAACGGCAGCGGGAGGAGCATGAGAGGGAAATGGAGAGGAGATGTATGGTAGGAGCTGTGGGGCGGCGATGCGGAACCCTGAATGGAGTGGCTTCGAACCACCACGACCACGGTATTTGTCGAGACCGGCTCTGATCATCAACATAAGACATGTATATATATATATTAAAAAATTGTATAATACAAAAATAGATTTTATATACAAAAAACATTTTCATAACCAAAAAAATTAATTAAAAAAAATAGTTTTAATATATAAAAAATAGTTTTAATATATAAAAAATTAATTTTAATATAGAAAAAATAGTTTAATAATTTAAAAATAGTTTTAATATATAAAAAATAGTTTTAATATATAAAAAATAGTTCTAATATATAAAAAATAGTTTAATAATTAAAAAATAGTTTTAATATATAAAAATTATAAATTTTTTATAAATTGTTATTATACATGATTTATATATATATGTATAAAAAATTATAAATCGTTTATAAATATAGAAAATGGTTTATAAATATTTTTAAAATTTTTTAAAAACGTTTTATTATATATAGTTTATTACTGGAAATTTGAAAAACGTTTTTAAAAATTGAAAAAAGTTTTTAAAAATCAAAAAAACGTTTTAAAAATACAAAAACGTTTTAATTTCTAACAAAACAAAATTTTTAAAAACGTTTTATTATATATAGTTTATTACTGGAAATTTGAAAAACGTTTTTAAAAATTGAAAAAAGTTTTTAAAAATCAAAAAAACGTTTTAAAAATACAAAAACGTTTTAATTTCTAACCAAAACAAAATTTTTTAAAAAAAAAAATAAAACAACAATCAAAACAACAATCCTAACTTAAACTATCCATTCAATCCTAAACTTTCTAACAAACAACATAAAATCCGAAAATCTAATCTCACAAACCCCAAAAAATTGAAAAAACAAGGTTTTATATAATTCTTACATGATTTCGGTTAGGGAGAAGAGATGTGGGAGATAAGGCGGAGGTATGTCGAATGGAGAGAGATGAGAGAGATGAGAGAGATGAGAGAGATGAGAGAGATGAGAGAGATGAGAGAGATGAGAGAATTGAGAGATTGCAGATGCGGCGGAGAAGAAGAAGAAAGTGTTTCGGTTTATATTTAACGATTCCGACGGACACGGGGTCGTCGGTATTCCGTCGGAATCATTAAATATATCACACTTTGAGGTTCGCGAAAAGCCCTAGTTCCTCGGAATTTCCTCAGACAATTCCGAGGAATACTGAAAATCATGATATTCCTCGGAATTTCCTCAGAAAATTCCGAGGGAATTCCGAGGACAAAGGGTTTGGGGTTTCAAAACCTAGTTCCTCGGAATTTCCTCAGAAATTCCGAGGAAATTCCGAGGAATACTGAAAATCATGACATTCCTCGGAATTTCCTCAGAAAATTCGAGGGAATTCCGAGGACAAAGGGTTTGGGGTTTCAAAACCTCGATTTTTTTTGCCGTATTTCATTTCTTATACAAATGTAATGCATACCATTGATGATTCTTTGTATAGATGATCATAAACCATGAAATAACAAAATTTCAAAACTAATTGTAAGTACCATCTTTAACGTTTATTAAAGTGTATAAGTGTTTCTCTTATGTTGTGTGGTTTTCATTCATGCAATCGTGAAACTGTTTGTTATCGTCTAAAACACCAAAGTTTGCCTTCATAATCTGGTTAAGACACTTAATGAAGGTTATATACGTGTTATTCAATTCGCAAAATGTTGTTTTCGGTTTAAAACCCTTAACTCCTCGGAATTTCCTCAGAAAATTCCGAGGGAATTCCGAGGAAGTACTGAAAACCATGTCTTTCCTCGGAAATCCCTCAGAAAATTCCGAGGAAATTTCGAAGAACTTTGGGTTTTATACCGAAAACCCACACCTTCCTCGGAATGTCCTCGAAATTTTCCGAGGGATTTCCGAGGAAATGTACTTTACAATCAAATCCCTAAATCGAGAAGGTAAATTCCGAGGAAATTCCGAGGAAAACCTAAAGTCCCTCGAATTTCCTCGGTATTTCTATTAAAAAAACTAGTCGTTTACGAGTCATCATCACCGGATGAATCTGAATCGGATCTTGGTGAAACTCTCCAATAACTGGTTCATCCTCTGCGTGAACGACGGCTTCCTCTGCGAAGTCGGTTAAATCGACTACAAGGCGTAATTCAGCAACATTTTCTGCTGCAATTAAGTTGCCGGATGTGATTGGTTGTAGTGGGTCTTCCAGCTCAGAACTTCCCTGAACTCGGCCTCTCGGGTTGAGTCTTGTAACAATAACCCATGGATCATCTCTGTTCCTTACCGGGGGTACTTGATATAACAAACTGTAACATTTAAAAAATTATTAGTAAAAGTATAAATTATGATCAATCATTTTGAATAATTAACATTTACTTACCTGATCGGCAACATCTTCTGAGAAGCAAGAATGAAAGGATCATAATATTGCAGCTTTCGCCTCGAATGTACTGATGTAACACTAAATGCATCTGTTCTCACAGCTCGATCTGGAGTGTTGTCGTGCCAATCACAATAGAAAGCAGTCAGCGCAATCCAAGCATGCCCAAATACTTGATTTCCATAATCTCATGTATGTGTCCGTAGTATACATCATCTCGATGCGAGAACAAGCGCCAGCATCATAGGTGCGTGCTTGACGTCTCCTCTTTTCAGTTGTGAATGCATATCCTCGAGTACAAAATCTCGGATATGACTTCACAACATAGTTTGGTCCAACCACCATTTCGTATCCAATCGTCAAATGTTTCACCTCTGGCTAAACCAGCAAACACCTATTAATAGCACATATATAATGAATTAGTATAAATATGTGATAAATGATATTTTAATTTGTATAAATATGTGATAAATGATATTTTAATTTGTTTAAGGCACTCACATAAGTAAACATCCATCCAGCAAATTCTCTGCTTCATTTCTTAGTTCCTCCTCGTGGTATCTATATTCCAACCGCTTTACGCCATGAAAATCCTGTACATGTGATGACAATAATGTAATTAATTAAGATATAAATGTTAATTTGTTAAAATAAAATTTATAAGATAGTAAACTTACCTCTCATATTGAAGAACATCTTAGCGGTTGGTGAGCAAATATGTTTGCAAATGACTTAGCTCTGCTTTCGATGAAGTCGACGGTCGTTTGGTTTTCCGCTAAGTCGTCCAACATCTGTGAAAATATCTGGAACCTTAACATGATATGTTGCCCGTTGGCCTCTATCATCATGCCGAGCAGGTCTTCGTTTTGGTGCGAACCTGTGGAAAGTAGTACTTTCGGCAAAGTTTAAAGTTTCTTCATTGATCATCAATGCGACTATAGAACCTTCCACCCTACTTAAATTTTTCACCATCTTCTTCAAATGGAACATATACGCTCATATAGATACATCCATCTATACTGCACAGGACCACCAAGTTCCAATTTTCTTGCCGGTGAATAACAAGATGCTCCATAACATCAAAAATGAGGAGGAAATATCTTCTCAAGGTTGCCTTGAATCCGGCTATGTTAGTCTTCGATTTTCAATACCTTCAAGAGTCAGCGATCTGCTGCATAAATCGCGGAAGAAAGCACTTATCCCTGCAATTGCTTCATGGACATTTCGTGGTAATAGTTCTTTGAAGGCAAGCGGAAGGAGGCTCCATCAACACATGGCAATCGTGACTTTTCAAGCCAATAAACTTTCCTTCCTTTACGTGATACGATTCGCCAAATTAGATGCGTAACCGTCTGGAAACTCCACATCGTTTGAAATCCAATCAAAGAGCATTTTTCCCTCTGCATCAAGTCGGTATATGGGAAAAGGCCTACCATTCCCATCAACATGAAGTTACGAGCGAGCACATATATCGACTAAATCCGGTCTTGACTTCAAATTATCCTTTGTTTTACCTTGAACATTAAGGATCGTGTTCATGAGATTGTCAAAAATTCTTCTCAATATGCATGACATCTAAATTATGCCTTAGCGGATGATCCTCGGTATGGCGGATCCCAAAAATACTTTTTGTGCGGTTATGTAGTTCTCCAACAGCATCTACCGGAAATTGCTCATGTCCACCGACGTCTGGCGTCCTTGCTGCACCAAAATCTCTTAGTTGTGTCTTCAAACCTTTCCCACTAACTTCCTCAGGTGGACCATCAAACACCTGCTTGTTCTTCTAAACAAAGTCTTACTCCGGCGGTATGGATGATCGGTGGTAGGAATCGTGCGTGACAGTCAAACCAACACGTTTTCTTCCGTTCTTTGGTTGGAAAGCATCTGTGTCATCTTGACAATATGGACATGATAGCCTCCCATCGTTGTCCATCCAGATAACATACCATATGCTGGAAAATCACTTATTGTCCACATTAGTGCGCCGCATTTGAAAGTTCTCTTTACACGAAAATATCGTATGTTTCAGCACCTTCAGCCCATAGTTGTTGCAACTCATATATTAGTGGCTGAAGAAACACATCAAGCGATCTCTTAGGATGCTCTGGTCCGGGAACGAGAATGGAGAGAAACAGAAACTCTCGTCGCAAGCACAAGTTTGGGGGTAAGTTGTATGGTGTAACAATGACTGGCCATAGAGAATATTGTCTTCCACTCTTCCCATACGGGCTGAAACCATCAGTACATAATCCAAGGTAGACATTTCTTCTCTCATACGCAAAGTCGGGATACTTTGATTGGAAATGCTTCCACGCTTTTGCATCTGAAGGATGTCTAATCTCACCATCTGTTGAGTGCTCCGCATGCCATCTCATTCGTTGCGCTGTGCGTTCCGAAAGATACAACCTCTGCAACCTTTCCGTCAAAGGCAAATACCACATCCTTTTATATGGCACTGGAACTCTTCCACTCGTATCTTTATAACGAGGCTTCCCACAAAATTTGCATCTAATCCGCTGGTCATCCGCCCTCCAATAAATCATGCAGTTATCGCTGCATACATCTATTATCGATAAGATAAACCAACACCAGCTCGAGTTTCTGAACCTCATAGTATGAACACGGAGCTACATTATCCTCGGTAGAATACCTTTAACAAAATCAGCTATCGCATCCATACAGTCTTCAGCCAAGTTATAATCTGTTTTAATGCCCATCGGTCTTGTAGCGGATGATAAAGCTGAATGACCATCTGCAACCTTGCAATGGTTGCTTTCCAGCATCAACATATCATAAAATCTCCGCGCTTCAGCATTGGGTAAATCTTCCCCTCTAAAATGATCATTTACCATCTGCTCAGTACCTACACCATAATCTACATCCGTTCTAATTGGTTCTTCTAATCTAACCGCAGGCTGAGGTTCGCTAGTACTACCAAGTTCATAATTAGTTTCCCCATGATGATACCAAATTTTGTAACCGTGTAAACCCACTCAAATATAGATGAGTCCAAACATCCCACTCTTTAATAACCTTTCTATTTTACAATTAGAGCAAGGACATCTTAACTTACTGTTTTACGCTTCGGTTGTCGTGAACTAACCTCATGAATTCAGTTATACCTCGTTGGTATTCTTCCGTAAGCAATCTCGTGTCGGATCCAAATGAGATCGTCGATCCAAGAACGAAAATAATTTGAAGAAGACATGTTTTTGAAACCAAATTCGTGATAGTAGGAGGAAGAAGAAGAAATGGAGTGAATGAAGATGAAGAGGGTGGCTGTATTTATAGATGAAATCTGCCGAGATCTTGAGAAAATTCGAGGAAAACAGACACTTCCTCGAATTTCCTCGAATTTCCTCGAATTTCCTCGAATTTCCTCGGAATCCCCAACGACTCTCCAACGGCTCTTTAGCGGCTACAAAAAGTCGTCGGAATTTTAAAAATCCCCCTCGGTTTTTTCCGACGGACATGGTTTCCTCGGTAATCCCTCGGAATATACCGAGGATATGTGTCTTCCTCGGAATTTCCTCGGAAATTTCCGAGGAAATTCCGAGGAAACCCCATTTCTTAGTTTCTTCGGTATTTCCTCGGTATTTCCTCAGAATATTCCGAGGAACTCATTTTCCCTCGGTATGTCCCTCAGAATAGCGATGTTTTCTTGTAGTGTCGGTTCGGTTAGGTTGATTTAGATTTCTGTACCATTCTCATAAGTACCATTCAGGTTTACAAATTTTTGGGTAAAGTTTAGCTTGATTAATTTCAGTTGGTTCAGATTGAAATATAACTAATATTTGATATCGCTCAAAAATATTATAAAAACCAATGAATTCGAGCAACAATATTCAAAATATTTAAATAATTCAAAAAAATTGTGGTTTATTAGTCAGTTATATAATTTTTATTTTGTAGATTTTCATATGTGCGTGAGATTTCAAAAAATTATCAGTTATGTTTGCTTATGCAACTTCAGACTATGATCATTTAGTTGTTTTTAATTTTGTCAAAACAATACATATTAACTCATATATATATATATTTTATAAATTTAAGACTAAGAACCAAAGTAAATAGAAATAATAAAATTAATATAAAGTTAGCCTAATTAAAACAAGAAAAACTATAGTACAATTCCGGAAGAATATATACAAAATTTGATAACCAAACTGATCCAAATTCTTATATCCAAAATTAAAGGTATAGTTCAGATAACAACATAATTTTATTGACTAGTTATTATAATTCATATGAATAAAAAATAATATAATATTGTGACCATAATATAAATTACGGACCATATTATTATAGTTATTACGATTTAATTATTTTATAAATATTTATATTTATATGAATTTTTTGTAGCAGTTTTGAATCGATCAACATTTTAATTTTTCCTAGTTTTATAAAACTAAAATATCTCAAATTATTTAAAATTTAACCGATCAATATTTTGAATAAAAGTTAGTCTAACATTCACAAATCTCAAAGTAGGCAATTGGACTTCTTGAGTTAAAGCCAATCATTACAAATCTCACATAAAAAGAAAACATAGACACTTAAATTTGTCTTGGGCAGTGGCCACTTACAAAAAGCTTAAACATTACACTCAGACACAATTTCATATGGTCTCTTGCTTCACCTTCGACCAGAACTTAAAGGACACAACTTTTGTCTCTTTCCCGTATCAGCTTCAGAATGATAGATTCACCCATATCCACACAGTTAGCTTTGAAGAACTCTTTCCAACCTCCTACCAATCTTACTCTATCAATTATTTTCTCAGACCGCAGATTCGTAAACCACTTGACACTGTTTTTGTCCGACAGTGTCATTTTAGTTTTCTCATTAATGCCATGCCTCCTGGTGAAGTGTATGGGAAGATACTGCAACAAAGATTCAAATACAAGATTCAAAACTCAACAGAAAATTAAAACACCAATTGTCAAAACACCAATGGCTTAGATTGATGATACTAACCAGTGTATTACTTGTGAGATTGGAGGGATTAAGAGTTAATGTCACAAACTTGTTTTCGAATTGTGAAGACAAACGTAGAACAGGACTTCCTCCTCTTTGGATCAGTTTGAAAGTGAAGAAACTTCCAGCTCTAAGTCCATTGACCCTACAGAAGCGTCTCCATCCTCCTCTGATATACATAGTTCCACATGAATTCTTTCTTTTCAAATTTAAAGTCCATGAAGTACCCTTTTCATTAATCAGAAAAATCTCTCCACATCTTGTGTCTAGACCATTTTTCCTTACAAAACTCTTTGGAAGACTCTGAAAATTTATTATAACAAAATATTGTTTTGATCAAATTCAGACACTATAATGAGAGCTTTTGGTTCAAATTAGGAGTAGTTACCAGTCTGTCTTCTAGGAGGCTTGAAGGCGTTACATTAGCTACATAACAAAAGTGATCTAGTGAAGAAGACTCTGCATCTCTTTTTAGATTCTTCTTCCTCTGAATCTTCTCTGAAAGAAGAAGAAATCAATCCAAGTGGTAATGTAACAGTCAAACGGATTACAAACATCTCCATATCAATAGCTAGAGAGAGACAGGGTACAACTCACCGAAGTTGGTCTTGGTCCCTTCATCACTTTCCGGTTCTGTGGAAAGACACTCTACCTCATCACCTTCTAAGGTGTCTTCTTCTAATTCTGAGTCTGTGGAGGACAAACGAATAACCGGAGTTCTTCCTCTTTGGGTTAGTTTGAAAGTGTAGACACTACAGAAACTTCTCCACCCTCCTCTGATGTAAGTAGATCCACATAAATCTTGTTTTAAAGCTAGTGTCCATGATTTACCCTTTTCACTCACCAGAAGAATCTCTCCACATCTTGTCTCTAGATCATTTGCCCTCACAAAACTCCTTATTCTGACAATTCATTACAGCACAACATGGTTTTAATCAAATTTAGACCTTAGTATAAGTTTTTTTTTTTGTATTTTTTTCAAATTAGAGTAGAATACTAGTTTGTCATGACGTAGGGTGGCAGGCGAGACATAAGCCACAAAACAAGTGGGATCTAGTGAAGCAGCCTTCGTTTTTTCTTGGATTCTTCTTCACTTTCTTTTTCTTTGGAATATTCCCTGAAAAGGAAGAGATGAGTCTCACATGCAAATAGACTAACTGATTCTCTATACTTCCATATGCACAAAGATTCATAGTCATGGGCAGTGTTAGACGGAGACAGAACACAACTCACCGATATTGTTCTCCTCTTCTGGACACGACTCATACTGAATCTCGCATCAACTGGGTCCCAAGAGTGTCACGTGGAAAGACATGTCTTTCTCTTGTCTGAAAATGAGAATGTCGCCGATTCGGAGATCGTGCGCAAGAGCGAACGCTGTCCAACCATCAGTGAGTCTCCGGCCATCTTCTATTTTCACTTCCCAGGTTATCTTTGACGCATCTGATCTCAGCTTCGCAGCCGTCTGCTCATTTCTTCCTTGTATATACTTGGAAAAGCAGCAGGAATTGTCTGAAGCAACATGCAAACACAAAACCAAACCCATCTCTCAGTTAGCTTCTATGAGAGACATATACATATATAGAAAAAGGGAAAGAAAGAATGTACCAAGTTTGTGTGGAAGCCATGAAGAAACGTTTATTCGCCATATATATTCGGAAGTTTCAGAAGGTTTAAAGAACTCTAGTCTGCAATACCCTGGAGAAAATAATTTAATAAACCAACTTGAAGACGTTTCGTTGTCCTATTTATTGTAGAGCTTGTTCCTTTTCGCTCTATTTATTGAGTACTTAATTTCTGTTAGAGATTTAAGACGGGCCAGTCCTCGTCCAAATAATCCGTCCATGGCAGTTTTAGGGTCTGATTGTTGTTTTAACCGTAGAAGCTATCTAAAGTCTTTAAAGTTTTCCTTCAAAATCTCACAGCCACAATTGGGGCTGATATTTTAGGGACTTGAACCCGGGTTGGAGATACTATTGGACGAGTTAATAACCACTAGACCACTTCGATTTATATGTAAATTAATTTATTTGGTAAATATATATGATTTACATAATAAACGGCGTACCCAAAACCAAATTGGTATACCGGTGGCATCCAAACCAAAACCTAAACCGAAATCTACCATGTACCTACTAGATAGAGAATTCATTTATCCGAAAGACCCGAACTAGATCGGATCTTTATCTGAACCCAACCCGAATATCCGAAGTTCCAACCCTAGCCACAATTCAAAGCTTTTAATATTTCTAAAGCCAACTTTCTCTCCAAGTCTTCCAAATACACATATGACAACTTTCCATTATCTTTATTGGAGAATCTCACCTTCAAGCAAACTCCTTTTGCTTCATGGAAAACGTCCATATGTCTTCAAACATATATCCTATTTCCTTTTCCAAGTCCAGCAAGCCCACGTTTATCACGAAACATGGACTCAACCCAAACTCATCTTCATGACACACGCCTGTACTACCTCCTGTAGTACTTCACGAACTGATACAAAACATCTCTCGAAACTGCATCTTCAGTCTCCCCTCCTTTTTTAACTATGCATATGCACTCATCATAACTAGGTTGAAAACCACGTCTTCAAATCCATCTTTTAACAGTCCAGTTTTTAACAATCAAATTAAAAACAACAGCCAAAGTCTTTATAATCTTAAACAATCAGAGCCTTGATTGTTTTCTAAACCACGGGGACTGACTTACCACAAAGCGTGGTTCCAAAGCTTCATTGCTTTGTCTAACGGGTTTGTGGGTTGGCCAGCTGGTTATAGATAATTTAATTTTTTTTTTTAGACAAATAATTAATTTAATTTAAAAACTGGTTGAATGTGGAAGTTTTATTTGTCTAATGGTTTTGACTAAAAGTTTATTAATGTTTCTATACCGTAAAATATAAGTTTCAAATTCTAGAAAACTGAATTATAGAGATTTTTAAAAAAACTTACAGAAGATACTTACAATGGTGCAGCTAAACGTGAATTTTTATAAAACGTATAAACTATAGGTTGAAAAAATTGTTTTTGCAGTGTTTCTCAATGTAATAGAATAATTAACTAATGCTAAAAAGCAGTTTGAATATGTTGTGTGACAAGTTCATGGCACACGCTCCCATCTCTAAGACTTACTGTCAAATTTTCATGTGGAAAACAAATGAAACACTTCATCGACGACATTTAAATATTTAAACATGTAGAAAAATTAACCAAAATTGACTGATGTTTGTAACATCCTGCTAAGAGCTAAATTCTGCTAGCTTCTGTTAAATTCCAGTTTTGAGTCTTCATTCCATTCATATGGCTCAAGCCACTATGTAAAGAGGGTCTCATTTTCGCTGTCTTATGTTATGCCAATAAAGGCATTGGAACCTGGAGCTGTAAATCCATTTGCAATAAAACTGATATCTTCTACTTAATTCTCAACGAGATCTATGAAATCAGATATACCATAATCTGATTGCTCCTATGAATATGCCAAATTTTGTATGCGAATATACCCACTGAAAGCGAGGGCAATACCGTGGGGCGGTCGTCGAGATAATGTCGTCGAATAAGCATATTTTGGCGAAATTCTGGCGAAGCGATCGGTATCATTTCGTCGAATTTAAATATTCGCCGAATTTCGTCGAGTCTCCGGCGACATTACGGCGAATCTTAGAAAAATTACATTCGGCGAACTTCCGGCGAAAGTCGGACAACATTTTCGAGACCAAGTTCATCCGGAACACAACATACCGGCGACTTTGGTTCGTGAATATTCAACGAACCAAAGTCGCCGGAAAATTCCGACGAACCAAAGTCGTCAATCTTCATTTTTAAAAATATTAAATTTTATTTTTTATTTATTTTTAATATTAAATATTAATAAATACATAAAATCCGAAATTAAAATTTAATAATATTATAAATTTAAAATTTCATACAAACTGAAATAGAAAAAAACATTGAAAGTTTTAAAATTCAAAAAAACTAGGGACGGGAAGGAAATAAGCGATCAAGCTTCTCCAATATCTCGCGTTGGCCCTCCTTGAATCCGCTAACTCAGCAAGAATTGTGGCATTCTGCTCCTCCAATGCCACAATCCGTTCATCTCTGCTGTGTAGTTGCTCGAGAATCATGGGATCGGCATATAGAGCTTCGAAGAAGAAGTCGGATCTGAAGAAGCACGGCGGGCCAACCTAACTAAATAGCCTCCTTTCCTTTTAGGAACCGCCTACAAGAATATTTAAAGTTAGTAAACAGTATTATAAAAGAAATATATATTTATTTTAAAATTTACCTTTTCGACCATTTCGTTGATTTGCGGTTGGGACATGGTGGTTGAAGCACCCGTAGAATTGCCGTCATCGAGAGAGGCTGAAGCTTGATAAGCTTCTTTCTGAGATTCCACCAACTCAACGACCTCTCGATCGGGGATCCTGAACTTGTCCGGTCTTCTTATTAGTGTGAGCCTCTTTAATGAGCTCGAGGCGATCTACGGATTACCGTCGTTTGCTTCAATCTAAAAAAAACATTAGTTAAGGAATATATAAAAAAATAATTTAAATAAATGTAAAGATAAATAAATATAAAAAAAGAATCACTTACAAGTTGATCCTCCTTAGAGGACATAGAGCAAGCGCCGAGGTTGTGCACATACATTCCTTTCCGCCACGATCGCTCTTAGATTCTTGGAGTTCTTGAGGACGTCGTTACAGTGTCGTCCTTCTCCCAATGGACTATCAACTGCTCCCACACGTTCCATTAATGAACCGTGGCTTCTTGTTTTCAGCCATACTGTCTTCCACGAGTTGATCTGCCCATTATAAGAGTCCATGGCCTTCTCGTTGAATTTCTGACGGACTGTTTCCGTCAGACCAGACTCCCAAGTGAATTCTTGCTACAAAACACACATAGATTTAATTAGTAATGCAAACAGAAATTAAAATATTAAAATACATTAAAAAAAACTATAAAGTTACCGCAAATTGACGAAACCACAACTCCCGCTCCTCGGAAGGGATCACACTCCACTTCGGATATCCGGTACGGAGCATGGAATACATCATCTGGTTGATGCTCCTGCTAATGCCATTGCTGGACTTTTGGAACCATTTAAAAAATTTCATGTTAGAAAGTTAATTAATGGAAAAACATAATGCTTGAATAAAGTAAAAATACTAACCAAGTTGTATGTCCCGATTAGGTGGGTTGGGATGGAGAACCGGAGATGCTCGACCTGGTTGTTGAACCAATAGTTCAAGCGACATGACCGGTTCTGAGCATGGCGGGATCGGCAGGCTGGAGCGGGAACATAAGCGGAACCGAGTTTTGTTCTGAGGCGATCCCGATGCACGGAAGTACTCACCGAACTACCTCGGCATACGGGGTGCTGAGCGGCGGTGGAGCGGCGTGCCTCGTCGGACCTAAAATTAAAAAAAAAATGAATACATCAGAAACCTTTTCAAAGATTTATATATATATATATATATATATAAAGATTATAAATATTTGTACAAATGTTTATAAATATTTATAAATGTTTATAAATATTTATAAAAGTTTAAAATATTTACAAATATATTAAAATTAATATTACAAGTTTAAATATATTTATAATTATAAAAATGTTTTAAAATGTTTATAATTATAAAACATGTTTTAAAAACGTTTATAAATATAGAAAAATGTTTATAAATATTTAAAAATGTTTAAAAATGTTTATAATTACAAAAAATGTTTTAAAAATTATAAAAAATTTAAAAACGTTTATAAATATAGAAAAATGTTTATAAATATTTAAAATTGTTTAAAATGTTTATAATTATAAAAATGTTTTAAAAATTATAAAAATTAAAAAACGTTTTATTATATATAATATATTACTGGAAACCCCCAAAAACGTTTTTAAAAATAAAAAATACATTTAAAAATACAAAAATATTGAATTTCAACAAATCGAAATTATAAATTCAAAAAAAAAAAAATTAAAACAAGTTTGTAAACAACAATCGCTAACTAATAGATCCTAACTATCCATTCAATCCTAAAGTTTTCAATCAAACAACCTATAATCCCAAGATCTAACTTTCTAGATCTTAAAAATTGAAAAAGGTTTAGAAAATTACATGGTTTATGGTGTGTGGGAGGGAGATGTGGGAGAGGAGAAACTTGAGGAGGAGGGCCGAGGAGTCGCCCGGCGGAGAGAGAGACCGAAATGCGGAGAGAGGGAGAGAAGTGAGATGGGGCGAAATGACAAGGAAGAAGAAAGCTAGGGTTTTTAAG
The DNA here is from genome assembly GCA_016771965.1 of Brassica carinata. Classification (NCBI taxonomy): domain Eukaryota; kingdom Viridiplantae; phylum Streptophyta; class Magnoliopsida; order Brassicales; family Brassicaceae; genus Brassica; species Brassica carinata. The sequence continues at coordinate 42,463,495 of CM028692.1, forward strand.
TTTAATGATTTCGACGGACCCGTGTTCGTCGGTATTCCGTCGGAACCATTAAACTTAAACCAATTGGCGGTTCACGAAAATTTTCACGCGGTTTAATTTCTCCGGGTAATTTGGAATTCTGACGGAATTAAGGAAAGTCGTCAAAATTCCGTCGTATATCGGCCGGTTTCGGCGACATTGTGTTTAGGTCTTTAAAACAAGTTTGTAAATGCAAAATCCAAATCTTTGATAATATTTATAGTATTTGCATAAAGATTTAACTATGAAAATGTTTTCATAACAAAATTTCACACAAAAAAAATTTGTAGTGTAAGATTAGATGAATATGATTGTATAAGTATATGTGTGTGAAGATAAGATGTTAAGAAAACAATGATATACATACATAAATATTTTAATGAGTTGTTATATTGGAGCGGTTGTGATCTAATATTATACTAAACACTTAATATGTGTTATTTTCAAAGTTTTGTGTCGAATATATTTATTTTTGATGTAGAAAATGTTAAAACATATGTAAATGAGGAAATTCCTCGGAAAATTACGGCGACATTCAACGAACCTCTCAGGTTCGGAATGTCGCCAAAATTTTCCGAGGAATTTCGACGACTATTGTAAATCATGAATAAACCACATTCCGTCGGTGTATGTCGTTAGTAGTTCGGCGACATATCGGAACTAAAAAAAATTAAAACTTAACTAAGATGTTATAATTAAGAATTCCTAATCAGAATCTTCAGAATCTTCATCAAACTCCCCAACCTCAGCTTCTGACTCCGAATGTACAACAGCATCAAGTCCAAACTCGGAAAAATTCTCAACGAGTCCAACATCTCCCAAATCTTCAACTGCACTCACGTTGCTGGTAGAGTCTGGTTGTAATGGCTCATTATCAGAAGTTCCATCCACTCGTCCTCTTGGGTTGATTTGTGTTACAGTGACCCATGGATCGTCTCTGTACGTCACCCGAGGGTAACTGATGTAACACACCTATCAATTATACAAGTATTAGCAAAATATAAACCATTAATTATGTTATTAAAAATTATGAATAAATTGATATACCTGATCAGCTTGCGAAGCTAGAATGAAAGGATCATAATATTGAAGTTTCCGCCGCGAATGAACTGATGTAACACCAAACGCATCAGTCTTCACTCCTCTATCTGGGGTGGTGTCATACCAATCACAATAGAATACTACACACCGCAATCCAACCATACCAGGAAACTGGATTTCCAATATTTCTTCTATGTTGCCGTAGTAGACATCATCACCGGAAGAAGACGAAACACCAGCATCATATGTTGATCTCGAATGACCTTTTCTTGTGAATGCATATCCTCGCGTACAATATTTTGGATATGATCTGACCACAAAGTTTGGTCCCCGCACAATTTCGCGTATCCAATCATCGAACACAAAACCTCTAGCCAAACCATCATCCACCTATAAATTAAAGACATATATTAGTGGAAAGTTAATTACTTTATATTTAATATAAACTAATATATCATTTGCATAGGGTAATATGATATATGACTCACATAACTAAGAAACCATGCAGCAAATCCGTTATATGCGAGTTGTTGAAGCTCATCTTCCGTCGCATGTCCGTGAGTCATGCAAACTCTGCCATATAAACACTATATAAAAGATATTGTCAATATGAATCAAACTTATTGAATATATATTAATCTAACTATTTAAATGAATAAATATTTTACCTCTCATATTGTTGAAGTTCTTCACGGTTGGTTAGCAAATATGTTTGCAAATGGCGTGCTCAGTCTCGTAAGTCTCCGCCGTGGGTTTTCCACTAAGTCGTCCTATTTCCCTGAACATGCTTGGGACAGTAACATGATATGTTGCTCTCTCCCCTCTGTCATCATGCCGAGCAGGTCTTGGTTTTTGTATGCACTTCTGATGGAAAATAGTTTTCAGCAAAGATTGCAGATTCTTCATTGATCACACAATGCGACTATAGATCCTTCCACCTTGCTTGAATTTCCCACCTTCTTCTTCGATGATGCATATAACGCTCAAAAGATACATCCATCGGTGCGCACAGACCACCAAGTTCCAATTCTCTTGCGAGATGAATAGCAAGATGCTCCATTACATCAAAGAATGAAGGAGGAAATATCTTCTCGAGGTTGCACATGCTGACTGGTATGTTTGCCTTCAGATTACTAATACCCTCTGGAGTCCTGCTCGGTGCATAAATCGCGGAAGAAAACACTTATCCCTACATAGATAAAAGACAAAATTTTCATAAGTATTAGGTTTATATAAGCATAAAATATAAAAATCATTTAAAATGTAAAGATAAAAGATACCGCAATTGCTTCATGAACATTACGTGGCAATAGTGCGGAAAAGGCAAGCGGAAGGAGGCTGCATAATTACATGACAATCATGACTCTTTAAGCCAGTAAACTTTCCTTCGCTTCTATCAACGAGTTCCGCAAATTTGATGCATAACCGCCTGAAATTGCACTCTATATGTAATCCAATCAGAGAACTCTTCTTTGCAGCACCATCCAGCCGATAAATGGGAAAAGGGCTATACCGTTCTCATCAACGTGAAGTTGAGCGATCACATATATCGACTAAATCCAACCTTGACTTCAAATTATCCTTCGTTTTACCTTGGATGTTAAGGATTGTGTTCATCGATTGTCGAAAAGTTCTTCTCGATATGCATGACATCTAAATTATGCCGCAATAGATGATCCTTCCAATATGGCAGATCCCGAAAATACTCTTTTGTGCCGTTATGTAGCTCTCCAACCGCATCGACTCGAATGTTTTCATGTCCACCTACGCCTGGCGCTCTATCTGCACCAAAATCCTCAACTGTTTCCACAAATCTTCCCCACTAACTTCCTCGGTGGACCATCAAACATCTGCTTGTTCTTAAGTAAACAAAGTCTTACTCGCCGGTATGGATGATCAGGTGGTAGAAATCTTACGTGACAGTCAAACCAACACGCTTCCTTCGTGCTTTTGTTGGAAAGCATATGTGTCATCTTGACAATATGGACATGATAGCCTCCCATGTGTTGTCCATCCGGATAACATACCACATGCTGGAAAGTCACTTATTGTCCACATAAGTACTGCCCGCATATGAAAGTTTTCTTTGCACGAAACATCGTATGTCTCAAAACCATGCGCCCATAGTTGTTGCTATTCATATATCAGTGGTTGAAGAAACACATCTAGTGATCTCTTAGGATGCTCTGGCCCAGGGACGAATTGAGAGGAACAAAACTCTCGTCGCATGCACAAGCTCGGCGGTAAGTTGTCGGTGTCACAATAACGGCCATAGAGAATACTGTCTTCCATGCTTTCCAAATGGGCTGAAACCATCAGTACATAATCCAAGATAAACATATTTTCTCTCTTCCGCAAATTCTGGATATGTTGACTGGAAATGTTTCCAAGCCTTCGCATCTGAAGGATGTCTAATCTCACCATTTGTGGAATGCTCTGCATGCCATCTCATTGCTTTGCTGTCGCTCACTGATACAACCTCTTCAATCTTTCCGTCAAAGGCAAATACCACATCCTTTTGAGCGGGACCGAATTCTTCCTCGCTCTCGATAACGAGGTTTCCTACAAAATTTGCATTTAACCCGTTCCTTATCAGCTCCCCAGTAGATCATGCAGTTGTCAATACATACATCTATCACTTCGTACGGTAGTTGAAGACCCGCAACAAGTTTCTGAACCTCGTAGTATGAAACCGGTGCAAGATTATCCTCAGGTAGAATACCTTTGACAAAATCAGTAATCGCATCCACTTATTCTTCAGCCAAATTATAGTCTGTCTTAATACCCATCAATCTAGTTGCAGATGATAAGGGTGAATGACCATCTCTACAACCTTTATATAAAGGCTGTTTTCCTGCATCCAACATGTCAAAAAATCTCCTAGATTCGGGATTTGGTTCTTCCCCTCGATAATGATCATGCATTTGCTCAGTACCTACACCATAATCTATATCCGTTCTAGGTTCTTCTAACCTAATATCAGGCTGAGGTTCGCTAACAGACTGAGGTTCGCTAGTACTACCATATTCATAACCAGTTTCCCCATGAAGATACCAAACTTTATAATTACGTGAAAACCCTCTCATATACAAATGAGACCAAACATCAAATTCTTTTATAACTCTATTATTATTGCAAGTAGAGCAGGGACATCTTGACATACCAGTTTTTTGATTCGGTTGCTGTTGAACAAGCCTCATGAATTCTCCAATCACTTGAACGTATTCATCCGTAAGCAAATTGGTGTTGGGATCCATATGAGGTTTATCCATCCACGAACGATAATAAACTCCTGAAGACATGATTTTCTCGGAATTATTGTGATTAGAGAGAGTGAAGAGAGAATGAGGAGTGAATGAGTTGAATGAGGAGAGGTTGCATTTATAGGAAATTGGTTCGGGCAATCCGACGACATTAATTCGAATGACCAATGGTCATATTCGCCGGAATTCGCCGGTGTTTTCCAATCTCAAACGGCTATAAAACAGTCATATCTAATTGTCATAAAGTTCGCCGAATTTCGTCAAGATATAGTGACAAAATTCGACGACCTCAACGATTATATATATGATCGAAAGTCGCCGAATTTCGTCAAGATATAGTGACGAAATTCACGAACACAACGGTTATATATATGATCGAAAGTCGTCGAATTTCGTCGGTATATAGTGACGAAATTCGATGACCTCAACGGTTATATATATGATCGGAAAGTCGTCGGAATTTCGTCAGTATATAGTGACGAAATTCCGATGACCTCAACGGTTATATATATGATCGGTATGTCGTCGGAATTCCGTCACTATATTCCGACGGACACATTTTTCTCCGAAAGTCGTCAGAATTTTCCGACGACATTCCGACGACTTCGTTTTTTTAATTTTCGTCGGTATGTCGTCGGTATATCGTCAATAAATTCCGACGACCCTCCATCCGTCGGAAGGTTCGTCGGAATATGCCGTGTTTTCTTGTAGTGACCGGAAATCGCCACAAGCGAGAGAAAAAAAAAGATTGTAGAAAAATCCCGCTGAGTTTATGAAAAATTCAGATAGATCATTCTGCCGATTTTTTATTTTTATTTTGTTGCAGTAGATTGACTATATATTTAACCACATCAATTGAGATAATCATTAACTCTTTTACCTAAAAAGAGGTAAAACGATTACGATTAAAGGCTTTTGCTTGTATTTTGTGCTAAAAGTAAATAAGACCTGTTATTTCAAGACATTGTCTGGATTTGGTATTTTATTTGTTTTAATTTCTTTTTATAATTTTAAAGGTTTTAAGAAATATACGTACTATTTGGATGAACTTTATATTACTATCAGCTTTTTATCAATTAGAATAAACTTTTACAGGGCTTCTATTATTATCAGATTTTTAAATTAAAACTGAAGTTATCATTAATTTTTTAACTTATTTATATTATTAATATATAACTAATTAGTATTATCAACAATTAGTAGTTTGTTTATTTGTACTTTTTATTAATTCTATAAGTAATACAAAGTTATTATTATTAATTATTATTTTTAAATAATTTAATCTTTTATTTATTCTCTAATATTTTAATTTTCTATTTAATTTGATTTAAAATTAAAAACAAGTTATACAACTACCATGATCTATTTTAATAAAATAAGTAACTCGTTTCTGTTACAAAGTTACTATGTAATTTGCTGTCTTTACCATGTAATTATTACTAAAAGTTGCATCAAATTACTGTATATACTGCTCCTCAACTTTAAGATTTAGTTGTTAGATTTTGTTTAGGTTTAGTACTTATGCTTAAAGTTTATCTTTCTTTTGTCAGCCTGATACTCTGTCATTGTATTGTTATGGATTAAGGTTTGAGTTTAGCATTTAACTTTCCTTTATTTAGATTACTCATATGTCGTCTCTCACCACTGTGAAAGTTTTAAAATTTGAGTTTAGGCTATAAAATTTAGGGTTTGAGATTTGGATTCAGAATTTAGGATTTATCTTTCCTTGATTTTGGATATCAAACGAACAGAGACTAATAAAAAAGTTTCACATATGGAATATGAGAAAGTGTTAGGGTATGACAATTGTTTAAACTTACGTAAAACGATGCGATAAGATGAAGGTTTACCATGTTTAAAACTAAACGTTCAATAGCAAACAAACTTGGACAAGAGACAGCTTGTCTAATAACATGAGTCACAGTTTCATGAAAATATATGAGATACATAATCCATTTCGATATTAGTTATTTATCAGAACTGAAAAACATAACAAACGGAAATCAATGTTCGAAGGGAAGACTAATGGCAATTCAAATGCTTTTAATTAAAACAATTTTTCTTAGTTCCCAGAGTTGGGACAGAACTTGAATATCGGACCTGTGTCCTCTTCTTCCTTAATGAACACTAGGCTGAATGACTCACCTAACTTTACACCATTAGCCTCACAGAAATTTCTCCAACCAATTCCAACAGCCACGGTTCCATTTCTTGACAAAAGACATCCCCACCACTTCATTCCATCCTTACCAAGCAAGCTTATCTTTCCAAGCTTCTTGATGCCAACAGCTGTCACGAATTCACTTGGAAGATGCTGCAACAAAATATATAATTTAAGATACAATTTCTAATCCACCTCTTTTGCAATATTTGTTTTAATAAACTTACCAATGTACATGCTTTGACATCTTTAGTTTCAAGGGCCAATGTCACTACTCGGTTTTGGACGATTGAAGATGTATCAGTACTTCTCTCTTTCTCCATGGCTTTTGAAGACTCTCCTCTCTGCTTTATGCCACTGGTAGACTCTGTGTTGACCAAGCTGAGCATAGGAATTTCATTTTTCCATGCTGACTCCAAGGTGAAGTATTCACCCTTCTTTAACCCATTTGCTTTAGCAAACTCTTTCCACCCCTTTCCAAGAAACAGTGCTCTTCCGGATCTCTCCTCTTTTAAATTCACTTTCCACTCTACACCATCTTTTCCTACCAGAGTTAGCAGCCTTGGTTTGGTCATGCCATTTGCTCTCATAAATGGCACTGAAAGATACTGAAAAATGTTTAAAAGGATTACGTAAGATTAATCAGAGAAAATAACATGACCAAATTAGGGTTGATCGTGTAAACTAACCATCGGGAATAAGAGTTGATTTTTAATTAGAACTCACCTGTCTGCATTTTATGAAGCTGTCATGTGCAAGTTTTAACTTCATAAACTGTTTTTGGCTTGGGGAAGTTGGACGTCGTCCCCGACGCTCCTTCTTGGTATAATCACCTTGTGTACCATCATGGATAGATTCTGTTGGGCATAAATCTTGTTGAAGACACTGCACAAAATATATTAAAGGTTCAGACCTTTTCAGCATTTACTCATGATGCCAAGCTGTAGAACATTTAACAAAAAACTCTATTCATGACTTAACGATAATATAGCTAGAAACCAGATATTTCTACGCATGAAATAAGGAAGGGAAGTAGGCAAATAAACCAAACCAGTCCACTACAAAACGACATGTTTTGTTCAAATATTTTGCACCATCATCAAGAAATGCACAAACTAATTGGAAAGAAACTAATATTACATGTTGTGGTATAGAGTCTAGAAGGATTACGGGTTTCTGCTTCAAACTTTCTGGTATTTAATAAAAAACAAAATAAACTAATATTTAAAAATTTTGAACCAAAACCACGTCAGTGTTTCCAGACTAAGCCACTAGGGATCTAAATCCCAAGCATAGGCAAATGAACAGACCGCTTAGGGCCATGATTTTAAGCGATAATTTTAATTGTATGTAGGGCATTATAAATTTTTTACATGAATAATAAGGGCACAAAGTTTTTAGTGATCATAGGGCATCAAGAAAATTTTGAAAATGTTGGACCGGCATATAACTGTTACCATAATTTTTTTTACAATATTAACGAGAGACTAAAAGGCAATATGCAAAAACGTACAAATACCTGAGTATCTTTGCGTACATTCGAATCCGTGACAAGAACAAAAGGACAAGGATGGTCTGATGAAGAAGAATTAACTTCTGTTTCTGAATTGTTCATCTTCGCTTTCTTTTTTTTCTAGCAAGTTCTGCATCAGTAAAAACCACCATGTTAAAACAAGTTACGTATCGAGATGTAATCTGCGTTAACACATATATGATAAATAGAAGTTGTACAGATAAATAATTGAATCAAACCAAAAATAAATAATCTAGAGCCGTTGTTTCAATATAAAAATGTTGTTTAGTCACATAATACAAAAGATAAATTTGTGTACAGATGATCTGTTTCTCCACCTTTAGAGATGAAACAAACCTACGATACGGCAACAAGAAAAGGTAAGCTACTCCCAGAGAAAGAGAGGCGGAAATTTCCTAGACCTTATCTTGAAATCCGAAATCTGGGTGCTTAGTTTACACCAATGGTATATGATATAAATATGGTAAAGCTTAATAACTTAGTTGTCTTTTTGAAATATAAAGTTAATAGTATGCAAAATTTTAAATTCTGGTCAACAAGTATAATATATTACTTAAATTGAAAATGAAAATACCAACTTTGTGGTTGACTTATCGTATGTATACAAGATTGCAATTTTTGTTTTTTGATTTTTTTTAACACAAATTATTATAAAGGATTTCGTTAACTATTTGCGTATAATCTCAAATAATTTTTGTATATATATATATCATTTATATAAGATTTTCAAGATTTTTTTTAACAACCAATTTTTATAGAATTAGATGATTACGCTTAAACCCAAGATGAGATTATATTACAGAGAGAAGCCTTTGCCATACAGTCCACATACCCGTTAAGTTCTCTTGAAATGAAATAATAAAAACAGAAACTGAAAAAAGAAGATAGTTTCTCAATATTCGAAAGGACTCCGTGGAGGTTCTTCGCTTTCGTAATTGAGTTGATGGCTCTGATGAGACCAAGAAAATCTGATCAAAGCCAGATTTTGGTGTAGCTAAGGTGAATGGCGTGGGAGAGTGCAGCCTGGATCGTTAAGCCCTCTGCTTGGATCTCCGATCGCTAAGATTTTCTAGATCATAATTATAATTTTACTGATAGATAGTTTTTATCTTTGGATTTGAGGAAGCTATGTGTGCTTAGGCACAAATTAACAATTCAAAAATGTACATGAAAATATTGTACATCACTCAAGTTAGAATATGGGAGATATCTGATGATGTTACATAGATGAAGTTTGAAAAGAAATGAAATATCTTCACAAGGAAGTATGGTTTTTCAGCAAAGAAGGTTTAATCGACAATATAACATGGGATCCATGAATATTCGAAGAAGTTTATTATATTTACAGTGGAGCTTTGATATGGGCAATGGAGTGCATGAAGATTATATATATGTATCACGGATGTAATATTCTCTCCGAACTATTCTCGATTCTGTGTCTACACCAACTAAATGCCCAGTTCACTACTTAGTTAAAAGAATTTCGATGTAAGGATATATTTTTTTTCAATCTTTGCAATCCAACATATTCCAAATGCACAAAATATAATGGCTGATTGATATACCATGGTTTTGACCCGTTTTTACCCATGGTATGTAGGTGTTTTTAAGATATATATTATGTTTTGGAGTCTGTTAGGTATGTTTTCAGGTTCAGGAGCATTTTGGAGTAAAGTGATGATTTTGGAGCATTTTGGAGCTTAGTAGAGATTTCATCCGAGCTGACTATCAAACCAGACCAGAGGTCGACATTCAGAGACAATAATCGATCGATGCACACTCTGTGCCATCGATCGACATCAGTATTCAGAGAGGTCGACGTATCGAGTTTATAATCGATCGATGCACATCCTGTGACATCGATTGATACAGAGTCGGACAGAAGACAGATTGGTTCCAGCAAACTTGAAGCCCAAGTCTTCACCAAATTACAAGATTGCCCCTGACGAATTTTTAACCTAATGAACTCAATATTTATAGTTTGCCTATGTGTTTAAGACAAAGCATGCTTTTTTTATTATTCTAGTTCTATTATATTGTTTTAAGGTTTTTAGAGATTCTTAGAGTTGGAGTGAAGATCCAAAGAGATTTGTGATTCTCTATCTATCTATCTATGAAGTTCTTTTCTTATCTTGTTGCTATGAATTGCTTGGCCATGTCTGAGTAGTTCCATTGTTAGAGTTAGGGTTCAAATAGGTTGTGAGGGATTAGCCCCAACTATAGATTGCTAAGTTGTGATATTCATTGTTAGGATGTTCTTAATGCTTGTGTCCTAAAATAGCTAACTAGAACCTTGACCTAGGATTGCTTGTTAACTTGACTTCATCCTGAATCCATCCTATTCAAGCTAAGAACACTAGAGAAAGGCGGAAGCTGATATACAGTCTTAGTGAGCACTAATTCAACCCGCATATAAAGCTTGCTAGAAGCGCGTCTACCGATATTTCTATAGAATAATCGATCGACGGAGCGAAAGGTGTATCGATCGATACTCCTATAGAGTCATCGATCGACACTTTCTAATTGATCATCCCGATTGGTGAGATCATTAGATCTAGTCATTAGACGAATCTAGAAAGCAAACACTGGTCGATTTGTTCATAAGATGTTGAGCTCTTTGAAATCATGCATGTAAATTATTAAGCTTCTATAGGATTATAATCCTGGTCATCTGAATAGAAACCCTAAGTCTAGCTACTTTCTTTAATTGTTAAAACCTTCAATCAAACCCACCGAGCAACTGTCTTGCTCAAATCTGCAATTTAAAGTTAATCATAATCAACCTAGCTTAGTCACTAAGGATTAGATCTTTTGTGTTTCCTAGCTCCCTGTGAATTTGATCCCCAAGTACTACAACATAACCTCTTATTTGAGAGAGTAATTCACTACTTAGGGTAATTTGAGTGAGATCAAATTTGGCGCCGTTGCCCGCGAGCTTTGATCGCCATTAGGTTTAATCTGATTAGATCTAGGTTATTTCTTTTAAACCGTTTTATGACAAAAAATTTTCTTGTCTTTTTAGGTGCATACCCAGCAGTACCAGAAGCAACAAGGAAACTCAGCTGCTATTCTCAGAAGATCCTGCAAGTTTGGAACGTTTGATCCGTAAAGAAAAACGCTCCACATCGATCGACATCAACACCAGTTCGTCCGCCGACGTTCGCACACCAACATCGACCGAGACATCTTCTTTGTCGACTGATACTCGCTCATCACCGTCGACTGACACTACTCTTCCGCCGACCGACATCTTGCATCTGACATCGATCGATATCTCCGTCCACACATCGATCGATACTTAGCCGCGAGACATGGTTGCCACACTAATTCTAAGATAGGGCGAGAATGGGGACCTGCGTGATCAACAAGGTCACCTGCGTAATGCAGCAGGTCAAAAGTTATATGCTCAGGAGACTGTAATCCCTGAACTTGATGCTGCAGCTACAAGAACTTTGGCTGATTACAACCGTCCAGATCAATTCTATGCCAACAGATCAGCCATTTGCCCTCCAGCTATTCAGAGAGGCGATTTTGAATTGAAGCCGCAGTACTACACACTTGTGGGACAGACACCCTATTGTGGGTTATCTCACGAGCATCCTATGGACCATGTGAAGAGTTTCAAGGATCTCATATCTGCTATCAAGACCAACGGAGTCCCTGAGGACTACCTTTTCTGCAAGCTCTTCAAGTACTCTCTTGCTGGAGAAGCTTTTGTCTCTTTCCCGTATCAGCTTCAGAATGATAGATTCACCCATATCCACACAGTTAGCTTTGAAGAACTCTTTCCAACCTCCTACTAATCTTACTCTATCAATTATTTTCTCAGACCGCAGATTCGTAAACCACTTGACACTGTTTTTGTCCGACAGTGTCATTTTAGTTTTCTCATTAATGCCATGCCTCCTGGTGAAGTGTATGGGAAGATACTGCAACAAAGATTCAAATACAAGATTCAAAACTCAACAGAAAATTAAAACACCAATTGTCAAAACACCAATGGCTTAGATTGATGATACTAACCAGTGTATTACTTGTGAGATTGGAGGGATTAAGAGTTAATGTCACAAACTTGTTTTCGAATTGTGAAGACAAACGTAGAACAGGACTTCCTCCTCTTTGGATAAGTTTGAAAGTGAAGAAACTTCCAGCTCTAAGTCCATTGACCTTACAGAAGCGTCTCCATCCTCCTCTGATATACATAGTTCCACATGAATTCTTTCTTTTCAAATTTAAAATCCATGAAGTACCCTTTTCATTAATCATAAAAATCTCTCCACATCTTGTGTCTAGACCATTTTTCCTTACAAAACTCTTTGGAAGACTCTGAAAATTTATTATAACAAAATATTGTTTTGATCAAATTCAGACACTATAATGAGAGCTTTTGGTTCAAATTAGGAGTAGTTACCAGTCTGTCTTCTAGGAGGCTTGAAGGCGTTACATTAGCTACATAACAAAAGTGATCTAGTGAAGAAGACTCTGCATCTCTTTTTAGATTCTTCTTCCTCTGAATCTTCTCTGAAAGAAGAAGAAATCAATCCAAGTGGTAATGTAACAGTCAAACGGATTACAAACATCTCCATATCAATAGCTAGAGAGAGACAGGGTACAACTCACCGGGTTGGTCTTGGTCCCTTCATCACTTTCCGGTTCTGTGGAAAGACACTCTACCTCATCACCTTCTAAGGTGTCTTCTTCTAATTCTGAGTCTGTGGAGGACAAACGAATAACCGGAGTTCTTCCTCTTTGGGTTAGTTTGAAAGTGTAGACACTACAGAAACTTCTCCACCCTCCTCTGATGTAAGTAGATCCACATAAATCTTGTTTTAAAGCTAGTGTCCATGATTTACCCTTTTCACTCACCAGAAGAATCTCTCCACATCTTGTCTCTAGATCATTTGCCCTCACAAAACTCCTTATTCTGACAATTCATTACAGCACAACATGGTTTTAATCAAATTTAGACCTTAGTATAAGTTTTTTTTTTTGTATTTTTTTCAAATTAGAGTAGAATACTAGTTTGTCATGACGTAGGGTGGCAGGCGAGACATAAGCCACAAAACAAGTGGGATCTAGTGAAGCAGCCTTCGTTTCTTTTCTTGGATTCTTCTTCACTTTCTTTTTCTTTGGAATATTCCCTGAAAAGGAAGAGATGAGTCTCACATGCAAATAGACTAACTGATTCTCTATACTTCCATATGCACAAAGATTCATAGTCATGGGCAGTGTTAGACGGAGACAGAACACAACTCACCGATATTGTTCTCCTCTTCTGGACACGACTCATACTGAATCTCGCATCAACTGGGTCCCAAGAGTGTCACGTGGAAAGACATGTCTTTCTCTTGTCTGAAAATGAGAATGTCGCCGATTCGGAGATCGTGCGCAAGAGCGAACGCTGTCCAACCATCAGTGAGTCTCCGGCCATCTTCTATTTTCACTTCCCAGGTTATCTTTGACGCATCTGATCTCAGCTTCGCAGCCGTCTGCTCATTTCTTCCTTGTATATACTTGGAAAAGAAAGCAGCAGGAATTGTCTGAAGCAACATGCAAACACAAAACCAAACCCATCTCTCAGTTAGCTTCTATGAGAGACATATACATATATAGAAAAAGGGAAAGAAAGAATGTACCAAGTTTGTGTGGAAGCCATGAAGAAACGTTTATTCGCCATATATATTCGGAAGTTTCAGAAGGTTTAAAGAACTCTAGTCTGCAATACCCTGGAGAAAATAATTTAATAAACCAACTTGAAGACGTTTCGTTGTCCTATTTATTGTAGAGCTTGTTCCTTTTCGCTCTATTTATTGAGTACTTAATTTCTGTTAGAGATTTAAGACGGGCCAGTCCTCGTCCAAATAATCCGTCCATGGCAGTTTTAGGGTCTGATTGTTGTTTTAACCGTAGAAGCTATCTAAAGTCTTTAAAGTTTTCCTTCAAAATCTCACAGCCACAATTGGGGCTGATATTTTAGGGACTTGAACCCGGGTTGGAGATACTATTGGACGAGTTAATAACCACTAGACCACTTCGATTTATATGTAAATTAATTTCTTTGGTAAATATATATGATTTACATAATAAACGGCGTACCCAAAACCAAATTGGTATACCGGTGGCATCCAAACCAAAACCTAAACCGAAATCTACCATGTACCTACTAGATAGAGAATTCATTTATCCGAAAGACCCGAACTAGATCGGATCTTTATCTGAACCCAACCCGAATATCCGAAGTTCCAACCCTAGCCACAATTCAAAGCTTTTAATATTTCTAAAGCCAAATCCTGTTAGTGCAGATGAGGCGACGAAAACTAAATGCAAAAAGTAAAGGCATATCAAATTTGTTAACGGGGTTCGTTTTCTACATCCCCGAGACCTCGTCCAGATTTCATTGACTTAGAACAAGGAGCAACCTACAATTACTATATTGTACAACACACACACACTAGTGTTTACCATTCTTTTCTAAGAAGCAATCTACAAAGATTAGGAATCAAACACGCGCATAGATCACCATCCCACGCACCGGAGCACACTGTCTTCTACAGCTGCAATCTTCACAGATTCTCTTCAATGAAACCTCCTTGCTAAACTCCCCCTGAGTCTAGGCTTCAATCTTCCATCTCCTCGGAAGTACTTCACCAAGTACGTCAGCACCCAACGCACACCAGTGACACAAAACGCTTGATCACCCAAGCACACACGAAGCTACCCACGAGCTCTACACAATGGCCAACTCCATTAAACAAAGCGTCAAGTCCAACACCACCAAACTAAGTCAACATCGGACTCCATCAGAAACTACTTCAGACACTGCTTCGACACCAAGCAGTAACAAACACCAATATACAATGAAACCCCTCTCTCTATTCTATGAGGTCTGACTTTCTCATAAGGCCCCTTCCTTATATAGTAGATCAGAACTTGTTCTCCACGTTTTTAATTTGCTTTCTAAGTCTTCAGCTTTCTCTCCAAGTCTTCCAAATACACATATGACAACTTTCCATTATCTTTATTGGAGAATCTCACCTTCAAGCAAACTCCTTTTGCTTCATGGAAAACGTCCATATGTCTTCAAACATATATCCTATTTCCTTTTCCAAGTCCAGCAAGCCCACGTTTATCACGAAACATGGACTCAACCCAAACTCATCTTCATGACACTGCATTACCTCCTCGTAGTACTTCACTTAACTGATACAAAACATCTCTAAACTGCATCTTCAGTCTCCCCTTTTTAACTATGCATATGCACTCATCATAACTAGGTTGAAAACCACGTCTTCAAATCCATCTTTTAACAGTCCAGTTTTTAACAATCAAATTAAAAACAACAGCCAAAGTCTTTATAATCTTAAACAATCAGAGCCTTGATTGTTTTCCAAACCACGGGGACTGACTTACCACAAAGCGTGGTTCCAAAGCTTCATTGCTTTGTCTAACGGCGGGTTTGTGGGTTGGCCAGCTGGTTATAGATAATTTAATTTCTTTTTTTTAGACAAATAGTTAATTTAATTTAAAAACTGGTTGAATGTGGAAGTTTTATTTGTCTAATGGTTTTGACTAAAAGTTTATTAATGTTTCTATACCGTAAAATATAAGTTTCAAATTCTAGAAAACTGAATTATAGAGATTTTTAAAAAAACTTACAGAAGATACTTACAATGGTGCAGCTAAACGTGAATTTTTATAAAACGTATAAACTATAGGTTGAAAAAATTGTTTTTGCAGTGTTTCTCAATGTAATAGAATAATTAACTAATGCTAAAAAGCGGTTTGAATATGTTGTGTGACAAGTTCATGGCACACGCTCCCATCTCTAATACTTACTGTCAAATTTTCATGTGGAAAACAAATGAAACACTTCATCGACGACATTTAAATATTTAAACATGTAGAAAAATTAACCAAAATTGACTGATGTTTGTAACATCCTGCTAAGAGCTAAATTCTGCTAGCTTCTGTTAAATTCCAGTTTTGAGTCTTCATTCCATTCATATGGCTCAAGCCACTATGTAAAGAGGGTCTCATTTTCGCTGTCTTATGTTATGCCAATAAAGGCATTGGAACCTGGAGCTGTAAATCCATTTGCAATAAAACTGATATCTTCTACTTAATTCTCAACGAGATCTATGGAATCAGATATACCATAATCTGATTGCTCCCTATGAATATGCCAAATTTTGTATGCGAATATACCCACTACAAGAAAACAGGGCGATACCGACGGACGAATTCGTCAGAATGTCGTCGGAATAAGCATATTTTGACGAAATTCTGACGAAAACGGTCGTCGATATCATTTCGTCGGAATTTAAATATTCGTCGGAATTTCGTCAGAGTCTCCGACGACATTCTGACGAATACCGAGAAATCACATTCTGACGAACTTCCGACGAAAGTCCGACAACATTTTCCGAGACCAAGTTCATCGGAAACACAACATACCGACGACTTTGGTTCGTCGGAATATTCCGACGAACCAAAGTCGTCGGAAAATTCAGACGAACCAAAGTCGTCGGAATTCTTCATTTTTAAAAATATTAAATTTTATTTTTATTTATTTTTAATATTAAATATTAATAAATACATAAAATCCGAAATTAAAATTTAATAATATTATAGAATTTAAAATTTCATACAAACTGAAATAGAAAAAAACATTCAGAAAGTTTTAAAATTCAAAAAAAACTAGGGACGGAAGGAAATAAACGATCAAGCTTCTCCAATATCTCCGTGTTGGCCCTCCTTGAATCAAGAACTCAGCAAGAATTGTGGCATTCTGCTCCTCAATGCCACAATCCGCTCATCTCTGCTGTGTAGTTGCTCAGAATCATGGGATCGGCATATGGAGCTTGCACGAAGAAGTCGGATCTGAAGAAGCACGGCGGCCAACCCAACTAAATAGCCTCCTTTCCTTTTAGGAACCGCCTACAAGAATTTTAAAGTTAGTAAACAGTATTATAAAAGAAATATATATTTATTTTAAAATTTACCTTTTCGACCATCTCGTTGATTTGCGGTTGGGACATGGTGGTTGAAGCACCCGTAGAATTGCCGTCATCGAGAGAGGCTGAGAAGCTTGATAAGCTTCTTTCGAGATTCCACCAACTCAACGACCTCTCTCGATCGGGGATCCTGAACTTGTCCGGTCTTCTTATTAGTGTGAGCCTCTTTAATGAGCTCGAGGCGATCTACGGGATTACCGCCGCTTGCTTCAATCTAAAAACATTAGTTAAGGAATATATAAAAAATAATTTAAATAAATGTAAAGATAAATAAATATAAAAAGAATCACTTACAAGTTGATCCTCCTAGAGGACATAGAGCAAGCCGAGGTTGTGCACATACATTCCTTTCCGCCACGACGCTTCTTCCGATTCTTGGAGTTCTACGAGACGCCGTTATGTTGTCGCCCTTCTCCCAATGGACTATCAACTGCTCCCACACCGCCCCATTAATGAACCGTGGCTTCTTGTTTTTCAGCCATACTGTCTTCCACAAGTTGATCTGCTTCGTATAAGAGTCCATGGCCTTCTCGTTGAATTTCTGACGGACTGTTTCCGTCAGACCAGACTCCCAAGTGAATTCTTGTTACAAAACACACATAGATTTAATTAGTAATGCAAACAGAAATTAAAATATTAAAATACATTAAAAAAACTAAAAAGTTACCGCAAATTGACGAAACCACAACTCCCGCTCCTCGGAAGGGATCACACTCCACTTCGGATATCCGGTACGGAGCATGGAATACATCTTCTGGTTGATGCTCCTGCTAATGCCATTGCTGGACTTTTGGAACCATTTAAAAAACTTCATGTTAGAAAGTTAATTAATGGAAAAAACATAATGCTTGAATAAAGTAAAAATACTAACCAAGTTGTATGTCCCGGTCGTGGGTTGGGATGGAGAACCGGGAGATGCTCTCGACCTGGTTGTTGAACCAATAGTTCAACTGACATGACCCCCGGTTCCTGCTGAGCATGAGCAGGATCGACAGCTGGAGCGGGAACATAAGCGGGAACCGAGTTTTGTTCCTGAGACGATCCCGATGCACGGGAAGTACTCACCGAACTACCTCGGCCGCCACGGGGTGCTGAACGACGAGCGGTGGAACGGCGTGCCTCGTCAGACCTAAAATTAAAAAAAAAAATTAATACATCAGAAACCTTTTCAAAGTTTTATATATATATATATATATATATATAAAGATTATAAATATTTGTACAAATGTTTATAAATATTTATAAATGTTTATAAATATTTATAAAAGTTTAAAAATATTTACAAATATATTAAAAATTAATATTACAAGTTTAAATATATTTATAATTATAAAAAATGTTTTAAAAATGTTTATAATTATAAAACATGTTTTAAAAACGTTTATAAATATAGAAAAATGTTTATAAATATTTAAAAATGTTTAAAAATGTTTATAATTACAAAAAATGTTTTAAAAATTATAAAAAATTTAAAAACGTTTATAAATATAGAAAAATGTTTATAAATATTTAAAATTGTTTAAAAATGTTTATAATTACAAAAAATGTTTTAAAAATTATAAAAATTTAAAACGTTTTATTATATATAATATATTACTGGAAACCCCCAAAAACGTTTTTAAAAATCAAAAATACATTTAAAAATACAAAAAATAATGAATTTCAACAAACAGAAATTATAAATTCAAAAAAAAAAACTAGGGACAGAAGGAAATAAACGATCAAGCTTCTCCAATATCTCCGTGTTGGCCCTCCTTGAATCAAGAACTCAGCAAGAATTGTGGCATTCTGCTCCTCCAATGCCACAACCGCTCATCTCTGCTGTGTAGTTGCTCCAGAATCATGGGATCGGCATATGGAGCTTGCACGAAGAAGTCGGATCTGAAGAAGCACGGCGGCCAACCCAACTAAATAGCCTCCTTTCCTTTTAGGAACCGCCACAAGAATTTTAAAGTTAGTAAACAGTATTATAAAAGAAATATATATTTATTTTAAAATTTACCTTTTCGACCATCTCGTTGATTTGCGGTTGGGACATGGTGGTTGAAGCACCCGTAGAATTGCCGCCATCGAGAGAGGCTGAGAAGCTTGATAAGCTTCTTTCGAGATTCCACCAACTCAACGACCTCTCGATCGGGGATCCCGAACTTGTCCGGTCTTCTTATTAGTGTGAGCCTCTTTAATGAGCTCGAGGCGATCTACGGGATTACCGCCGCTTGCTTCAATCTAAAAACATTAGTTAAGGAATATATAAAAAATAATTTAAATAAATGTAAAGATAAATAAATATAAAAAAAGAATCACTTACAAGTTGATCCTCCTTAGAGGACATAGAGCAAGCGCCGAGGTTGTGCACATACATTCCTTTCCGCCACGATCGCTTCTTCCGATTCTTGGAGTTCTTACGAGACGCCGTTATGTTGTCGCCCTTCTCCCAATGGACTATCAACTGCCCCACACCGCCCCATTAATGAACCGTGGCTTCTTGTTTTTCAGCCATACTGTCTTCCACAAGTTGATCTGCTTCGTATAAGAGTCCATGGCCTTCTCGTTGAATTTCTGACGGACTGTTTCCGTCAGACCAGACTCCCAAGTGAATTCTTGTTACAAAACACACATAGATTTAATTAGTAATGCAAACAGAAATTAAAATATTAAAATACATTAAAAACTAAAAGTTACCGCAAATTGACGAAACCACAACTCCGCTCCTCGGAAGGGATCACACTCCACTTCGGATATCCGCACGGAGCATGGAATACATCTTCGGTTGATGCTCCCGCTAATGCCATTGCTGGACTTTTGGAACCATTTAAAAAACTTCATGTTAGAAAGTTAATTAATGGAAAAACATAATGCTTGAATAAAGTAAAAATACTAACCAAGTTGTATGTCCCGGTCGTGGGTTGGGATGGAGAACCGGAGATGCTCGACCTGGTTGTTGAACCAATAGTTCAACCGACATGACCCCGTTCCTCGCCGAGCATGAGCAGGATCGACACCGAGCGGAACATAAGCGGAACCGAAGTTTTGTTCCTGAGACGATCCCGATGCACGGGAAGTACTCACCGAACTACCTCGGCCGCCACGGGGTGCTGAACGACGAGCGGTGGAACGGCGTGCCTCGTCAGACCTAAAATTAAAAAAAAAATGAATACATCAGAAACCTTTTCAAAGTTTTATATATATATATATATATATATAAAGATTATAAATATTTGTACAAATGTTTATAAATATTTATAAATGTTTATAAATATTTATAAAAGTTTAAAAATATTTACAAATATATTAAAAATTAATATTACAAGTTTAAATATATTTATAATTATAAAAAATGTTTTAAAAATGTTTATAATTATAAAACATGTTTTAAAAACGTTTATAAATATAGAAAAATGTTTATAAATATTTAAAAATGTTTTAAAAATGTTTATAATTACAAAAATGTTTTAAAATTATAAAAATTTAAAACGTTTATAAATATAGAAAAATGTTTATAAATATTTAAAATTGTTTAAAAATGTTTATAATTACAAAAATGTTTTAAAATTATAAAAATTTAAAACGTTTTATTATATATAATATATTACTGGAAACCCCCAAAAACGTTTTTAAAAATCAAAAATACATTTAAAAATACAAAAAATAATGAATTTCAACAAACAGAAATTATAAATTCAAAAAAAAAAAATTAAAACAAGTTTGTAAACAACAATCCCTAACTAATAGATCCTAACTATCCATTCAATCCTAAAGTTTTCAATCAAACAACCTATAATCCCAAGATCTAACTTTCTAGATCTTAAAAATTGAAAAAGGTTTAGAAAATTACATGGTTTATGGTGTGTGGGAGGGAGATGTCGGAGAGGGGAGCACGGAAGTCGCCGGAGAGAGGAGGACGGACGTCGCCGGAGTCGCCGGAGTCGCCGGAGTCGCCGGAGTCGCCGGAGAGGGAGGGGCCTCGAAATCGCCGGAGAGGGAGGGGAGAGAAGTGAGATGGGGCGGAAATGACAAGGAAGAAGAAAGCTAGGGTTTTTAAGTTTAATGATTCTGACGGACACGTGTTCGTCGGTATTCCGTCGGAATCATTAAACTTAAACCAATTACGGTTCACGAAAATTTTCACGCGGTTTAATTTCCCGGTAATTTGGAATTCGGCGGAATTAGGAAAGTCGTCGAATTCGCCGGTATATTCTCGACGGATTTCGGCGACATTGTGTTTAGGTCTTTAAAACAAGTTTGTAAATGCAAAATCCAAATCTTTGATAATATTTATAGTATTTGCATAAAGATTTAACTATGAAAATGTTTTCATAACAAAATTTCACACAAAAAAAATTTGTAGTGTAAGATTAGATGAATATGATTGTATAAGTATATGTGTGTGAAGATAAGATGTTAAGAAAACAATGATATACATACATAAATATTTTAATGAGTTGTTATATTGGAACGGTTGTGATCTAATATTATACTAAACACTTAATATGTGTTATTTTCAAAGTTTTGTGTCCGAATATATTTATTTTTGATGTAGAAAATGTTAAAATATATGTTGATGAGGGCCTCGACGACATTCACCTAACCTCTCGTGTTCGAATGTCGCCAAAATTTTCCGAGGAATTTCGACGACTATTGTAAATCATGAATAAACCACATCCGCCTTTATGTCGTCAAGAGTTTCCGACGGACTCTAAAAAAATTACAATTTAACTAAGATGTTATAATTAAGAATTCCTAATCAGAATCTTCAGAATCTTCATCAAACTCCCCAACCTCAGCTTCTGACTCCGAATGTACAACAGCATCAAGTCCAAACTCGGAAAAATTCTCAACGAGTCCAACATCTCCCAAATCTTCAACTGCACTCACGTTGCTGGTATAGTCTGGTTGTAATGGCTCATTATCAGAAGTTCCATCCACTCGTTCTCTTGGGTTGATTTGTGTTACAGTTGACCCATGGATCGCTCTCAGACGCCACCCGAGGGTAACTGATGTAACACACCTATCAATTATACAAGTATAGTAAAATATAAACCATTAATTATGTTATTAAAAATTATGAATAAATTGATATACCTGATCAGCTTGCGAAGCTAGAATGAAAGGATCATAATATTGAAGTTGCCGCCGCGAATGAACTGATGTAACACCAAACGATCAGTCTTCACCTCTATCCGGGTGGTGTCATACCAATCACAATAGAATACTACACACCGCAATCCAACCATACCAGGAAACTGGATTTCCAATATTTCTTCAATGTTGCCGTAGTAGACATCATCACCGGAAGAAGACGAAACACCAGCATCATATGTTGATCTCGAATGACCTTTTCTTGTGAATGCATATCCTCGCGTACAATATTTTGGATATAATCTGACCACAAAGTTTGGTCCTCGCACAATTTCACGTATCCAATCATCGAACACAAAACCTCTAGCCAAACCATCATCCACCTATAAATTAAAGACATATATTAGTGGAAAGTTAATTACTTTATATTTAATATAAACTAATATATCATTTGCATAGGGTAATATGATATATGACTCACATAACTAAGAAACCATGCAGCAAATCCGTTATGTCTGAGTTGTTGAAGCTCATCTTCCGTCGCATGTCTGTGAGTCATACGCAACTCTGCCATATAAACACTATATAAAAAGATATTGTCAATATGAATCAAACTTATTGAATATATATTAATCTAACTATTTAAATGAATAAATATTTTTACCTCTCATATTGTTGAAGTTCTTCAAGGTTGGTTAGCAAATATGTTTGCAAATGAGCTGCTCAGTCTCGGTAAGTCTCCGCCGTGGGTTTTCACTAAGTCGCCCTATTTCCTGAACATGCTTGGGACAGTAACATGA
Organism: Brassica carinata; assembly: GCA_016771965.1. NCBI lineage: Eukaryota > Viridiplantae > Streptophyta > Magnoliopsida > Brassicales > Brassicaceae > Brassica > Brassica carinata. Next base: position 42,486,405 of record CM028692.1, read on the forward strand.
TATGTTGCTCTCCCCTCTGTCATCATGCCGAGCAGGTCTTCGGTTTTTGTATGCACTTCGATGGAAAATAGTTTTCAGCAAAGATTGCGTTTCTTCATTGATCACCGTATGACTATAGATCCTTCCACCTTGCTTGAATTTCCCACCTTCTTCTTCAGATGATGCATATAACGCCCAAAAAGATACATCCATCGGTACTGCACAGGACCACCAAGTTCCAATTCTCTTGCGAGATGAATAGCAAGATGCTCCATTACATCAAAGAATGATGGAGGAAATATCTTCTCGAGGTTGCACATGCTGACTGGTATGTTTGCCTTCAGATTACTAATACCCTCTCAAGTCACCGCCTGGTGCATAAATCGCGAAGAAAACACTTATCCCTACCTAGATAAAAGACAAAATTTTCATAAGTATTAGGTTTATATAAGCATAAAATATAAAAATCATTTAAAATGTAAAGATAAAAGATACCTGCAATTGCTTCATGAACATTACGTGGCAATAGTGCGGAAAAAGCAAACGGAAGGAGGCGCTGCATAATTACATGACAATCATGACTCTTTAAGCCAAGAACTTTCCTTCTCTTCTATCAACGCAGTTCCGCAAATTTGATGCATAACCGCCTGAAATTGCACTCTATATGTAATCCAATCAGAGAACTCTTCTTTGCAGCACCATCCAGCCGATAAATGGGAAAAGGGCCATACCGTTCTCATCAACGTGAAGTTCGAACGATCACATATATCGACTAAATCCAACCTTGACTTCAAATTATCCTTCGTTTTACCTTGGATGTTAAGGATTGTGTTCATCAGATTGTCGAAAAAGTTCTTCTCGATATGCATGACATCTAAATTATGCCGCAATAGATGATCCTTCCAATATGGCAGATCCCAGAAAATACTCTTTTGTGCGGTTATGTAGCTCTCCAACCGCATCGACTCAATGTTTTCATGTCCACCTACGCCCGGCGCTCTATCTGCACCAAAATCCTCAACTGTTTCCACAAATCTTCCCCACTAACTTCCTCGTGGACCATCAAACATCTGCTTGTTCTTCGTAAACAAAGTCTTACTCCTTCGGTATGGATGATCGGTGGTAGAAATCTTACGTGACAGTCAAACCAACACGTTTTCCTTCGTGCTTTTGTTGGAAAGCATATGTGTCATCTTGACAATATGGACATGATAGCCTCCCATGTGTTGTCCATCCGATAACATACCATATGCTGGAAAGTCACTTATTGTCCACATAAGTATCGCCCGCGATATGAAAGTTTTCTTTGCACGAAACATCGATGTCTCAAAACCATGCCCATAGTTGTTGCAACTCATATATCAGTGGTTGAAGAAACACATCTAGTGATCTCTTAGGATGCTCTGGCCCGTGGACGAGAATTGAGAGGAACAAAACTCGCCGCGATGCACAAGCTCGGCGGTAATTTGTACGGTGTCACAATAACTGGCCATAGAGAATACTGTCTTCCATGGTTTCCAAATGGGCTGAAACCATCAGTACATAATCCAAGATAAACATTTCTTCTCTCTTCCGCAAATTCGGATATGTTGATGGAAATGTTTCCAAGCCTTCGCATCGAAGGATGTCTAATCTCACCATTTGTGGAATGCTCGCATGCCATCTCATTGCTTTTGCTGTGCGCCACACTGATACAACCTCTTCAATCTTTCCACAAAGGCAAATACCACATCCTTTTGAACGGGACCGAATTCTTCCCTCGCTCGATAGCGAGGTTTCCTACAAAATTTGCATTTAACCCGTTCCTTATCAGCTCCCCAGAGATCATGCAGTTGTCAATACATACATCTATCACTTCAGACGGTAGTTGAAGACCCGCAACAAGTTTCGAACCTCGTAGTATGAAACCGTGCAAGATTATCCTCGTAGAATACCTTTGACAAAATCAGTAATCGATCCACTTATTCTTCAGCCAAATTATAGTCTGTCTTAATACCCATCAATCTAGTTGCAGATGATAAGGGTGAATGACCATCTCTACAACCTTTATATAAAGGCTGTTTTCCTGCATCCAACATGTCAAAAAATCTCCTAGATTCGGGATTTGGTTCTTCCCCTCGATAATGATCATGTACCATTTGCTCAGTACCTACACCATAATCTATATCCGTTCTAGGTTCTTCTAACCTAATATCAGGCTGAGGTTCGCTAACGACTGAGGTTCGCTAGTACTACCATATTCATAACCAGTTTCCCCATGAAGATACCAAACTTTATAATTACGTGAAAACCCTCTCATATACAAATGAGACCAAACATCAAATTCTTTTATAACTCTATTATTATTGCAAGTAGAGCAGGGACATCTTGACATACCAGTTTTTTGATTCGGTTGCTGTTGAACAAGCCTCATGAATTCTCCAATCACTTGAACGTATTCATCCGTAGCAAATTGGTGTTGGGATCCATATGAGGTTTATCCATCCACTAACGATAATAAACTCCGAAGACATGATTTTCTGAATTATTGTGATTAGAGAGAGTGAAGAGAGAATGAGGAGGAATGAGTTGAATGAGGAGAGGTTGCATTTATAGGAAATTGGTTCGGGCAATCCGACGACATTCTGACGGAATTCCGACGACCAATGGTCATATTCGTCGGAATTCCGCCTGTTTTCCAATCTCAAACGGCTATAAAACAGTCATATCTAATTGTCATAAAGTTCGCCGAATTTCGTCAAGATATAGTGACGAAATTCAATTTAACACAACGGTTATATATATGATCGAAAGTCGCCGAATTTCGTCAAGATATAGTGACGAAATTCAATTTAACACAACGGTTATATATATGATCGAAAGTCGTCGAATTCGTCAAGATATAGTGACAAAATTCGACGACCTCAACGGTTATATATATGATCGAAAGTCGCCGAATTTCACAAGATATAGTGACGAAATTCGATGACCTCAACGGTTATATATATGATCGGTATGTCGTCGAATTCGTCACTATATTCGACGGACACATTTTTCTCCGAAAGTCGTCAGAATTTTCCGACGACATTCCGACGACTTCGTTTTTTTAATTTTCGTCGGTATGTCGTCGGTATATCGTCAATAAATTCCGACGACCCTCCATCCGTCGGAAGGTTCGTCGGAATATGCCGTGTTTTCTTGTAGTGACCGGAAATCGCCACAAGCGAGAGAAAAAAAAAGATTGTAGAAAAATCCCGCTGAGTTTATGAAAAATTCAGATAGATCATTCTGCCGATTTTTTATTTTTATTTTGTTGCAGTAGATTGACTATATATTTAACCACATCAATTGAGATAATCATTAACTCTTTTACCTAAAAAGAGGTAAAACGATTACGATTAAAGGCTTTTGCTTGTATTTTGTGCTAAAAGTAAATAAGACCTGTTATTTCAAGACATTGTCTGGATTTGGTATTTTATTTGTTTTAATTTCTTTTTATAATTTTAAAGGTTTTAAGAAATATACGTACTATTTGGATGAACTTTATATTACTATCAGCTTTTTATCAATTAGAATAAACTTTTACAGGGCTTCTATTATTATCAGATTTTTAAATTAAAACTGAAGTTATCATTAATTTTTTAACTTATTTATATTATTAATATATAACTAATTAGTATTATCAACAATTAGTAGTTTGTTAATTTGTACTTTTTATTAATTCTATAAGTAATACAAAGTTATTATTATTAATTATTATTTTTAAATAATTTAATCTTTTATTTATTCTCTAATATTTTAATTTTCTATTTAATTTGATTTAAAATTAAAAACAAGTTACACAACTACCATGATCTATTTTAATAAAATAAGTAACTCGTTTCTATTACAAAGTTACTATGTAATTTGCTGTCTTTACCATGTAATTATTACTAAAAGTTGCATCAAATTACTGTATATACTGCACCTCAACTTTAAGATTTAGTTGTTAGATTTTGTTTAGGTTTAGTACTTATGCTTAAAGTTTATCTTTCTTTTGTCAGCTTGATACTCTGTCATTGTATTGTTAATTTGTTATGGATTAAGGTTTGAGTTTAGCATTTAACTTTCCTTTATTTAGATTACTCATATGTCGTCTCTCACCACTGTGAAAGTTTTAAAATTTGAGTTTAGGCTATAAAATTTAGGGTTTGAGATTTGGATTCAGAATTTAGGATTTATCTTTCCTTGATTTTGGATATCAAACGAACAGAGACTAATAAAAAAGTTTCACATATGGAATATGAGAAAGTGTTAGGGTATGACAATTGTTTAAACTTACGTAAAACGATGCGATAAGATGAAGGTTTACCATGTTTAAAACTAAACGTTCAATAGCAAACAAACTTGGACAAGAGACAGCTTGTCTAATAACATGAGTCACAGTTTCATGAAAATATATGAGATACATAATCCATTTCGATATTAGTTATTTATCAGAACTGAAAAACATAACAAACGGAAATCAATGTTCGAAGGGAAGACTAATGGCAATTCAAATGCTTTTAATTAAAACAATTTTTCTTAGTTCCCAGAGTTGGGACAGAACTTGAATATCGGACCTGTGTCCTCTTCTTCCTTAATGAACACTAGGCTGAATGACTCACCTAACTTTACACCATTAGCCTCACAGAAATTTCTCCAACCAATTCCAACAGCCACGGTTCCATTTCTTGACAAAGACATCCCCACCACTTCATTCCATCCTTACCAAGCAAGCTTATCTTTCCAAGCTTCTTGATGCCAACAGCTGTCACGAATTCACTTGGAAGATGCTGCAACAAAATATATAATTTAAGATACAATTTCTAATCCACCTCTTTTGCAATATTTGTTTTAATAAACTTACCAATGTACATGCTTTGACATCTTTAGTTTCAAGGGCCAATGTCACTACTCGGTTTTGGACGATTGAAGATGTATCAGTACTTCTCTCTTTCTCCATGGCTTTTGAAGACTCTCCTCTCTGCTTTATGCCACTGGTAGACTCTGTGTTGACCAAGCTGAGCATAGGAATTTCATTTTTCCATGCTGACTCCAAGGTGAAGTATTCACCCTTCTTTAACCCATTTGCTTTAGCAAACTCTTTCCACCCCTTTCCAAGAAACAGTGCTCTTCCGGATCTCTCCTCTTTTAAATTCACTTTCCACTCTACACCATCTTTTCCTACCAGAGTTAGCAGCCTTGGTTTGGTCATGCCATTTGCTCTCATAAATGGCACTGAAAGATACTGAAAAATGTTTAAAAGGATTACGTAAGATTAATCAGAGAAAATAACATGACCAAATTAGGGTTGATCGTGTAAACTAACCATCGGGAATAAGAGTTGATTTTTAATTAGAACTCACCTGTCTGCATTTTATGAAGCTGTCATGTGCAAGTTTTAACTTCATAAACTGTTTTTGGCTTGGGGAAGTTGGACGTCGTCCCCGACGCTCCTTCTTGGTATAATCACCTTGTGTACCATCATGGATAGATTCTGTTGGGCATAAATCTTGTTGAAGACACTGCACAAAATATATTAAAGGTTCAGACCTTTTCAGCATTTACTCATGATGCCAAGCTGTAGAACATTTAACAAAAAACTCTATTCATGACTTAACGATAATATAGCTAGAAACCAGATATTTCTCTACGCATGAAATAAGGAAGGGAAGTAGGCAAATAAACCAAACCAGTCCACTACAAAACGACATGTTTTGTTCAAATATTTTGCACCATCATCAAGAAATGCACAAACTAATTGGAAAGAAACTAATATTACATGTTGTGGTATAGAGTCTAGAAGGATTACGGGTTTCTGCTTCAAACTTTCTGGTATTTAATAAAAAACAAAATAAACTAATATTTAAAAATTTTGAACCAAAACCACGTCAGTGTTTCCAGACTAAGCCACTAGGGATCTAAATCCCAAGCATAGGCAAATGAACAGACCGCTTAGGGCCATGATTTTAAGCGATAATTTTAATTGTATGTAGGGCATTATAAATTTTTTACATGAATAATAAGGGCACAAAGTTTTTAGTGATCATAGGGCATCAAGAAAATTTTGAAAATGTTGGACCGGCATATAACTGTTACCATAATTTTTTTTACAATATTAACGAGAGACTAAAAGGCAATATGCAAAAACGTACAAATACCTGAGTATCTTTGCGTACATTCGAATCCGTGACAAGAACAAAAGGACAAGGATGGTCTGATGAAGAAGAATTAACTTCTGTTTCTGAATTGTTCATCTTCGCTTTTTTCTAGCAAGTTCTGCATCAGTAAAAACCACCATGTTAAAACAAGTTACGTATCGAGATGTAATCTGCGTTAACACATATATGATAAATAGAAGTTGTACAGATAAATAATTGAATCAAACCAAAAATAAATAATCTAGAGCCGTTGTTTCAATATAAAAATGTTGTTTAGTCACATAATACAAAAGATAAATTTGTTTACAGATGATCTGTTTCTCCACCTTTAGAGATGAAACAAACCTACGATACGGCAACAAGAAAAGGTAAGCTACTCCCAGAGAAAGAGAGGCGGAAATTTCCTAGACCTTATCTTGAAATCCGAAATCTGGGTGCTTAGTTTACACCAATGGTATATGATATAAATATGGTAAAGCTTAATAACTTAGTTGTCTTTTTGAAATATAAAGTTAATAGTATGCAAAATTTTAAATTCTGGTCAACAAGTATAATATATTACTTAAATTGAAAATGAAAATACCAACTTTGTGGTTGACTTATCGTATGTATACAAGATTGCAATTTTTGTTTTTTGATTTTTTTTAACACAAATTATTATAAAGGATTTCGTTAACTATTTGCGTATAATCTCAAATAATTTTTGTATATATATATATATATCATTTATATAAGATTTTCAAGATTTTTTTTAACAACCAATTTTTATAGAATTAGATGATTACGCTTAAACCCAAGATGAGATTATATTACAGAGAGAAGCCTTTGCCATACAGTCCACATGCCCGTTAAGTTCTCTTGAAATGAAATAATAAAAACAGAAACTGAAAAAAGAAGATAGTTTCTCAATATTCAAAGGACTCGTGGAGGTTCTTCGCCAGAATTGAGTTGATGGCTCTGATGAGACCAAGAAAATCTGATCAAAGCCAGATTTTGGTGTAGCTAAGGTGAATGCGTGGGAGAGTGCAGCCTGGATCGTTAAGCCCTCTGCTTGGATCTCCGATCGCTAAGATTTTCTAGATCATAATTATAATTTTACTGATAGATAGTTTTTATCTTTGGATTTGAGGAAGCTATGTGTGCTTAGGCACAAATTAACAATTCAAAAATGTACATGAAAATATTGTACATCACTCAAGTTAGAATATGGGAGATATCTGATGATGTTACATAGATGAAGTTTGAAAAGAAATGAAATATCTTCACAAGGAAGTATGGTTTTTCAGCAAAGAAGGTTTAATCGACAATATAACATGGGATCCATGAATATTCGAAGAAGTTTATTATATTTACAGTGGAGCTTTGATATGGGCAATGGAGTGCATGAAGATTATATATATGTATCACGGATGTAATATTCTCTCCGAACTATTCTCGATTCTGTGTCTACACCAACTAAATGCCCATTCACTACTTAGTTAAAAGAATTTCGATGTAATGATATATTTTTTTTCAATCTTTGCAATCCAACATATTCCAAATGCACAAAATATAATGGCTGATTGATATACCATGGTTTTGACCCGTTTTTACCCATGGTATGTAGGTGTTTTTAAGATATATATTATGTTTTGGAGTCTGTTAGGTATGTTTTCGTGTTCAGGAGCATTTTGGAGTAAAGTGATGATTTTGGAGCATTTTGGAGCTTAGTAGAGATTTCATCCGAGCTGACTATCAAACCAGACCAGAGGTCGACATTCGAGACAATAATCGATCGATGCACACTCTGTGCCATCGATCGACATCAGTATTCAGAGAGGTCGACGTATCGAGTTTATAATCGATCGATGCACATCCTGTGACATCGATTGATACAGAGTCGGACAGAAGACAGATTGGTTCCAGCAAACTTGAAGCCCAAGTCTTCACCAAATTACAAGATTGCCCACGGCGAATTTTTAACCTAATGAACTCAATATTTATAGTTTGCCTATGTGTTTAAGACAAAGCATGCTTTTTTTATTATTCTAGTTCTATTATATTGTTTTAAGGTTTTTAGAGATTCTTAGAGTTGGAGTGAAGATCCAAAGAGATTTGTGATTCTCTATCTATCTATCTATGAAGTTCTTTTCTTATCTTGTTGCTATGAATTGCTTGGCCATGTCTGAGTAGTTCCATTGTTAGAGTTAGGGTTCAAATAGGTTGTGAGGGATTAGCCCCAACTATAGATTGCTAAGTTGTGATATTCATTGTTAGGATGTTCTTAATGCTTGTGTCCTAAAATAGCTAACTAGAACCTTGACCTAGGATTGCTTGTTAACTTGACTTCATCCTGAATCCATCCTATTCAAGCTAAGAACACTAGAGAAAGGCGGAAGCTGATATACAGTCTTAGTGAGCACTAATTCAACCCGCATATAAAGCTTGCTAGAAGCGCGTCGACCGATATTTCTATAGAATAACGATGGACGGAGCGAAAGGTGTATCGATCGATACTCCTATAGAGTCATCGATCGATACTCCTATAGAGTCATCGATCGACACTTTCTAATTGATCATCCCGATTGGTGAGATCATTAGATCTAGTCATTAGACGAATCTAGAAAGCAAACACTGGTCGATTTGTTCATAAGATGTTGAGCTCTTTGAAATCATGCATGTAAATTATTAAGCTTCTATAGGATTATAATCCTGGTCATCTGAATAGAAACCCTAAGTCTAGCTACTTTCTTTAATTGTTAAAACCCTCAATCAAACCCACCGAGCAACTGTCTTGCTCAAATCTGCAATTTAAAGTTAATCATAATCAACCTAGCTTAGTCACTAAGGATTAGATCTTTTGTGTTTCCTAGCTCCCTGTGAATTCGATCCCCAAGTACTACAACAGAACCTCTTATTTGAGAGAGTAATTCACTACTTAGGGTAATTTGAGTGAGATCAAATTTGGCGCCGTTGCCCGCGAGCTTTGATCGCCATTAGGTTTAATCTGATTAGATCTAGGTTATTTCTTTTAAACCGTTTTATGACAAAAAATTTTCTTGTCTTTTTAGGTGCATACCCAGCAGTACCAGAAGCAACAAGGAAACTCAGCTGCTATTCTCGAAGATCCGCAAGTTTGGAACGCTTTGATCCAGAAGAAAAACGCCCACATCGATCGACATCAACACCAGTTCGTCCGCCGACGCTCGCGACACCAACATCGACCGAGACATCTTCTTTGTCGACCGATACTGCCATCACCGTCGACTGACACTACTCTTCCGCCGACCGACATCTTGCATCTGACATCGATCGATATCTCCGTCCACACATCGATCGATACTTAGCCGCGAGACATGGTTGCCACACTAATTCTCATATAGGACGAGAATGGGGACCTGCGTGATCAACAAGGTCACCTGCGTAATGCAGCAGGTCAAAAGTTATATGCTCAGGAGACTGTAATCCCTGAACTTGATGCTGCAGCTACAAGAACTTTGGCTGATTACAACCGTCCAGATCAATTCTATGCCAACAGATCAGCCATTTGCCCTCCAGCTATTCAGAGAGGCGATTTTGAATTGAAGCCGCAGTACTACACACTTGTGGGACAGACACCCTATTGTGGGTTATCTCACGAGCATCCTATGGACCATGTGAAGAGTTTCAAGGATCTCATATCTGCTATCAAGACCAACGGAGTCCCTGAGGACTACCTTTTCTGCAAGCTCTTCAAGTACTTTCTTGCTGGAGAAGCTTTGCAGTGGCTTAAGCAGATACCACCAGGATCTCTTACATCCTGGAGCGACATCAAGAACACATTCCTTCGTAACTTCTTTGATGACGCACACGCTGAAGACTTGAGGAGCAAGATTTCTACATTCACTAAAGAACCTGGAGAATCATTCAAGAACTCCTGGATCCATTCAAGTCTTACCAGCGAGATTGTCCACATCATGGATCCAACCAAGTGCAGCTACTCATCATTTTCTTCAGAGGCATCGCACTACAATATCAGATGGCTCTGGACACAGCTAGTGAAGAAAATTCAACACCAGGAATTCAGAGGAAGCTGTGACACTTATAGAGAATTTGGCATCCAGAAACAGCACCAAGAATAATGATTTCGACAAAAGGAAATCTGCAGCATTCTTTGGGAAGGAGCAGATGGTTGATGTAAAAGCAAAGCTGGACAGTGTTCATAAGCTGCTAAGGAAGCAAGTTTATTCAGTAGAGGATGTAGAAGCTGTAGATGCAGAGGATGAATACATAGAGGAGGATGTGAACTTCATCAGTGGAGCTGGATTTCAGAGGTCTGGAAACCAGGGAGGAAACATAAACTTCTATGGACAAAGAAGTAACGTCAACCAGAGTTCACATAAACCCTTCAACAACAACTACAGCAGCAACTTCAACAACAACATGAGCTATGGAAACTCATCTTACCAGAATACACCACCACCAACTCAAGAGAGCAAGATAGAAGCCATGCTTGACCAAGTTCTTGAAGGTCAGCAGAAGCTAAAAGTGGATTTCAATGGAAAGATTGATGCTGTCTACACCAACCTGAACACAAAGTTTGAAGCTTTGAGCACTCATGTGAAAAAGTTAGAGACTCAGGTGGTTCAGACAGGTTAAAGTATTAAGAAGTAAGAAGCCTTAACAAGGGGGATAGGTGAAGAAGTAACAAAGCACCACGTGAATGCCATCATAGATGATGATTTCTGGCAAGTGGTGAAGCATGAGAAGCTGCAAGAAGGAGACTTCGAAATTGAAAGCTCTATGAGTTTTGGATGAGTTTTGGCGAGTCACATTGGTGTCGACCGACGTCGGCGAGTGACCATCGATCATGGACTCTACACCGAGTCGATCGACGAGCTTTGACGAGCATGGATCGACACCATCATCGGATTCGAGTGCTTCGTGCAATGCCGTGAGGATAATGACTCACAAGGAGTTCGCAGCAAGACACCCGCATCCACTGAGCCCTTTTTGCATCAAAATCGATCGACAACCAGAACTAGCCATCGATCAAGGGAGAGAAACTGACATCGATCGACAACCTCCAGCACCCATCAATCAATGTGCACCTCTCACATACCGAGTGCAGTTACCAAAAATTGATGTAAAACGACTCAATGCACTCAGACAACAATCCAAACCTTTAGATACACCACCATCACTCAACCTAAAGATGCACCAGAGCCTATGGAAGTTGATAAAGCTACTGAAGGGAGAACCTTGAGGAAGAGGAAAGAAAAGGTTCCCAAGCATCTGAAGAAGGGAGTCAATGAGAAGGAATTGGATAGCTTCACAAAGAGAGTTCTCAGAATCCCACTTGAGAAACCTTTTGAAGAAGCCTACTTTACCCACAGGTTGTGGATGTTCTTCAGAGAAACCAAGGAGGCTGAAGAAGATATAAGGAGAATGTTTCATCAGGTCAGAGAAAAGATGAAGCAGCGGATCACATTGAAGAAAAAGAGTGATCCTGGGAAGTTTACAGTACCTTGTATAGTGCAAGGTATCACATTCCCACATGCTCTCTGCGACACAGGAGCTGCAGTAAGCATCTTACCCAAGGTAATGGCCGACCATCTAGGTCTGAAGATAGAGCCTTCAGACGATTCATTTGTATTTGTGGATTGCTCTCAAAGGAACTCAGGAGGAATCATCTGAGACCTTAGGTGCAGATTGGTAATGCAATAGTTCCAGTTGACTTTCATGTCCTGGACATCAAGCTGAATTGGAACACTTTTCTACTTCTTGGAAAAGCCTTTTTGGCTACAGTAGGAGCAATCTGCAACATGCAAACTAACCAGTTATGTCTGACTCTCATAGATCCAAACGTCTACTATGACCCAGTCAAGATTGTTAAGACACAGAAGCCCAGCAGAGAGGTTGGGGATGATCCAAGATTCGTTGGAGTATGTTTCTGTGGAGAAGAGATTGATTCAGGATTTGAGTATGAGACCGAGTACGATGAATCGATCGGCGACAGTATGGATACATCGATTGATCTTCGTCCATCAGAATCAATCGACACGCCAGAGGAAGCATCAATCGATGCAAAGTTTGCTCAATGGAAAGAAAAATTCTCAGATGGCAATCTTTCTATTGATAGTTGGGAAAGTGATCATTCTCACCCAACCTTTGCTATTGATACTGCCACATCCACGTTTAGACATGAAGAGTATGATGAGGATTATAAGGAGAAACGAGCTATAGAGTATCATGGTCTTCTTGCAGAAGAAGAAAGGATTCCACATCATTCCTATAGACAATGGAACGCAACATCGATCGACAGAGGCTACTCAACATCGATCGACACTCATCATCACCAGACAAACCAACTACACACGTCGATCGACATACCATACAACATATCGATTGACACTAAGGCGGCCGACATGGAGAAAATTGAAATTTTGCAATTTGAAGTTGGGCTGATGATCACTATAAAGAGAGCTTTGCAGTAGAGGAAACATCATACACCCTAGAAGCAGACAAGATGAATAAAGGTTTCACTACAGAGGACTTCTTCAGAAACAATGGAGGAGATAATATCCAACCTTCACCATCAATCAACAACACTGCTTCAACATCGATCGACGTCGATAATGCAACATCGATTGATATGCATCCAAATCCTAGATCCGAGGTAAAGAAACAAGATCACATGGATTATGGTTATCTAACACCAGATGAGTTTGGTATTTTCAGGGATCCAGGTGGCCATGCACGAGCTATATATGGAAAAATTCTTCAAGTGTCAAGAGAAGATATTGCAGACATCCTTCAAGTTGACAACGGACCAGACAACCTCTTCATGCAACAACGCATCATTCCAGCACCCCAGGAAAAGGTTACAGACGAGCATCATGATGCAGCTGGCACTGGAAATGATCGTTTCAAGTCAAACGAACAACAATCTACTCGGACATCGATCGATAGTGACATTGTCCCATCGATCGACACGGAGCATCAACCATCGACAACATACTCAAAGAAGGAGATTGATGAGTTTGTCCAGAGTATCTACAAGGATTTGGGAACAGCAGAAGAACATTTCACCAAGGGCCTCGATGATGTCTACTTCCCTTTCGACAACAACATAGCCTGGTTGACCACACACACATATGAGATGAAGAAATCCATAACCAGACTTCAGGAACAGTGCGCAGACGACATAGGAACACTGACTTTGATTTATAAACACACTCGGATTATAATCGATAATATGTTCGCACCAGTAAAGGCTCACCTACTCTCAGTTGAAGAAAGCCTTGTTGGAATCTACTCTAAAGTAAATAAGGAAGTAGATAGTTTCATTTCCAGAATGGACACATTGCAGCAAGAGGTTGACACGATACAAAAACAACTTGATTTGCAAGCAGATACAGTTGCGTAGATCGACAAGGACACCAATCCATCGATCGACAGACATTTCATGACACTCGAAGGCCAGATGCAGTTATTTGAGGAAAAGCTTCACGAGATTATTCAGAAGCAACAATCGATCGACGGACATCACCACCCATCGATCGATATACAGTCCAGAGATCTAAGCACCAAAACTGAGCTGGAAAGGAAGGTAGAAGACATATACACTGCTATAGAAAGATTAGAGGATGCATCTTACAAGAGACATGATGAGATTTATTTCCTGATCAACAACAGCATCAGGGGATTAAACTCAAGCACATAAAGGATGCAGAAGGAAATCAGAGCCATTTAGAGGCAGCTTGCGAGTCGACCTTCACCATCCGCATCGACCGACAAAGGATACATGAGATCGATCGACAAGCATCATTTATACGCGATCGACGCATCAACATCAGCATCAGCTTGCAAATGAAAGCAGACTTTGACTAGGAGAGAAATAAGTAGAGAGAGAGAGAGGAAAGGAACTTCTTTTTACCTGCAAGTCCAGATACTTGTTTGAACAGCCTTGCATCTTGTGATTGATACCCCCAAGGTAAAGCATGCACTTTTATTTTATGCAAAGACATGAGATCAGTAGAGGGGTGAGTCAGACATGATTTGCTAAGTTGCTGGCTAGATGAATATGCTTGCTAAGATAGGATATGGTATAAAGTACTTTAAGAGTTAGGAGATATTTGATGTGGTTTGTAACACTGTAGAGGTGATGATTCTAGTTAGAGATCGTTTGAGACCCTGCTGTTTTAAACCTCTTTCAAAAAGACTGCCTATTTTTTTTGCTTGAGGACAAGCAAGGACAAGCAAAAGGATAAGTCTGAGGGAGTTGATATACCATGGATTTGACCCGTTTTTATCCATGGTATATAGGTGTTTTTAAGATATATATATATATATATATATATATTATGTTTTGGAGTCTATTAGGTATGTTTTTAGGTTCAGGAGAATTTTGGAGTAAAGTGATGATTTTGGAGCATTTTGGAGCTTAGTAGAGATTTCATCCGAGCTGACCATCAAACCAGACCAGAGGTCGACATTCAGAGACAGCAATCGATCGATGCACACTTTGTGCCATCGATCGACATCAGTATTCAGAGAGGTCGACGTATCGAGATTATAATCGATCTACCCACATCCTGTGACATCGATCAATACCGAATCGCGAAGAATACAGGTTGGTTCCAGCCGACTTGAAGCCCAAGTCTTCACCAAATTACAAGATTGCCCTGACAAGTTTTTAACCTAATGAACTCAATATTTATAGCTTGCCTATGTGTTTAAGGCAAAGCATGCTTTTTCTATTATTCTAGTTATATTCTATTGTTTAAAGGTTTTTAGAGATTCTTAGAGTTGGAGAGAAGATCCAAAGAGATTTGCGATTGGAACTCCATTATTTGTTTCTCTATCTATCTATCTATGAAGTTCTTTTCTTATCTTGTTGCTATGAATTGCTTGGCCATGTCTGAGTAGTTCTATTGTTAGATTTAGGGTTCAAATAGGTTGTGAGAGATTAGTCCCAACTATAGATTGCTAAGTTGTGATATTCATTGTTAGGATGTTCTTAATACTTGTGTCCTAGAATAGCTAACTAGAACTTTGACCTAGGATTGCTTGTTAACTTGACTTCATCCTGAATCCATCCAATTCAAGCTAAGATCACTAGAGAAAGGCGGAAGCTGATCTAGAGTCTTAGTGAGCACTAATCCAACCTGCGCATAATGCTTGCTAGTAGCGCGTCGATCGATATTCCTATAGAATAATCGATCGACGGAGAGAAAGGTGTATCAATCGATACTCCTATAGAGTCATCGATCAACACTTTCTAATTGATCATCCCGATTGGTGAGATCATTAGATCTAGTCATTAGACGAATCTAGAAAGCGAACGCTGATCGATTTGTTCATAAGATGTTGAGCTCTTTAATATCATGCATGCAATCTGTTAGGCATCTATAGGATTATAATCGATCTACCCACATCCTGTGACATCGATCAATACCGAATCGCTAAGAATACAGGTTGGTTCCAGCCGACTTGAAGCCCAAGTCTTCACCAAATTACAAGATTGCCCTGACAAGTTTTAACCTAATGAACTCAATATTTATAGCTTGCCTATGTGTTTAAGGCAAAGCATGCTTTTTCTATTATTCTAGTTATATTCTATTGTTTAAAGGTTTTAGAGATTCTTAGAGTTGGAGAGAAGATCCAAAGAGATTTGCGATTGGAACTCCATTATTTGTTTCTATCTATCTATGAAGTTCTTTTCTTATCTTGTTGCTATGAATTGCTTGGCCATGTCTGAGTAGTTCTATTGTTAGATTTAGGGTTCAAATAGGTTGTGAGATTAGTCCCAACTATAGATTGCTAAGTTGTGATATTCATTGTTAGGATGTTCTTAATACTTGTGTCCTAGAATAGCTAACTAGAACTTTGACCTAGATTGCTTGTTAACTTGACTTCATCCTGAATCCATCCAATTCAAGCTAAGATCACTAGAGAAAGCGGAAGCTGATCTAGAGTCTTAGTGAGCACTAATCCAACCTGCATAATGCTTGCTAGTAAGCGTCGTCGATATTCCTATAGAATAATCGATCGACGGAGAGAAAGGTGTATCAATCGATACTCCTATAGAGTCATCGATCAACACTTTCTAATTGATCATCGATTGGTGAGATCATTAGATCTAGTCATTAGACTAATCTAGAAAGCTTAACGCTGATCGATTTGTTCATAAGATGTTGAGCTCTTTAATATCATGCATGCAATCTGTTAGGCATCTATAGGATTATAATCGATCTACCCACATCCTGTGACATCGATCAATACCGAATCGCTAAGAATACAGGTTGGTTCCAGCCGACTTGAAGCCCAAGTCTTCACCAAATTACAAGATTGCCCTGACAAGTTTTAACCTAATGAACTCAATATTTATAGCTTGCCTATGTGTTTAAGGCAAAGCATGCTTTTTCTATTATTCTAGTTATATTCTATTGTTTAAAGGTTTTAGAGATTCTTAGAGTTGGAGAGAAGATCCAAAGAGATTTGCGATTGGAACTCCATTATTTGTTTCTCTATCTATCTATCTATCTATCTATCTATGAAGTTCTTTTCTTATCTTGTTGCTATGAATTGCTTGGCCATGTCTGAGTAGTTCTATTGTTAGATTTAGGGTTCAAATAGGTTGTGAGATTAGTCCCAACTATAGATTGCTAAGTTGTGATATTCATTGTTAGGATGTTCTTAATACTTGTGTCCTAGAATAGCTAACTAGAACTTTGACCTAGATTGCTTGTTAACTTGACTTCATCCTGAATCCATCCAATTCAAGCTAAGATCACTAGAGAAAGGCGGAAGCTGATCTAGAGTCTTAGTGAGCACTAATCCAACCTGCGCATAATGCTTGCTAGTAGCGCGTCGATCGATATTCCTATAGAATAATCGATCGACGGAGAGAAAGGTGTATCAATCGATACTCCTATAGAGTCATCGATCAACACTTTCTAATTGATCATCCCGATTGGTGAGATCATTAGATCTAGTCATTAGACGAATCTAGAAAGCGAACGCTGATCGATTTGTTCATAAGATGTTGAGCTCTTTAATATCATGCATGCAATCTGTTAGGCATCTATAGGATTATAATCCTGATCACCTGAATAGAAACCCTAAGTCTAGCTACTTTCTTTAATTGCTTAAACCCTAAATCAAACCCACCGAGCAACTGCCTTGCTCAAACCTGCAATTTAAAGTTAATCATTATCAACCTAGTTTAGTCACTAAGGATTAGATCTTTTGTGTTCTCTAGCTCACTGTAAATTCGATCCCTAAATACTACAACTGAACCTTTTATTTGAGAGAGTAATTCACTCCTTAGGATAATTTGAGTGAGATCACTATAAATTTATAGACGGTGGTAGGAGTCTGTTTTTTTTTGCTATAATATATATTAATACAGTTCCACTGAGTTGGCTTTCAAATTTCAAATCTATATAGAATTATTATATCCTTTGTTGGAAAAAGATATGTAAACTATATCTATGAAACGTGAACTAAGGTATAAATTAATGAAATTGAATTTGACATAGAAAAGGATATTACTAGAATTTTATTAAATTAATGGAAATCCACGTCTATATATAGTTAGAGTTAGGGGTGGACAAAATATCTGTAAATTTTGATTCGATCCGTTATTCGTTTAGATTCGATCCGAAAAATCCGAATATCCGTAACTTTACAAATCGAAGCAAATACTAAAATTCAATATCCGTCAAATAAAGAGCAAATCACAAATACTCATTTTTTAGAAAACGGATATCCGATCCGATCCGATCCGTAATATACATATGCATATACATGTATATATAAAATTATATATAATTTTATATCTCTATATATATTTTGTGTTATGTTATCCACTAAATTAATAATTTGGTCATTAAATTTTTAAAAGTATGTAGTTTTAAATATTTTGTAATGAAAATATTATTCTTTTATACTAAAAAATTCTTTAAAAAAAAATATTTTTCAAAAAAATGAATTTTTTATTATTTTTTACCGGATCGACGGATCGGATCGGATATCCGATAAATTATACTGATTTTTCCGGATATCCGTAGCAACGAATATCCGGAAGATCACGGATCGGATCGAATCGAAAAATCGAATATTCGTACGGGACGGATCGGATCACGGATATCCTTAAAATTCCGGATATCCGCTCCGTGCCCACCCCTAGTTAGAGTAATTCTTGGGTTCACTCCCTAGGGTGAACCTTTAGATTCACCAACCAGTAGTATTTGACTATTTGATATTTGATATATTTTGAAAAAAGAAACAAAATAATAAAGATTTTTCAAACTATATTATGTTTTTAAAATAAAAAGATAAAAATACTTAATAGTAATAGTACAAATAAATAAATAAATTAATATTGTTAACGTCATCAGCATAATATTATACCCTAAACCCTAAATCATAAATCCTAAACCTTTGGATAAATCATAAACCCTAAAACATAAACATCAAACACTAAATCTTAATAACACTATATCCTAAAGCCTAATCGCTAAACCCTAAACTATTGGGTAAACTATGAACCCTTGGATAAATCGTAAACTCTAGAGTTCATGGTTTACCCAAGGGTTTAGAGTTTAGTGATTAGATTTTAGGGTTTAGTGTTATTAAGATTTAGGATTTAATGCTTATGGGTTTAATGTTTAAACCTTAAAATATAAACATTAAACATTAAATCTTAATAACACTAAACCCTAAATCCTAATCGTTAAACCCTAAACCCTTGGGTAAACTATGAACCCTTGGATAAATCGTAAACTCTAGGGTTCATGGTTTACCAAGGGTTTAGGGTTTAGTGATTAGGATTTAGGGTTTAGTGTTATTAAGATTTAAAATTTAATGTTTATGTTTTGGGGTTTATGATTTATGATTTAGGGTTTAGGGTGTAGTATTATGTTGACGACGTTAACAATATTAATTAATTTATTTGCAACTATTACTATTTTTAAGTATTTTTATCTTTTTATTTTAAAACATAATATAATTTGAAATATCATTATTATTTTGTTTCCTTTTTAAAAAGATATCAGATATCAAATATCAAATAGTCAAATACTATTGGTTGGTGAATCTAAAGGTTCACTCTAGGGGTGAACCCAAGAATTACTCATATAGTTATGTTGTTATGTTTCATCTTAGTAAATTTTTTGTGCTTTATAATTTAACTGTATGCATGAATTTATTTGTCACATGTATTCATGTTTCTTTGATTTCAATAAATTATTAGTTAATTAGAGATAATAGTTTTGGTGTGCAATGAAGACGTTACGATTTATGAATGGGATGATGGTAACATCTCATTTCATTTATATGGTGATATATGTGGAGAATCTTAAAAGAGTTGATGTAGCTACATATATCACCAAAAAATACTTATCTTTGCGATCATCTGTCCAGAGAAAACTCTAAAGTTAAATGTCTCTGAGTTGGACTAGCTATATTACCACGTAACAATTTGTGGTAGTATTCAGGGATCAAGTCATCACAGACAAAGGGTAAACTACAAATCTACGAGAGAAGGGTAGAGCTAGAATCTGGGGCGAAGCTACTCAGTGGAGAAGGGATGCACATGCACCCATAATTTTTTTTGAAAAAAATGTAATTGTCAAGGAATTTTAAATGTGCACCCACTCTAACTTATGATTGTGCACCCATTAAAATTTACATTAATCCCAAATGAAAAAAGAAAATAATCTAGCCGATCAAAAATTAAATTAGCTGTAAGCCTAAATATATTCTCTATATCTTTTTGTTAAAACCCTAACAATTCGTTCAAAATTTATTATCGTTTAAGCTTTTCTTAAACCTGCAAATGCAAACCATCAAATCATATTTACAAAGTTTTCTTCTCTTGTCTATCATACAAAACTGGTAACTAATTTAATACTTTTTATGTTAATGCTTTGAGTTGTCCTAAACAATGTTTACGATAGTAGTTATTTAGATAGCATTTGATATTTTGTTTCACTTGCAAAAGTCATAGTGATAGTGGCTTTACTCTTGACTACACTTGGTGGTTTGCAGATTTTACATGTTGATAATTTCTGTACGTTTCATAAATTATGGTTTTGGTAGACTGCCCTTGAACGTTTGACTAATGTTATGTTTTCAGTTTCGATTAGTTTTGTCTCGAAGATGAAAAAGGTTTTTTGGTTAATTAACTTTTATTTTTGGTTTATTGGTTTTTGAAATTGATTTTGACTTTGCCACTTGCAACTGCAAGTATCGAAAAATGTTTATATGCAATAAACTAGTGAAAATAGTTCTACGAAATCGAATGGAAAATCAATTTTAAGTGAAAAAATGATGATCCGAAAAAAAATTGATTGATGATGTCAAAAATGAAAAAATAATGATCCAATTTAAACAATAAGTAAAAGAAGAATTATTTTATAAAATGTTGTTTCTAATATTTTTAATATTTTATTTTTTGGCTAGAATGAATTTTTTTTTTTGCAAAATAGAATGTAAAAAGGTAACGAAAATGAGATTTAAATTTATAAACTAAAACCTTTGGCAGCCGGTAATTCTCATAAAAGCTTCAGATCATCAAAATGATTGCTAACAAAGAAATGTAAAACCATTTCGAACTCAGACAACTTGATTAAATTAGACTTCCCCTGAAGTACTGTATGTGAGGACAGGTGAAGACTAACTTATGTTAATCCAACAATCTAAACATGTTCGATTTGTTCACGAAATTTCTAACTTCAACTTCCATTTGCTAAGATTATTCTGCTAATCTAAGTTCATTAATACATTTAAACAGTAGCTTTCAGTGCATTAAAAATATAGATATCATAAAATAGGTGATCAGTCAAGTTTAAGCATTACGAACAACTTAAATGAAAAACCAGATTGATATTTTTTCTAATCTAACAAATCAATTTAAATAATCCATATATTATTTAAGATAACCCTAAGACTAACTAATTCACTACTCAAACATGGAAAAAAAAACACATGAAGCTGATGAATAGTGCGTTATAACAATGTAAAGTAATTACATGGGTTACATTTTTTTTTTATCTAGAATAGAATACGAAATTATCTCTTTGATGCTTATAAATATCCAAAGCTATGAAAACAGATATAAAAAAATTGTAGTCTAATAAGGGCTGAGAAAACAAATATATAGGTCAAGATCACACGAGAATCAGATTTTAGGCAAAACCAAAATCGAAATAAGAAAAATGTTCAGTAAAATGCACATAAGATTTAATCTAACCGTTGGATCGATCTACATCCACTTGTATGAGAAATTTAACTAAATTATTTATTTCATGTCCAAATATAATCTCAATCTGCTAGTGGGAAGTCTTCTACACATTGCTAAATATCTAACATATCTGCATAATTATGCATATTGATTTATTTATTTGCACTCAAATTTACTCCCTCATTTTCAAATTGACCTAAAACTTGAAACAATTCGATAAAAGACTAAAAATTCTGAGCATGCACTTTTACTTGACAGAAGCTCACAACTTGGTCGAGGATCGTACTAGTTCAGACATTATTCTTTGGAGAAGAAATGAAACTGACTTTGGCAAGGTATTCAATACTTCTGAGACTTGGCAGCAGATACGAGTGCGAAGTCCGCTGATGGCATGGAGTAAGTTGGTTTGGTTTTCACTGGGAGTGCCAAAGTTTGCTTTTATCACTTGGCTTGCAATCAGAAATAGACTGTTTACAGGTGATCGTATGCGTGCGTGGGGTCAGATCCAAGGTTGTCTATTTTGTGGTGAGCCAAATGAAGCGAGAGATCATCTGTTCTTCGCTTGCCCCTACACTTACACATTAAGGCTGGGAGTAGTAGGTACGCTTCTGGGTCATCCCCCTGATCCTGATTGGGATGACACACTAGATCATCTCGTCACTCATGACTTTGATCGTTTAGTTTACATATTGCTGAGATTAGTGTTTTAGACTACTGTCTATATGATATGTAGAGAAAGGAATGATAGAAGGCATCTCAAAAAGCCTAGACAAGTCAATCAACTGGCTAAGGTGATTGGGATAACAATCAGGAATCGTATTCTATCAGTGAAATACTCGGAAAAGCTGCGTCTTCGCAGTCTGACGCTGGTTTCGTACACACACACGTAGTCATAGTTTATTTTTAATCTCTTATGTACATTTTTTTAGCTGATGATTAATAAATTTAACACTTCATAAAAAACTACTTTTTGATTTTCACAAAAAAAACTATTTTGCAATCTTCACGCAAGTATGATTTCTATTTTTAGAATAATTCTCTAGTCTTTTTGATGTGATGTTTGTTGCTTATTTATAATTTACATCAAGATTGTTTATTTGGATAAGGGCATTTTCAACATTTTCTAATTATGACTAAACCATTTTTATTGAAATAGTTCAGCCAACTAATTTTAAAGTTTCTGATTAAATTTTTTAAATTCATCAAGTTGTTTATCTGAATATTTCTCTTTTTCACTAGTAAATAAACATTAGTTCTCATTTTTCTAGTGGGATGGTTCATCTTAATGAACAAATGAATCTGCCCAAAATATCTAATACATTATTTTTTTTTTAAAATACTAAGGAACTATGTATTTAGATGGGTAAATCTCTTAAAATACTTTAAAACAATTTTTATGACTAAAATAGCTCATTTGAAGGTTTCACTTAATAGCAAAAGATTAAGTTACCTTTAATGAATAATACATTTAATTTAACAAATATTTTAAAACTATTTTTTAAAAAATATTTTAAATTTTATACCCTAAATCTTAAATACTAGACCCTAAACCCTAATCCACGAACTCTAAGCCTTACCCCAAAAACTAAATCTTAATTCTAAACAAATTAACTCAAAAGGGTGTATGTATTTTTAAACTCTTTAATTAATACTGTTTTGGTCATTTTTTCCTTGTATTTATAATTTATTTTTGTGAAAAAAAAATTTCTTTTTTGATTCTTAATTTAATATTTTATTTTCATTTAAAATGTAGTATTATTTAAACTGTATGTAGGTTCTTAACTGTCGTTTGTTCTTTGATTTTTCTAATTATTATTCTTCTGATTTCAGATTCTTCAAATACGATATTTACGGATACGACAATATTCAACATAATTAATCCATTGAAGAGAACAAAAAAAAAAAAAAAGCTAAATCAATTGAAGGACATTAGGTTTCTTTGAGAATGATCGATCCTCGCCCAAACAAGTTAAACAAAGTTTCTTGATATATGGTTCTTCTCACCTTTTGGAACAGAACTTAAGAACCGGAACTGTGTCTTCCCAAACCAACTCCAAGACAAAAGACTCACCCATCTTTACGTCGTTAACCTCACAGAAACCTTTCCAGTTTCTTCCTAAACTCATTGTTCTTCTTTCATTCTTATTCATCAGTAGTAACGTCGACCATTTTATACCGAACCTGTCACGCATCGTTATCTTCCCTGCCTTGTTGATTCCATTCCCTTTC
The DNA here is from genome assembly GCA_016771965.1 of Brassica carinata. NCBI lineage: Eukaryota > Viridiplantae > Streptophyta > Magnoliopsida > Brassicales > Brassicaceae > Brassica > Brassica carinata. Next base: position 42,509,985 of record CM028692.1, read on the forward strand.
GTGAACTCCAACGGAAGATTCTGTAGATTCCACATATAGAGAGATATTATAAGTGAAATTAGAAAAAGAAAAAGAGTCTTGTTGTGGAACTTACAAGTCTAGAAGTAGGAGTAGCGGTTAATGTCACGAATCGGTTTTGGCTTGTTGTGATATTTTCTTCTTTGATGGTAGCTTTTGAACGTGTTCTCTTCCTGATAGCTTCTATGCTTTGGCTTGTGTCACTAAGGTTAGTTTCTACGCCAAGAAACTCGTTTTCGGTAGTTTCTAAACCTTGCCTTGTGTCACACTCATCGCTAGGCTCTACATAGTGGAAAAACAACAGCCTTCTAGTAACCAAAGTTCAAAGACTCGAATAAGAATTGCTCTCTTATTATAACTTAAGAAAATATCTCAAAACTTAAGTTCTCAATCTCTAAACTCTTGTAAGTGATACCACATCTCAATATCTACTTATATAGAGTTTGTATTTTCCTAATCCTATAGATAAACATAACTTTAGATAACTCCTAACCTTATTATGTCTCTATCTCCATATCTCGGTAGGACTAGGACTCTTGCTTGTTCCCTAAGCTTCTTTATTCTTCAAGCTTAATTCAACAGTCTCCTCCTTAAGCTTGAATACTATCTCTGATAAATCTTGTACTCCTAGAAGATCTCTCATCTCCTTAAACTTGATTCTCCCAAGGGCTTTGGTCAAGATGTCTGCTTTCTGTTCGCTTCCAGGAACGTGCTCGACTTCGATTAAACCTTTCTCCACACACTCTCTAATGAAATGATAGCGTCGATGTATGTGCTTTGATCTGCCATGGAATACAGGGTTTTTCGTTAGTGAAATGGCCGACTGGTTATCTATTCGTATGACAACCTTCTCGTCCAATGTTCCATTGATTTCTTCGAGTAGATCCTGTAGCCATATCCCTTGACGAGCTGCTTCCGTTCCTGCCATAAACTCTGCTTCGCATGAAGAGAGTGCGACGGTGTCTTGCTTCTGCGAGCTCCAGGTGATGGGACTCCTTCTCAGATAAAACACATGGCCTGTCGTACTCCTCCCGTCGTCAGGATCAACGTTAAGGCTACTGTCGCTGTAGCCTATCAGTCTTGTTATTGTAGGTGTTGAGTGGTCGAAGGTTAAGCCCAAAGTTGTAGTTCCTTTTAGATATCGTAGACATTGCTTCATGGCTGCACCGTGTGACTCTTTTCGGTCTTGCATATACCTACTTAATACTCCAACGCAGAAAGATAGATCAGGCCTGGTGTGAAGCAAGTAGCGGAGGCACCCTACATTACGTCTGTAACTCGTCCCATCGATAGACTTCTCATGTTCTGCTTTTGATAATTTGAGTCCAGAGTCCATCGGAGTATGAACCATGTTGCAGTCCTTCATTCCAGCTTCTTCCAGTATCTTTGTTGCATAGTTCTTTTGACTCAACGTGATTCCATCCTGATGCTGAGTTACCTCAATTCCCAAATAGTATGTTAGTTTTCCTAAGTCACTCATGTCGAACTTGCTTGACATCTCCCTCTTGAACTCGATAATAGCAGCAACACTTGTTCCTGTGACAAATAGGTCGTCAACATAAACGGCAACGATGAGAAGTTCCTTTTGCACTAACTTTCGGTAGACTGATGGCTCCTTTGAGCATTTTTGAAACTGTAACTCGGTCAAGATCGAGTTTAGTTTATGGTTCCAGGCCCTGGGTGCCTGTCTCAAACCATACAATGCTTTGTTCAGTCGATACACCTTGTTCTCTGCTCCTTTCACTTCAAATCCCTCTGGTTGCATGACGTACACTACTTCTTTCAACTCGCCGTGTAAGAATGCCGTCTTAACATCAAGATGATGAATCTCCCACCCTTTCGATGCAGCCAGACTGATTAAGAGCCGGATAGATTCAATTCTTGCAACCGGTGCAAACACCTCGTCGTAATCTACTCCGTGTACTTGTACATATCCCTTTGCGACGAGACGTGCCTTGTACTTATTGATGCTGCCGTCTGAGTTACGCTTTACTTTAAATATCCACTTCAAACCAATTTCCTTTGCCCCTGCTGGTAAGTCTACAAGTACCCAAGTTCCGTTTTTGGTGATAGAGCATATCTCGTCCTCACACGCAAGGGTCCATTCCTTGGATTCCCTTGCTTCTGCGTAATTCCGAGGCTCGTTGTTCAAGCACATAAGTAAATATTCTCCTTCGTCTTCAACTTGAAGCACATAGTCGTCTAGGTACTTGGGTTTGATGTTCTGTCTCTGAGATCTCCGAAGTACAACTTCAGCTTCTTCCTCCTCATCGTTCTCTGCTTCAACAACTATAGTTTCAGGTTCAATAGTTTGTACCGCACCGTCACTTTCTTTTGTATCATCACCATCTTGTCTTGCTTGCTCATGTTTCAGACCTTCTTCTTCACTGATGCCGTGATTTCCAAACTCGCTTAGAGTGATCCTGAAATTCCCAGCCGTGCTCTGTTCTGTACCTTGGTGCCAATTCCATCCTTTGGTCTCGTCGAATATCACATCTCGACTGACCACAATTCGTTTTGCTTGTGGATCGTACATTCGATACGCTTTAGAACCCGGTTCTGTGCCGAGGTGCACAAGTAATTGTGATCTATCGTCGAGCTTGCGTAGATGGGGCTTCACCACTTTTGCATATCCTATGCATCCAAAAATTCTTAAGTGTCCGATGTTGGGTTTCTGTCCTCCCAGAGCTTCATAAGGCGTCTTCTCCTTGAGCACTCTGGTGGCTACTCGGTTAAGTATATATGTAGAGTGCCTTGTGGCTTCACCCCACAAATAGTTAGGCACTTGCATATGCTTAAGAATGCTTCGAGTCATCTCCATTAGCGTTCTGTTTCGCCTTTCTACGACTCCGTTCTGCTGTGGCGTGTATGGTGCGGTAAGATGCCTCTTTACTCCTGATTTCTCACAAAATTCGTTGAACTCAAGGGAGACAAACTCTCCTCCTCTATCCGTCCTGAAAGTTTGTATCCTTTTACCCAAATCTTGTTCCACCATTGTTTTGAACGTCTTGAACTTCTCAAAAGCTTCTCCCTACTCTTTTAAGAGTATTGTCCACATGTATCGAGAATGATCATCGATTAGCACGAAGATATACCTATTTCCGGCTGCCGTAGCTGGCGTTATAGGCCCACAGAGATCGCCATGAATAAGTTCCAGTATCTCTGTTGCTCGGTATGACGTAGCCTGAGGAAACACATGTCGCGTCTGTTTTCCTAGTAAACATGATCCACACACATCCTTCTTAATTGCAACCTGTGGAACGCCGATTACAAGATCCCGATGCACCATGGATTTGATTGTTTCATAATTTATATGACCCAGCCTTGCGTGCCATCTACTTGAGTTGCTTGTTGATGACGTTAGTAAGCATATGGCGTCTTTTATTCCCATTTGTACCTTGTACAATCTATTCTTCGATCTCATGGCTTTGACTAGAAGCTTTCCATCCTGATCATGCATAGTCAAGTACTCTCCTTTTAATCTTATGTCGCAACCTGCTTCTGTGGCTTGTCCGAGGCTAATAATGTTGCTTCTCAAGTCAGGAATGTAATAGACATCACGCATAGTTCTTGGTTCTCCGTTTCTATCCGTAAACTCGATGGAACCCTTTCCCTTGATGTCTATACGAGAATCATCCCCAAACTTAACCTTTCCCGTAATGGATTCATTGATTCGAGTAAAGTAACGACGATCTCCTGTCATGTGGTTACTTGCTCCGTTATCAAGGTACCACATGTTATCTTCTCCACAGGTTTCGTATTTGCTAGGCATCACCTTCTCCTCATTGAGATAAACAACTTCGTGCAACATAAGCTCATCTGCTTCTTGTGTGTCATCCTTGTCTTGCTCGTGTGTTTCTTGCAACTTGAGCAAGCGATCTGGACATGTAGAGGCGTAGTGTCCCATCTTGTCACATCTGAAACATGTTATTCTTGACGTGTCTCTGCCTCGACCACGACCTCTTCCTCGATAGGATCTTCCGCCTCGTCCTCGATTACTTCTGTAATCATCATGGTATTCTCGACCGGATTGATTTTCCGTGTACATGAGCCTGCTTTGGTCTTCTTGATTGTCTTCTTCCTCTGCTACTCTTTCTTCGTATGCTTTAAGTCGGCCTACGATGTCCTCAAATTTTGTTGTCTTGAGATCAAGAACTTGTTCGAGAGATGCGACAATATGTATGTACTTTTTCCGAGGTAGACAACTGAGAAACTTCTTTACCAGCTTATGTTCTTCGATTTCTTCACCAAGAGCTCTGGTTGTTGATGAGATTTCTGATAACTTGCCAACGAAGTCATCTATCTTGTCGGTTTCCTTCATCTTCATTCGATCGAATTCCGCCATTAAAGTCTGTAGCCGAGCCTCCTTAACTCTCTCTGCGCCTACATGACGAGTTTTGATAGCATCCCAGACCTCCTTTGCGGTGCCGAGCTCGCCGACTTGTAATATCATTACTTCGGGAATTGCTTGAAACAGAAGACCAATTGCTATATCGTTTTTGTCAGCTTCGTGCGTCTCTGTTTCGATGAGGTCCCAAGCTTTATGAATCTTCAACAGGTTCTTCATACGGATAGCCCATACTGTATAATTTGAAGACGTCAACATAGGGCACTTTATCGATGATGACTCTCCATCTCGTGGTTTCGTTGTTATTACGGTAAGATCTCCCATGATTTCTTGTTAGGCTCTGATACCAAATCTAGTAACCAAAGTTCAAAGACTCGAATAAGAATTGCTCTCTTATTATAACTTAAGAAAATATCTCAAAACTTAAGTTCTCAATCTCTAAACTCTTGTAAGTGATACCACATCTCAATATCTACTTATATAGAGTTTGTATTTTCCTAATCCTATAGATAAACATAACTTTAGATAACTCCTAAGCTTATTATGTCTCTATCTCCATATCTCGGTAGGACTAGGACTCTTGCTTGTTCCCTAAGCTTCTTTATTCTTCAAGCTTAATTCAACAAGCCTCTCTTACTGATTTTTCTTTTCGTTTTTTAAGCAGCTGGATCAACAGCTTATAAACCTTACCAACTTTATCCACGTCTTCACTGTTCAAAGAGAGCAGCTGGATGACAGGTGTTTCTTCATTTTGCAACAATTTGAATGAGAACGTGTCTCCGGGTTTCTTCTTGTTAGCAACACAGAAACTTCTCCAGCCTCTGCACATGTAAAACCGGCCTCTACATGACTCGTATGTCAAACCTATCTTCCATGATTCTCCCTCTCCATTCATTAAAACAATCTCAAATCTATTCATCAGACCATTTGACATTGCAAACGTTTTAGGGAGATACTGCAGTTAAAAACAATCTTCATGAATATGACTAAAAGGCCTCTCACTCGAATCAAATATTACTATTATATAAGGAGTAATAATGGGAGGAACATAACCACTATGTCGCGCTTTAGATTCGAAGCCGTGACGGAGGCCATAAATAAAGATTGGTCTCTTGAAGGATCTGTTTCTGCCTTTGGACTCCTCTTCTTTCTTGAAACTTTCTCTGTATTACAAAGATTCTATGTTGGTAGATTAAGTAATCTCTGGGTCATGATTCTAAATGTGGTAATAATATCTAATACAAAAACTAAGATTTACCCTTTTTGTCTTCTTCCTCATCGCTATATCCTCCTCCATATTGAATCTCACAGCAACTTGGTCCTAGAGCTGTGACATGGAACACTAACTCTCCTTCGTGTCTGAAAATGACAATGTCACCAACTCGGAGGTCATGTGCGACGGAGAAATCTTCCCAGCCGTCAGATAGTCTTCGGCCGTCAATCTTTACTCTCCAGGTCGTCTCCGATGCGTCTGATCTCAGCTTAGCCGTTTTGCGTTTGTTATTTCTCTCTAAGTGCTTCAAAAAGAACGCGACAGGAATGTTCTGAAAACAGCATGCACAAGATTTAAAAACAGAACCAACTTGATCAGAGAGAGAGAGAGAGAGAGAAGGAGAAACAGAGAGTATACGATGTGGTTGGTAAAACCGGGAAGAAGAGGTTGGAAGAAATGTGGGCTGATCGAAGAATGGAGAGGTGCTTTCGCCATACTCAAAACGAAATTGTTGAAGTTTTTTTTTTCTTCTCTGAACGAACAAGTTTGTGTTTCTAGACTCATAGAGAGAACAATAATAACAAAATGCCAAGAAACACTACTTTATCTCAGCTTTTCCAAAAAGTGACTGCCTTGAATTTTTTTATTTTATTTTTCAACAATGGATTTAGAGAAACAAATTCAGTTTAAAAGTAGTATTGGGACTTTTTTTTGGTAACACGTAATATAGGGACTTTCCGTTTCCGTAAGGTCTCGGATGAATGGGAAATATTCCATCAAATAAACCAACCAGCCAAAGGCTAATGAACCATTCTAGTAAAAACTTAAAACTTAATTTTATGGAAGTCTATTTCATAAAAACTGTTTGTTTTTTTTGCAAAAGATGTTCCAATAAAAAATTCAAATTAGTTTTATGAAAGTTTTTTTTTCCGTAAAATCTGTTTTCTTTTGTTTTATGAAAGAAAGATGTATGTTATATTTTCGAAATTAGTTTTACAAAATTTTGTTTTATAAAAACTGTTTTGTTTTACAAAATAAATTAAACTTTCCGAAGTTAGTTAACCGGAAATTTATTTTATAAAACTGGTCAATTTTTAGTTTTCTTCATGAGATCCTTTAGAAAAAAAAATATTTTTTCCGAATAACTCTTATTTGGAGAGAAAGTCTTTTATGCTCTTTCAAGAAGAAGTATAAAATTTTTATTCTAATGTACTGTTGTTCAAGTTAGTATGGGATATGCCGAACTGTTTTCTCAACATTTCCGTCTCATTTTTTAAAAAGCTACATTTCGGGTGATTCTATATCAATAAGATGAATTTTAACCCCAACAAGTAATAGTATTTACCAAGGTTCTAAAAATCGGTTTAGGTGGCAATTCGGTCTCATCCGAAACGATTTTCTTAAAATTCGATTTATACTGAATTATATAATTTAAGTAGGTTTAAACTAATTTAAATCGGTTAAAATCGGTTTAAATCAATATAAATTGGTCTAAATATGTTAAATTAAGTAATAATGTTAGTATAAATTCATAAATTTGTTTAATATTTTTAGTTTTGTATATCTAATTTTTATAATTCATCATAATAATTTTATAATTAAACTCAAAAACTAAAATATTTCATATAAATGTAAAATAGATATAAAATAAGTAAAAATTCGTTAACAGCTAGACCTCACCTAGTCTCCAAATAATCCGTTTAGTCGCTAATCCTTTATAAAGCGCCTATGATTTCCTGAACATTGGTACTTACTAAGGTAAAACTTTAACCTACAATATTATATGGATGGTTTGGTATGACTTCGATTCAAAATGTACGTATAGGCATATATGTTTTTAGTGTTTAATATATATTAAGTTAAGGCTCCGACTGGTGACATATGATTTGCAGCATGATTTGCAGTATGATTTATAAGTCGATGTAACTTGCAGTAAAAATTATGTGGTAAAAACTGTAAGTTTATGTGGTAACTTTGCAGTAAAAATAAGAGTTACATTTTTTTTAAAAACTATTGACTGGTAACTTTTTTGATGTATAAGTTGCATTATGAATTTTTTAATTAAAATAAATGAATATATAAACATATAAATAGTAAAATATTTATTAAAAACAAATAAATCATTAAGATATTTAAAAATATTTTGAATAAGTATTAAATTTGAAAATAAAATTCAATATACATTATTTTCTAAATATTATAATCTAAAAATAATATTTATTTGAATATCAATAATAAAATAAAGTAAATGAAATAATAATTATAACTTGACCCTTAAATTAAAAAAAATCCAATAAAAAAATTTACAAATGTTCATTCCAAATCATGTTTGCAATCTCATCTCTTACGTTGTTCATGTATTGACCCTCCGATGTTATTTCTTCCTCTTCAAGTCTACTAAGCTCTTTTTCTTCAATCCGTCGTCTTTGTTGTTCTTGACCACTGCTATCTCTATCTTCAAAATCAGCATCTGGAATTTTGTGAAGCCTGATAAAATTGTGAAAATCTTTGACTAGCACAAAAATAGGTAGAGCAATGACACACGGTAGTTTTCAAAAATCACTATTTTTGTTTTTATTTTTTAAACAGAAAAACTAGCTAAATCTGTAAATCAACTTCTAATACATGGAATTTTGGTTGATGTTGGTTTAAGTTTTGATTTAGCAATTTTATAAAGGATCTAAGTCAAAATGCTAACTCAATGACAACACATGCTAAATCAAACTTAAAATCAAAAAGATAAATTTAATGCATGATTGGTAACATTTTTGAGTTACAATCATAAATCAAACTTAATCAAGTCTAATACATGTCACCAATCAAAACCCAGGTTTTAATTCAACTTCGATTTTGTTACAAAGAAAAAAATCAACTTCGATTTGTTATGTTTATATTCAAATTTGTTTTCTGTATGTACAAATAATGGATCAGTTTTTGTATATTAAAAAATGCTTCAACTTGTTGGTTTGGTTTTGATCAAATCAGTTTGTCCAAATAAAAAGAAAGGAGTTTTTTTAATAACTATTCTGGTACCATAAATTTCGCCATTTTCACAATATTACTATTTAGTAAAATCTAAATATAGTTATTTATCAACAATATTATTTCAAGAGACAAATATAAAAACATTATAAAAGCCACAGTTTGTTTATTTTTATTTTTTAATTTTGCAATCCATTTAGAAATACAGAAACAAAGACATCCATCTCACATTTCTTCAAACACACACCAATCTCCACACCACCAGTCTCATCCCTCCTCTCCGACATAGTGAAGACAGTGCCTCGACTGAGGGTTATATTCTCGGTACTAACCGGTCTTCCCCAACCAAAATCTGATCCATATATCCCAAATTTGTTAGACCCAGCAACGACTAGCCTTCGTACGCCTAGCTCCATCGTTTTCAATCCTTCCTCGTACAACTCCCATATTGACTCAACCCCTCGCGAGCTCAGACCTCTTACCGAATTGCTGAGAATGTTGACACCATTGGCGAATCCGTTTTCTCCCAGAAGCGTCTTTGCTTTGTGTCCAGATAAACTGATTGGTACCACACAGTTCCCGAAGTAACTCAAAGAAACAGGCGGGTCTAACCGATCCCTGAAATCAGCAACGTACGTGAACGAAACCGGCCCATCTATGTCACCTCCACGTGCCTTCACCATACATGTCAGCACATAGGCATAACTGACTACAAAAGTCGACAGGTGAAGGTCGGAGCGAGCTGACTCGCGTTTTGCTCGCTCTCTAAGTTTCTTCACATTCTCTTGACTCAGCTCGAGCGTGATCTGGACGACATCTTCGATGATGTCTTTGGCGGGAGGAAGCTTTGGGGTTCTTAGGAGTTCCAAGATCTTTAATTCGAGTTCAGCTGGAAGATCGATGACCGTACGATCTAAAAGCATAGGTAAATGAAAATCTTGGGGTATTTCTCCTCCATACTTACAGATGTGAGCCCATGATTTGAGAAAATTTACCACGGTTTGACCGTCCACGGCAGCATGGTTCACTGCGAATCCGATGCAAAAGCCTTGGTCTGGGAACAAAGTGATTTGCAGGGCAAGAATAGAGGCCGAGTCAGAGGAAACCGGTAACTCGGGCACTAGAGGGCGTAACTCGGTCCGGTGGCGTGGAAGCCCTTTTCCTGAAACGCGAGAAAAATCAGCGTCCGTGGTGGTCTCGGCAACTGTTAGAGACAAAGTGTCGTATTGAGGGAAGATGACGATGTGCGGTTTAGGATCTTGTGGGTCCCACTTGAGGTGACCGGAGAGCGGGAGAAAATGTGCCAGGGCGAGGCGAAGAGATTCCTCGAGCTTGGGGAGGATCAGAGAGTAGAAGGAGTCGTGGGATAACTCTGTGTGTTTGTAAAAAATGACTCGCTCGGTGGGTTTGAAGTTTACCCACAATAAATCGAAGAAAGTGAGTGGGAGAATGAGAGGGGCGATGGAGTCTGTTGCAGGGCTAACTCGAGAGACCTTTATCACGTTTAACGCCATTATTGCTCAGGAAGGTAAAATTCCCCTTGGACTGTCTCTTAGACACACTTTAATGGCGACGCAGTTGTTTATTAGTGATATTAAATACGATTGTTATTTATTTTAATTTTTTTTAACAAATAAAATACTATCATATGTCAGGGAAGGCTGGCACTCACCTTTTCAAATTTAAAAGCAAGTAGAACATCATTCTTAAATGAGTGCGTTTAATAATGGATCACATTTTTGACCTTTTTGGTCATAAAGAAAGATTGGTTTGTTGAAGGATCTGTTTCTGCCTTTAGACTCTTCCTATTTCTTGGAACCTTCTCTGTATTACAAAGATTCTATATCGGTAGATTAAGTAATCGAAGTCATGATTCTAAATGTGGTAATAATATCTAATACAAAACTAAGATTTACCCTTTACCCATTTTCTACTCTGCATCATCGCTATATCATTATATCATCCATACTGAATCTCACTGCAACTTGGTCCTAGAGCTGTGACATGGAACTAACTCTCCTTTTTGTCTGAAAACAAGAATGTCACTACTCGGAGATCATGTGCCACGGCGAAATCTTCCCAACCGTCAGAGAGTCTTTGGCCGTCAATCTTTACTCTCCAGGTTGTCTCTGATGCATCTGATCTCAGCTTAGCCGTTTTGCATTTGTTATTTTCCTCTAAGTGCTTCAAAAAAAACGCAACAGGAATGTCCTGAAAACAGCATGCACTAGATTTTAAGACAGAACCAACTTGATCAGAGAGACATGAAGAAACAATGAGTTTACGAGGTGGTTGGAGAAACCGGGAAGAAGAGGTTGGAAGAAATGTGGGTTGATTGGAGGATGGAGAGCTAGGTTCTCCATTGTCAAACTTTTGACGAAGTTCTTCTTCTTCATATATGTGTCTACACTGACGCAGAGAACAATAATAACAAAACGCCAAGCAAACACTTCTTTATCTCAGTTCTTCTTCTTCATATATGTGTCTACACTGACTGATTCTGTTGAAGGTTCTACTGCAACAACACCCTCAGTGCAGCAATTGAACAAGTTGTTTATCGAGGTAAGTTTATTTTTTTCCAAACATTTAATTTGCTTTTGTTTGATTATTCATAGGTAGAATGTCTGATCTGTGTTTCCAAATGAATCTTTATCTTTTGCGTTTTATTATGAGCTTGACTGGTCTTATGTTTCTGAACTTTTTTTTTTGCTTTAGAAACCAATAGGAAGAAATCAGAAAATTATCTGTTTTGGCTGTTTCTGGTTTTGTTAAGTGACTTAAGTCTGTTTTGTTTTTCATCACAGGTTGTCTCACCTTACAAAAGACGTGTTTATGGACTTGGATCTGCTCATTGCTACTATGGTGATTCAACTTCATCCACATCCACTGCTATCCCAAGTACTATGCATTTGGAGACAAGAGTGACTTCGGTGGAAGAGAATATGAAGTCCATGCAGGGAAATATGAACTCCATGGCCACTGACATTGCTGCTATTATGGAAGCTTCAAGAAGACTTTTGGAAGCTAATGGGATTGATCCTTCTGTTGTTCTCAGATCAACAACTGCAAAAAACTCAGAGCAGACACATGTGTCTTCTCCACATCAGTCTCCAGCTTCAGGCCATCAAGTTCCTCCAACTAATGTCCCTTCTCCGATCAATTTGGCTGACATGGAACCCCAGTCATTTGATGGTTATTTTCAGACTAGTTAGTCAAATGGGTTTGGTTTGAATTTTTTGGTTGAACATTTTAGAATGTTCTGTCGACATATCTATGTATTTTGTTACAATGTCGACTTTAACTTTTTGTTAGAACGTTTTCTAATGTTCTTTTCTCTAGTGACAGATGTATTAGATATGTTCTGTTAACTTTTGAACTAATCTAAATATTAATGTGTTATATATTTTATTTCCATTGTTGATTTCAATTAACAACAATTATCTATATGCATTCATAATTAAATAATTAAAAACCAAATTTAAAATTGTTGGCATGGTCAAATTCTTGCTACATTGTTTAGCCACAATAGTCTGTGGCAATTGGAAAATTAAATAGACACGTTTTTTGTGGCCAATTAGTGGCAATTAACCACGATAATTCTCAAACATTCTTGTGGCAAATGGCCACACAAAAAGCTAAGATATTGTTCGTGGCAGATTATAGCCAAGAATATTTTATGCAACTATATGGTGGCAACTTAGCCAAGGATTATTAGTGGCTAATTGTAGCAATTTCTGTGGCAATATAGCCAAGGATTTGAAGTGGCAAATCAGTGGCGAATGTGAGATATTGTGGGCCTCAATTGGTTACAGCCCTGGTCCAGCTAACATGACATGCATACATTAGGAATTACATATTAGTATTTCCTTTTGTGTATCACCGACTAAGAGGATTGAATACTTGACCGACCCTAAGCTTTATGAGATCAGGAATGAGTCGTGACTATAAATATGAAGATGCTAAGGCCGTAGACGAGCATCCGTGAGAAACCCTAAAAACACAAGAACAAATAGAAGTTAAGAGAGAGATCAAAGTAGAAGAAACTAAGGAGAAGAGACCTTGTTCGAATCATGTCTCTAAGGGATAGAGTTTCTTTGATCTTCTTATTCTTTGTTGTGTTGTCATGTTTATATGAGGAGAGCGCTTAAAGCGTTTGTGTAAACCCCTTTGATTGATAGTGGAAGTTGTGGGAGACGGTTCCCACCCGAGACGTACCCGTTCGAGGCCGGGAACTCGGTGATCAAATTCTCTGTGTTAAGTAATTAAGTAATCTAACGATCAATAATTCCTAACAAGTGGTATCAGAACAATCCAGGTTTTGATTGCGGGTGAAAAAAGAGATCGAAGATTCGCAAAGAAGAAAAATAAAAAGGTACTTGTCAGTTCTTCAAGGAAAGTGTGAATTCATTGTCTCCAAGGAAGCACAAGGTGTTGATGCAATAACACTCATCTCAAGGGAGTTGAACAAGGTTGATATCGAAAGTCTTCTTAACAAGGTTGAAAGTTAGGCGGCGGGTTCCATTATTTATAATGGTGGTACCAAGAGTGTTCAGGGCTGATCAATCTATATAGGTGGTTGTTATCTGCCTATTAAAGAGATTTGGATCAAAGTGGAGATGATGTTAGAGCTTCATGCAAAGGAAGAAAGATCAAAGGGAAACATGGCATGTTTAAAGATGTACGAGGTATTTGAAGACTTTAAGTGTGGTTTCCGCTGCAACCAAAAAGTTTGAGAAAGTCTTAAGAGGGTTAAGTTTTGGGAGTATCATCAAAGTCACGTGGTGCAAAAACGGAAGTTGAGTTTCAAAGGGTTTTGTGTATTATTTCAGATCTTCATGCATCAAAGAATTTTACGATGGCATAAAGAGGAAGGAGACTGCATGTTCTGTGTGGAGAAATTCTCGATGTAATCTAGCAATGAACATGTTAGAGAATTGTATCGAAAGTCTTTCTAACAAGATGGTTAGACGGCGTGTTCTGTTTGAGTCTAAACAGCGGTACAAGATGGGGTACATGTTGTCTTTGTTGGAGGAGAGGTCAAGGTATGTGATCTATGGTACATTGAGGTGAAGATTGATGGTGATTCAGTCAAAGTTTATAAGGATCAGAACATGAGGAAGACTCAAAAGATAGAAACAAAGACTAAGTGAAACATAGAGAGTTGCAGGGTTTTTCTGGTATAAAGAAAAAAGGTGTTAGCTCAAGTTAGAGTTACAAGTGGTACTCTCGGGATTGGTTTCTGCAAGTGACTTACGGAAGATGAACTCATACGGACAAAACTGATAAGGGAATCAGTTTCTTAGAAACCAAGAAACAAGCAAGGGATTTCTGGTTTTTATGACTCAAGTGAAAGAGTCAAGGAAGAGGAATAATTGGTCTACTTCAGATTGAGAGCTTCACGGGAAGCAACGGTTCTTGGACGTCGTCTGGCATTAAGAATTGGTAGATGTAGCTACAAGAAGGTTAATAACATGTGTCTAAAGCCTGACACAGTTAAAAGCTAATGCCATGGAAACAAGGTCAAAACACAAAGGTTGGCGAGTATGAATCAAAAGAAGCATTGAGGAAAGAGGTTATTAACTCAGAGAGATAAAAGAGGAAATTAACTTTGAAGGATCCAAGTTCCAGGTGGAGCCATTGCTATTACAAGATTGTAATGTAGGTTCAAGACAGAACGTTTGGGATTCCAAGTGGAGCTACAAAGTTAGAGGATGTCTCGTTATGTCTTAAGTGTCAAGACATGATAGGAGTTAAAGGTTAATCAACTTATAGGGTGTGAGTTTAAGAAAGAATCTGTCACTGCTTGGGTATGCTTCAAAGTGAGCGTGTGTGTGAAGATGACATGGGTCCAAGAGAGCGGTTATAGATGTCTACAGGTTCAAGCTTGATTTTGTTGCAACAAGATTAAAGAGAAAGCTTTCAAGAGAGAGTGGGTGCTTGATGATGGTAACTGACATCTAGAAATCACTTGGGGAATAATTTATTTCAACAAGGCATAAGGTTTAGAGAGAAACCTGAAATCATGAGAATAGCGGAGAAGACGTAGGAGATCGTCGGAGAAGCTGTTACAGAGAAGAGCACAAAAAAAGGTGTCGGAGGTTGAACCGGAGAACACATCACTTTGTGTTCTGGATTTTCACTATCAAGATCAAGGGTAAGAGGTTCTTAGGAGGTTCCTGGCTTTCATAAAGGGTTGGTGACGTTTCAGAGGTTTGAAGTTGGTAACAGGATATTTAAAATCTTGAAAAACAATAAGTTATTGTTTCAGCCTGTGTTCTAAGTTATTGTTTTGTGAAGATTTGGGATCTAAACTGAAGCTGAAACTAAGTTTAGAAGTGTTTACCTGTGGTGTACCAACGGAAGTTTGAAGCCTCATGATCAGAAAGACAAAAGCAAAGAATACAACACGGGGTCTCTTTGGCATCAAGTCATCAAATACAAGAAATAGAGTACAATTTAGTTTGTTGTTCAAGTGATGAGAAGTGAATCAGTTCTAAACAAAATTAAAGGGCCATTTAGAAGATTACTTGTTGAGCCTGAATTTGAAGCAAGTGGAGCACGGTTTCGGTCTCGACGTTGGTGATAATTGTGGTCAGAATCAACTTAAGTTCATCAGAATGAGGACCTTTGGAGATAAAGCTCACCGAAAGACGCAAGCGTCAATGGACTATCTTTACAGCAGATGAACACGGGACATAGGAGGAATCAAGTCAGAGATAGTCGGTTTGATGAAATCAAAACTCTATGGATATTAAAAGTAATCAGCCACGAAGGTCTTACCAGAGTAGACAGAGTCGCTGGTTGGAATCATTTTAGAGATAGACAACCAGGTGGAGAATCATCGGAGATGATAGCGGGTTGAGACGTGGTGCTCAAGGTCACCTAAGCAAAAGCCGAGAGGTTATGTGCTCACTTCAGGAGGCGACTAAGAAATAAAAAGTCGTCGGAGAGTCAAGGTTTCTGATCAGATTCACCGTGGATTCAGTCTCGCCGAGAGACGTTGACGGTCAGGTGACGGCATTCCAAAACGGAGAATGGCTTGGGTCAAGGTGGAGAAATTCAAAGGTTGATTGTCGCTGGTGAAGAGAGGTTCAAGAGGAGTCGACGGAAAACATATGGACATGGATGGAGATTGAAGCAAGTATAGAGAAACAAGTTCTCTGCTTCATCGACAGGGAAGAAAAGTGGAAGGGGAAAGTTGGACCATAATGGAAAAGAGTCCATATGAATAATTGGCTTATTCTTCTTTCACATGGATTTCTATGTACATGACTCATGAAAACAATTGAGCCCAAGGTGGAGTTTGTGAGATATTGTGGGCCTCAATTGGTTACAGCCCTGGCCCAGCTAACATGACATGCATACATTAGGAATTACATATTAGTATTTCCTTTTGTGTATCACCGACTAAGAGGATTGAAGACTTGACCGACCCTAAGCTTTATGAGATCAGGAATGAGTCGTGACTATAAATATGAAGATGCTCAGGCCGTAGACGAGCATCCGTGAGAAACCCTAAAAACACAAGAACAAATAGAAGTTAAGAGAGAGATCAAAGTAGAAGAAACTAAGGAGAAGAGACCTTGTTCGAATCATGTCTCTAAGGGATAGAGTTTCTTTGATCTTCTTATTCTTTGTTGTGTTGTCATGTTTATATAAGGAGAGCGCTTAGAGCGTTTATGTAAACCCCTTTGATTGATAGTGGAAATTGTGGGAGACGGTTCCCACCCGAGACGTACCGGTTCGAGGCCGGGAACTCGGTGATCAAATTCTCTGTGTTAAGTAATTAAGTAATCTAACGATCGATAATTCCTAACAGCGAATAGCTACAATTTGAATCTGTGGCTGTGTCGTTGCACTGTGCCACGAATCGCCACGTTTTAAGTTTGGCAACGATCGTATAGCTACGAAAATAGTTTCGTGGCCGTCAGTGGCAATTCACTAAATAGCCACAGATATTGTGTAACCGCCACAATTATTTTCCTGGCCATTTGATGTATTTCTTGTAGTGAGCAACTGATTTGGAAATTTTTTATTTTATTTTTCAGTAACATTCATTCTTCATGTGGATTTAGAGAAAAAAACTTAGTTTGACTAAAAGTAGTGTTGGGATTTGGGACCAACCATATAGCATCTAACGAATGGGAAATATCCATCAAATAAACCCAACCAGCCAAAGGCTCTGCCCCGCCAAAATATCTCCGTGATTTAGTCTTTTCTCTTTGTTTCCTTGAGTCTTTTATTCGTTTTCTTCTAAATCCAACAACTAATGGAGATCTGGTTCGTGAGGAGTGTAGAATGTAGATATACACCGTTTCTTATTTCATCTCGCAGATCTAAACTAAGCTGAGGGCTTGTTGCAATCTCTATGTCCTTCTATCATATATCATCACCGTAGAAGTATCTAGGTTTATCATTCATCCCTACATATATCTATAAGCATATATATATATATACTTAAATATATGCTATATATTTTGATGATTGATGTATGAAAGACATAGATCTATTGCTAGGTTGTTAAAATATAGTTGAATGATATTTGAGGATTGTATATGATGATTGTATTGATTGGGGTTATGGCATATGTGGGTGGTGCATATGAGTTAGAGAAAGGTTTAAGGCATGTGTGTGCCGGTGCAACGTGGTGGAGGTATGTACATTTCAGGTGTTGCATCATTTCTTGTTGGATCATGTGGAGACCCCGTGAGGTGGTATGATTCATCGTTGGAGGGGCAGGCGGCATACCTGTGTGAAGTTTAGAATGTGGTAGCGCATATCACTAGGAGACAACATGATGTGGCGTGATCGTGTGAATGTGGAGGCGCGGATTACGTGGAGACAATACATGATGTAGCGTTATCGCTAGGGATGTCAATTGGTCAAAACCCAAATTGTATCAAACCACTTGGGCTATCCGCAGAGTATATATATATATATATATATAGATTTTTAATGTAAACCCCCTCCCCCCAATTAAGTTTATTTTGAGTAAAAACCCCTAAACTAAAGATTTAACAAAAAACCCCTCAACCTAAATTATCTTAATGAATCAGACCTTCCGTTATCTTGTTAAAGTTCGTGAAATAACATGATTTTTTAATTAAAACAACACAATGTTTATATAACGCCCCGACCGCCCACGGCTAATGAGCCACCCACGCCCGCTCTCTTGGCCCGTGGGCCCCATCCCATCCGACGGTCGGTCGTTAAATTCCGAAGGCTGGAAATCATCGTTTACTGACCTTGCAATCACCACCTGACCTTTCCCCGTGCTTTGGCCTCACTCACACGCTATCGCGCATCACTTCCCGATAGGTCACCCATCTTTCCACTATTCCAGCTCAAGCACGCTTAACTCTGGAATTCTTTCAGGATGTGCTCCGAAAAAGGTAAGTCAACTTTGGTGACATAGGTAGCCAAATCAATTCTCTTAAGCCTTTCCAAATATCACAACTCGGGATGTTACAATTCACCCCCTCTCAAAGAGCATAGCGTCCTCGTTGCCCACGACAGTCTCAAGACGCCTCTCGGTCAGGCGAGGCGGCTAACCAGGCTCGATACCACTTATAACGTCCCGACCGCCCACAACTAATGGGCCACCCACGTCCGCTCTCTCGGTCCGTGGGCCCCATCCCATCCGACGGTCAGTCGTTCAATTCCCAAGGCTCGAAATCGTCGTTTACTGACCCTGCAATCACCACCTGACCTTTCCCCGTGCTTTGGCCTCACTCACACGCTATCGCGAATCACTTTCCGATAGATCACCCATCATTCTACTATTCCAGGTCAAGCACGCTTAATTCTGGAGTTCTTTCAGGATGTGTTCCGGAAAAGGTAAGTCAACTTTTGTGACATAGCTAGCCAAATCAATTCTCTTAAGCCTTTCCAAATATCACAACTCGGGATGTTACAGTTTAATTGGAATGTCATGTAGTTTACTAAGAACTTGCTTTTTTAATATTATAACTCGGCCTCGGCTTTAAAACAATGTTTTTGTGTTTCAGCGACTTAATCATGTTTTGGTGTTTGAACCATGTTTTACCAAGTTTTAGTGTTACGATGTAACTCAGGTTATGGTCATTATAACCATATTATTTACATGAACTGTGGGAACCGAAATTCACACCGTCAATTTCCGATAAACGATTTTTGGAGGAAAACCGAGTTAACCCGATCTTCCTTGAAGGTCCCGGATATTTGCTTGGCCACACACGATACAATCAATGGAGATTAAAGTTGCACAATAAAAATCGTAAAAATAGAGCGAAAAGAGATCTTATTTCTGAATTCGCGTTTGAGCGTAAACAACGGGCAAAGAAATAAGCTACAAGAGCTGTCGAAAGGTCCGCTAGTCCGGCCGCCTAGATCTAACCTAGTTGAATCGCAGCTCGCTAGTGAAAACAGAAAAAGAATGCTAAATTGCTCTAAGTTCTAAGTGCTCTGGAAGTTTTGTGATGATTTGCTCCTCACCCAAAGCTCTCCTTATATACTCCTCTTAAGACGGTCTATCTTCTTTCGGGCTGAATTTGGCTTTTTCCATTTTCGTCCATCTTTGTGTTTATCGGGAAACTTGATATTTATCTTCGGAAAACTTGACATTTATCTTCTGGAAACTTGACATTTATCTCTTATGTGAGGATAAGGATAAACCGTCATAGTTACCCTTCCTTTTCGGAAAATCGTAAGTGGGCCGTTTTGGCCATGTCGGGCCACTTAGACGTTTTTACGGTTTTTCGAAAAAATAGTCTTTGAAGGTTTTGGCATTTCCGAAGGAACCCCAATTCCTCGTATAGTTGAGATGTTTGGTGTTTAGAATAATCGTGATCGTACCAAACTCACGAATATTGATCCAAACAAGCCAAGATGGGATCAGACCGAGCATGATGGGACCGAGACCGGGATGAGGACCGTCGACCGGCGCCAGGCCGGCTCGCGTGACACGTGCCGCCGGCGCCAGGCTGGCTTGCCGCCGGCGCTAGGCCGGCTCGCATGACGCTTGTCGCCGGCGCCAGGGGTTCTCTGCCGCCCGTGGGTTTTCCGTTGCCCGATCTTTCCCCCGTTAGTCGTTTGTGCGGGAAATCTTTGAGTTTGGAAGGATCTTTAGCCGTAGATTTCGAGATAACCGTTTTTGACCCAACAAGATCTTCCGAGATTCCTCGAGTATCGGGATCGAGATGGACTTGGATTCGTAGACTTTCCGTCTTAAAGGGTTTGAGTAATGAGACTTCGAACTTAGACGTTTAAAATATGAACTTCTAAACAATCGAGAAGGCTTTGCGGAAGAATCATTGTAGTTCTCGGACAATCCGGACATGGGTTTAAGGGACCAAGATGCTGCCGTTGCCCGAGATCACGAGACGATTGCACAGATGGGCGCCAGGACCCTTGCCGCCGCCGCCGCCGCCAGACAGGTAAGGACAAGCCTGCCGCTGGCGCCAGGCGCGGCGTGGGCGGCCTGCCGGCTGCGCCGGGCGTCCTGCCGGCTGCGCCGGGCGTCCTGCCGTCCGTGCCGTGTCCCGCGTCTGCCGGTGCCTGCTGTTGCTTGCCTTTGTTGATCCCCGGGGCTCACGGTCCGTTCATGCCTTCTCGTGAATTCATCGAGTGACGACCTGTTTCTTGGTTTCGATCGTCACTTAGTTTTCTTTCGCGAACTTTCGGGTGACGATTTCGTCGTTGACCAATTTTGACCCCAACATAAACTAAGGCCATGTACTTCTTTTGTTGATCGCTGGCCGCAGCGTTAGCGACACAAAGAGTAGTCTATTTTTGTTGCCTCTAACGACAAGTGCGACAAAAAAAATTCTTAAATGATCATGTTATTAAACAACTTTTCAAACACTGACAATCTTAACTCTTGACATAAAATAAGTACAAAAATAACACTTAAACACAATCAAAATGTCATAGAAACAAGTTAAAAACAACACTTTCACCACAATGATAGTCCTAAAACAAGCTGCAACCACAATGATATTCCTTAAACACAATAATATTCGTTAAAACACAATGATAGTCCTAAAACAAGCTGCAACCACAACTCTATCTTAACAACTTAACTTAGTTAGCTTTTAACCAAACTAGCTTACTTTTATTCTTCTGGTTGTGTAGACCAAGTCTTCTTCCTTGACTTCTTCTTCTTATTCTTCTTCTTCTTCCTTTCTTGCGCTTCATACTTCTTCTTCGTCTTCTTCGTCTTCTTCCTCCGTTTCTTGCGCTCCAAGCTTCTTCTTCTTCATTCTTCTTCTACGTGACTCCTTGGTCACTTCTTCTTTTTGTGTGGCAAGTTTCCTTGCTTCCACTTCTTCTTCTCTCGGAGGATTTAATCAAGGTTCTATCTCAACACTTGATGTCAAAACAATTGCCAAAGCTCCTGTGTGTATTTCAGGAGCCAAATCCATTCAAATTTCGCTTAAATAGCACAATCAATTGAAAACAAAACTTTAAACAAACTAGAAAAATCACATAACAAAGTGAAAGCAGAAGAGAACAAACGAAAGGCATAAGGTACACGAATCACCAGGGAGAAGAGGAACAATTATAAACTTACAAAATTGAAGAACCCTAATTTTAACTTGGGACTCGTGATTCATATACTGTATAAGGAAGAAGAAAACCATGTCATTTTTTTGCATTTATTATACTCTGCGTTCCATTTAGACGGAGTTTATCAACTTTATAACGGAACAAATAACGGAGGGTCTAATTCGCTAAGATAATTTAGGTTGGGGGGTTTTCTATTGAATCTTTAATTTAGGGGTTTTTACCCGAAATAAAGTTCATTGAGGGGGTTTTACATTAAAAATCAGATATATATATATATATATATACATACATATAGTGTGAGAAAATGTGATTTTGCGGTTTGGGTGAAAAACGTGACTGTGCAGTTTTGCGGGAAACGTGATTTTACAGCTATGACGGGAAAACGTGTTTTGCGGTTTTGGCGGAAAACGTGGTTTCAATTTTGGCGAGAAAACATGCTTTTTATGTTTTGAAAGCATGTTTTGGCAGGGAAACGTTATTTTACGGTTTTGGCGGGAAAACGTGATTTTACGGTTTTGGCGACAAAAGTATTTAAGGTTTTGGCGGAAAAATGTATTTTTACGGTTTTGGTGGAAAATCATATTTTTATGGTTTGACGGGAAAAAGTGAAGTTGTGGTTTTGGCGAAAAAACGCTATTTTACGGTTTTGGCTAGAAAATGTGATTTTACGGTTTTGGCGGAAAACATGATTTTATGGTTTTAGCGAAAAATATTTTTCACGGTTTTGGCGGAAAAACATATTTATACGGTTTTGGCGGGAAAACTTATTATAAGGTTTTGGCGGAAAAATGTATTTTTACTGTTTTGGCAGGAAAACGTATTTTTACGGTCTTCGCGGGAAAACTATGGATTTGACAGAAAAAACTATTTCACGGCTTTGATGGGAAACGTGATTTTGGAGTTTTGGCGAGAAAATTTGTTTTTTTTTTTTAGTTTTCTAATTTTTCTTTCAACTCTAAAACCCTATTTTTTAAGGTTTTTTTTACGTTAATGTCCAAATGGTTTTTGCCCATAAATTTTCTGTTAAAATTGGTTTTAATCCATTTGGACAACCAACCATTTGGGTCTGGCCATATCAAAACCCTTTTAATTTGGATTGGGTTAGTCCATGGTCATCAGATCCAATTGACATCCCTAGTGATCGCGAGAAGGCATGGAACTCACGAAGATCGCATGAGGTGGTGAGTTCTCATGAGAAAACATGGGAGGCGTGGTGACAGCGTGATATGGCATTGTCCCATGTTGGCACTGTCGGGGTTTATCCTTGTTTCTTGTTGATTGCTTTTGTTTTACTGAATGTTTAAGTTAGATACTTATGATTTGTTGTGTGATGATAGTGGGTGATTGATTTCAGGCCTCATAAAACTTTCCTCATTGAGTATTTATTGAAATAATCACCTTTCTTTCTTTCCAGGTGAGGTCAAGGAAGTGCAGGAGTAGTCGTTTCGGTGTGGTGCTGAGTTTTCGAGTTTTTGGATTTTTAATGTTATTGTAGATCCGAAAATCTACACTAAGTATTTTATAGTGTCTGCATAAAAAAAAATTAGGGAAGAAATAACATGGGCGCAAACTCCTCAGAACAACATCGATGTAATCAGGTCTGAGTTTACAAAGATGGACTCTATTCGTATGCCGAATAGCATATAAATATTGAAAGAGAGAAGGATCATGACTGAACTCGTAATCGAGCTGCCTACGTATCCATTGTGGGATCAAGTCTAACGTAGTTAATTGATAATCGGCTCTAAAAAGACATCGGGTTTATCGATCTTGAAAGAGACATCGGTTTGATCGAGACATCGATCTTCGTCGGTCTCGGATAAGACGTTGGGTCCGGCTGTTCTCCTCATGGACACATTTACTTCTGGAAGTATGTCATTCTTGTTTCAGCCTCGAGCTTACGAGCTCTCCTTCGTTCGCAATCATAAATAACATATGATCTCGTGCTTTTTATTAACAAATACGGAGACGTCTTTGCTTGCTTTTTTTGTCTTCTAGTAGAAGAATCCCGACGATTGGAGAGTGTCTTGCAACCAAAGCTTAATGATTCAATCATATAGCAATAGATCGTGATGATCATCTCTTGTCTAGAAAGTGGTGGTGGAATATTGCAACCTAGAGCTCGTGAGGTCCCAAAAAGGCCATGCTCCCTCGAGCGTCTTCTTTTGTCCTTTTATAGGACTCTTTTTATGTTGTTTGGTAGTTACACGTGCCTCCTTCTTCTCAGCTTTGAATTATTCTTGAGTTAATAAGAAGCCGAGATATTAGGAAACTAATAACTAATTCTTTTGACTTGATCTTTGTGAAAGATCACTATAATAATGGTGGGAAAGACTTGGTGACAATTCATGGTCCAACATTTGTCCCCCAGTTCTTCAAGTGAGGTGAGGATGTTGAAGGACGGTAAAGCTTCTGACAATAATATGACTCCAAGTCGATTTTCCTATGGAGGTTCTTTGATGGAAAGATCATGCAAGAGAGACTGTATTGATCGTTCGGTCTTACTTCTTTTGTTTTAAACGACTTATTAAAGTTCTTTGAGTGAGTCGCTGGCTCCGGGATTTGTTGATGGGAATAATGAGCATGCATCGTAGCTAATCTCCTCTTCAAAAGTCTATGCTGTCGGCAAGGGAGATACTAGTCCTGATGTATTGGATCAATCAATTATGTCGCTTTGTCCGGTCCAAACCCCAAGAGGTCGGACGATCAGGAATTGTAGGTCCCTACACATTTAAAGGTGTTAATTTTCGTTGTGGCAGGTTTTCTTTATTGGTTGCAGTCAATGGCGTAGATCAATCTCACATTCATAAAGTAATGCATCGCTTTTTCGTCCCGTTGAATAATTGAACGGTGGAGGAATTGTTTATTCATTATAAAAACATAATGATTAAATAACCATGGCGATGATTATAATATTTGTGGTCGTTTCTCCTGCTGAGTGGGAGATATTTTTAAGTCGCGAGCTCTCATGGTCCTCGGATTGCTATTACGGACACGTGTACACTCTGGGTCTTGATATGGAGCTTCCTCCTTCTTGTTTCACATATCTCATGGCCTAGAGAATTTTGTCTCTTGTAAAGCATGATCAGTGTGGAAGGAACCTCGTTCTTTCTCCTTGAACCCGACGTTACATATTTGTCGTCTCCTTTTGTGTTCTCTTATATTTGTGTACGCGGCCTCTTCCTATTTTTATACCAAGGACTCATCTCCATTGAGTTAATAATACTGTTGCACGTGCCTCCTTATTCCCAGATTTGACTCGTGGTCCCAGTCCTTCGAGTGAGGTGATGAGGTCGGGGGACGGAAATATTTTAGCATCTGAAACAAAGGTGCCACTCCAAGTTGATTCTTCTTTAGGGGGTTGGTGAGGTAGTTTGCCATTTGATAGCGAGGTCGTGAAAGAGAGACTGCATTTGAGCGTTCGATCTCGGTTTCTTCATGATAGGAATGTGAGATTGATCTACGCCATTAGATGGATTGTGTTAAGTCGTTCAAGGTTCGTTTGATCATCGAGTGATCGACTTCGTTTATATCTGTGTATTTGAGGTAAGAGTTCGATGTAATCTGTTACGAATGTTGCGGGGGAGATGAGAACCGGATGGAGCTCGTGGCTGTGACTGTACAAGTAGTGGGTCGAGCTTGTAAAGAAAGTTGCTGATTCCGAGCGGTATGAAGAGTTCTTTTAATCTCCGTGGTAGATTGGATTTATGAGCTTTTGATGCGAGTCTGGTCGTTAATTTTGCGTTGATTCAGGTTTATGTCAATATTTTGTGTTTGTGTAAAGGTGTTGGGAATATATATATATATAATTCCAACGAATCGTCAAGTCGATGCAAAATGATTGGCTACACATGGGTTGTCGAACTTTTATTTTGGTTCGGTTATAGGAGCAATTTATATGCTCGTCCTCGAAGTGTTTTGCGAGATAGAAGCTGATCAGGAATCTAGCTCGCGGGCCAGTGGTGGCCTAAGGACGCTTTTTATTGATGTCGTTTTCGATGTGGAGGGTGGTTTAGGTCGATGCTTGGGTTGTTTGAGACCGCATGGTAAAACTTTAGATTGGAGTTTGAGCTTGTTTGAAGCTTAAAATAAGGTTCAATGAGAGTTGAAAGTTCGAGCTGTTTAAGGCTGAAGAGTGAACCTGGATAATAGTTTGAGCTACTGATAATGCAAGAGGAGTGAATAAAACGTTGTGTAAGTTTATTTATAAAGTTGTGATGCGAATTATGAACCAATGTAAATTTGATAATTTAAAAGGTTGCAATAGTAATGCAAGAATCTATATTATCTGATGCAACATATTGATATGCATATATAGGTTAAAGAGAAATATTTACCGAGGTGGGCGTGTTCCAATCTCCAAAACTGCGAGCTAGCGGTAAAAAGATGGTGCCGAATGTTTGATCATGTGTTCCTTGTCTAGCTGATGAGAGGGTGGGGCATTCCTGCTATGAATTATTGATTTGCTTCGTATACAACTTGTAACCATTGCAGATAATATCGCGCCTCGTGTCACTTGTAAGTCTAAATGTAGTTCGACAATATCGACTCGAGGAGACATCAGGTTTGTGTAAACTCGCGTTTTTCTTGTTCCATAATCAAATGGTGGAGGAATCATTTTAGCGTTACGTGATTTAATAACTTACGAATCAAGTAATCTTTTTGGTTCTTTTGCTCGGCCCGAGCTCTCCTTAGGTCTTGAGCTCTCATCCTTGGAATGCCATTTACGGAACTGGATCCCGTTCGAGGATTTGATAGAAAGCTTCCCCTTTCTTGTTCCACCGCTCACATGGCGTAGGGAACTACGTTTCTTGTTGAGTGTGTGGTAGACTGTAGACAGAATCTCATTATGAACAGGTCGTAGTCTTCTATAACATATTTGTCTTCTTTATTTGTGTATATCGGCTCTTTCTCCTTGTAGCCTCCTTTGTCAAGATAGCTTCTTTGTCCTTTGTAGAAGTTGTTCTCCGTCGCTTGCTCATTGTTGTGAGTTGTTACACGTGATCGAGTCTTTTTTTGACTTCCTCCTTTCTTCGTAAGTGAAGCTCACGAGATCTTTTATGTAGATAATTATATTGACTTGGTCAAGCTCCTCTGATTGGTCCGATCATTAAACCGTTCCTGCCGAACCGGGACATGGTAAACTACCAATGATCTGGAGCTGACGATTTCGATGATGAATCCAGTACAATCAATCGTTAGACAACATGCCATCTTAAAATATTTCTGCATGGTTTGTCTTGGTTGATGGTTTTCCTCCACCGGAAATAATTTTGTGGATGAGATCTTCTAGTGATATTCTGGGTTTCACGATGTTCGTGATTTTCCACGATTAAATATAAGATGAAATCTGTTCGCTTCCTTTAGGGAGGGATATACTGGCCCCTCAAGTAGGTTGAGATCGTTTGAGGTCGGGCTACTTTTGCAATGGCTGGTTCTCTTTACAATAAAGTGGATAGGTTCTCGCTTCTGGGTCCGGGTTAGCTAAATTGTAGGGAACGTCCTATCCAGAACGTAGTCTGTTTTCAGAGAAGCTTGCAGTTTCAGGTGGACACATGATCAGGATCCCTGGAATCATGTTATCGGGAGCTCAGAGGCTCGAGGGATTTTTCATGGTCCTTTGTCGTTTAAACTGATTGGAGCGTGAACTTGTGGTCTTTCGTGTTCGAGTTATCCTGTCTAAGCTTTGATCAGTTCGTTGAAATTCAAATCTGGGTTGAGGCGCTGCCCCCGACCTCCGTTCGGTCTGGAGCGAGACATCAATTTCATCATCTTATGTGAGATGTTGTATTCAACAATCTCGAGCAAGACATCAGTTTTGTCGTCTCTAACGAGGTGTTGGTTTCATCGGCCTTAAGCGAGATGTGGGCTTCATTGGTCTCGGATGAGATGTCGGTTTGGGTTCAAATAATTAACAAGTCCAAAGATTTATTAATCTGACATTGTGATCTCGTTAGATCAAATAGCGTGCATAGAAGAGTTCGTGTCTTAATTCGTTATGATGATATGATTTCGTCTCTTGTTGTAATACGGACATGTCTTTACTTTGTGCAACATATATAAAGGATCAAGTGTCCGTCTTTCTCAAATAATCTGAGTCGTTTTGTCGTCGCGTTGGAAGAAGGAGGTGCTCTGTAATTGTCAATTACGTAACAATAGAAATATAATGGCTTTTCAATTGTTCCTCTTGCTCCTCGAGAGCTTCTTGTTCGTTGAAGGGTGACTGGAAGGACTTTAGTTATCTTGAGCTCACTAGCTCTCTTTCATTTAACGTCGGGAAGGTGGTCTACATGTGATCGATAAGCCTTTAAGAACTTATATCGGTTGAACTCCAAAAATAATTTAGTTAGAGCTCCATATGGGTGAATAAGAACGCATGTTAATGTTCATGATAATCATAATGATTGGATATGCGTCTCTTGATACAGAGTCTTCTCCTTGTTCCATTAATCATGCAGTGACAAAGACCCTTTTTTTTAATGATTTGAAACATATTTCACTTTGCTGCTGCCTTTCTTTATGGACGTCGCCCTTGAGGCACGGGACCTCTCTCTTCACCTTGTTTAACAATCAAGTAACCATGAAGGAACTGTTTAATCGTTTTCATAACATAGAATGGAAATGGAAGGCTTCGTGGTCATTCTTTTTACTCAGCGAGAGGTCATTCGTTTGATTAAATACGAGTTCGTGTTTTCCCATAAACCCTATCATGGAAAATGTTGCTGGTTTCCATATTTTAAGCTTGCGACTTCCTTTTATGGGAGAGTTGAATCGTAGTGGGGGGAGGCACATGTGTCTCCAGTCTCTTCTTTTCTATAAGATTTATGTTTTTTTTTAAGGTGGGAGAAGATCCTTGTTATCGTGAAATGATAATAATATATTTCGGTTTATAATTGTCTTCCGTCCTCCAACGAGAGGTCTTGTTGAGCTGTTTTGCCGGGTAAAGGATTATGGTCTAGTCAAAAAATGTGACCTTATCTGACTTGTGAAGCTATGACGAGCATATTAGTGGTCTTTTAAGAGCTGGTGTTCTT
This sequence comes from Brassica carinata, assembly GCA_016771965.1. Classification (NCBI taxonomy): domain Eukaryota; kingdom Viridiplantae; phylum Streptophyta; class Magnoliopsida; order Brassicales; family Brassicaceae; genus Brassica; species Brassica carinata. Next base: position 42,538,126 of record CM028692.1, read on the forward strand.
CTTCTTTGGAAATTGGAGGCGTCTGGTTTCTTGTCATTTCCTCGATACACGTTTAGAGATCTTGAGACTCAGGTGCACTTAGTTTTTGTTCACAGTCCAAGCGAGCTCGAGATATTGTGTTTTGGTCTCTTTAAGATTCTTCCTAGTTTCTGTTCATCTATTAATAGATGATTTCTGCTCAACGCGCGTCGAGATCGTTTGCTTTGTCTTGTTCTAAGTTATTTAAGACTGTATATACTTGCGACTTCGTGAGCTGGCGGTATGTTCTTCGGAACATCTAGCATTCCTCGGTCTAACGCCATCTAGCGTTGTATTCGTTTTGATGTGTGATCTTTGTTAACAAACTTTCCTCATGTTTGCGATCATTTAGCAGGACCCCAACTTGGGAAATCGGGTTATCCGAGCTCGTCGTCAGTCTACTCTGATCTGTGGATGTTATCAGGGGATCCGATTTGGCTGAGATCGGAATTGAATCTCGGGTTTATTTCTTGTTTATGATCTACAAGATCATGCCAATGTGATGTTATGGCTTGTTTGTTGAGGTACCGGAAACCATATGAGATGGATCCATCTTTGTGCTTACAAGCCTTGGATCGGGTTCCTAACGAGGATGCGGTTTGCTTTCGTCCCCACAGTCGGCGCCAAAATGTAGATCCGAAAATCTACACTAAGTATTTGATAGTGTCTGCATAAAAACAATTAGGGAAGAAATAACATGGGCGCAAACTCCTCAGAACAACATCGAAGTAATCAGGTCTGAGTTGACAAAGATGGACTCTATTCGTATGTCGAATAGCATATAAATATTGAGAGAGACAAGGATCGTGACTGAACTCGTAATTGAGCTGCCTACGTATCCATTGATAATCGGCTCTAAAAAGACATCAGGTTTATCGATCTTGAAAGAGACATCGGTCTTGAGCGAGACATCGATATTCGTCGGTCTCGGATAAGACGTTGGGTTCTGCTGTTCTCCTCATGGACAGATTTACTTCAGGAAGTATGTCATTCTGGTTTCAGCCTCGATCTTACGAGCTCTCCTTCGTTCGCGATCATAAATAACATATGATCTCGTCCTTTTTATTAACAAATACGGAGACGTCTTTGCTTGCTTTTCTTGTCTTCAAGTAGAAGAATCCCGACGATTGGAGAGTGTCGTGCAACCAAAGCGTAATGATTCAATCATATGGCAATAGATCGTGATGATCATCTCTTGTCTATAAAGTGGTGGTGGAATATTGCAACCTAGAGCTCGTGAGGTCCCAAAAAGGCCATGCTCCCTCGAGCCTCCTCTCTTGTCTTTTTATAGGACTCTTTTTATGTTGTTTGGTAATTACACGTGCCTCCTTCTTCTCAGCTTTGAGTTATTCTTGAGTTAATAAGAGGCCGAGATATTAGGAAACTAATAACTAATTCTTTTGACTTGATCTTTGTGAAAGATCACTATAATAATGGCGGGAAAGACTTGGTGACAATTCATGGTCCGACAGTTATTTCTGTCTAAGACTATTTTAAACGTTTCCTATATGTTGTACTATGATTTTTGAAAGATTTTTACATTCGATCTTTGGGAATAATATTTTCATTGGCCTGTAAAGTATTGTTTTGTGGGTGAAGGCAATGTGAATTCATGACGTCTCTTTTAAATAAGAGCGGGCGTGACAAATTTAATCACCCAAATTTTAAAAGATAATATAGATAAAATTTATATACCCTAAATTATCTTTAAAATGTTAAAATTTATCTTTAAATGTTTATGAATTCTAGAATAAGATGATTTTTATTATGCATATAATTTTGAGAACATATTCTCTTTAACAAATTTTTTTTTTGTTTAGATACACTAGTTTTCTCTTAGTGAGTCATTTGGATCAAAATTCAGACTAACTTAACTTTAACATGTAGTCAAAATCAATACCAAAAAAACCATGTAGCAATATGAATTACTAACTGAAGTGTTCAAGAAGATGGATCATATATTAATTGAAATTATTCAAGTTTGCTATCTAAATATCAATTTTTTGTAGTAGTTAAGTTGGTTATGGAATAAAGAATTAGACGTCGATTTTGGTAATGTAAATGCATATACAGATACAACTTTAGTGATTGTGTGTGTTTGTTAGTCATTGTAGATATTGTTTATCATGAAACTACAACCAAAAATCACCAGAAGAAAGTATCAACGCAGCTAGTTATTAATGTTTCCCCAAAATATTTAAGAGACAAAGCACAAAATGCCAAAAATATTGCGAAGACACTCTTCAAGCGCCCGGTGAAGACACTCCTCAAGGATAATTACATTGATATTGAGAAGCGGGTTGCTGAGGCTTATGATGATCTCTGCTTCAAACAACTTGTTGCTCTAAGTATCCTTCTTCCACTAATATTAAAACTGAGATAGATGCAAGAGGTTCTTGGTCTGCTCTTAGGCTGGCGGAGCATAGTTTCTTTCTTCAGAGATCGTGAATCAAATGGATGTGCTATGGAGATCAAAACACCCCCTTCTATCACCGGGTCACACATGTAAGGAATTCTGGTAACGCTATCAAATTTCTCTTATATCCTGATGGCTCACGAACAAGCTCTCTAGAGGAGGTTCACCAGATTGCCATTGACCATTTCCAGTCAATTCTGTGTACTGTCAGAGGGGCTTTTTGTCCAGATCTCCAGAATTTTTGGACTCTCTGATAGTCATAAAGTGCTCTGATCATCAAAAGGCCCTCTTTTTCCTATCTTTCTCCCAAAAGCTGATCCAGAGTACACTTTTTAAAATGCCACAGAACAGAACCCTTGGGCCAGATGGATTTCCAGTTGAATTCTTCAAAGCTGCTTGGTCTATTTTAGGCTCGGAGTTCACAGCTTCGGTTCAGAAATTTTTAGAGTTAAGCTTCATGCCATCATGCATCTCTCAACTCTACGTCTCTGATTTTACTATCCAAGCGTCCAGGGGCAGATTCCATAAATGAGTTTAGGCCAATAGCATGTCTGAACACGCAGTACAAGTTAATCACCAGACTTCTCTCAGATCATCTAAAGACGGTCCTGCTAGGTCTAATTCTTCCTAACCAAACAGCCTTTGTCTCAGATAGGCTCCTGCTCTAAAATGTCTTGCTGGCTTCTGAGGTGGTTCAGGGTTATCACAGGCTCTCAGATAGCCCAAAAATAACTCTGAAAATTGATATTGCAAAAGGCCTTTGACTCTGTTCGATGGGATTTTTTTCTAAGTACGCTCCAGGCTTATGAGGTCCCTCAGCAGTTTCTCTCTTGGATCAGGACTTGTATCTGTTATCCTTCCTTCTCTGTCAGCATTAATGGAGTCTCTTCAGGGTACTTTAAAGGGAGAACAGGCTTGCGCCAAGGTGACCCCTTATCTCCTATCCTGTTTGTGATGACGATGAATGTCCTTTCCCTGATGCTTAATAAGGCTGCTGCTGCGGGTTCCTTTGTTTATCATCATGACTTCTCTCATTTGCAACTCACCCACTTGTATTTTGCGGATGATTTATTAATCTTCCTCGAGGGAACGGTAGACTCCCTGGTAGGAGTTCTTGCGGTTGTAACTGAATTTGAACATATGTCTGGTATGGCGGTTAATATTGAAAAAACCTCTATGTTCACCTGTGGGGTTCCTGATGAAGTTCTGCAGACTATCAGCTCTAGGTTCAGCCTGCAGCGTGCCCCTTTGCCCATTCGCTATATTGGTCTTCCCTTAAGCTCCAAAAAGTTCTCGGTAAAGGACTATGATCCACTCCTTCTCCAAATAAGGAAGAAACTGGGCTCTTGGACTTAAAAAACCTTAACAATGGCGGGAAGATTAGCTCTCCTCAGTAATCTCGGGTATAACTGGTTTTTGGATTTCTGCATTCTTACTCCCAAAGTCGGTTATGAAAAAAATAAATAGTCTCTGCAGTTCCTTTTTATGGCATGGTATAATTGGAATTTCTACAGAAGCCAAGGTGGCTTGGGAGGATCTTGAAATGCCCAAGGCAGAAGGGGGTTTAGGCCTTCGCAATTTGAAGTCCGCAAATGAAACATGTATCTGAAGCTTATTTGGATTATTTTCTTCAGGCGTGGCTCTCTATGGGTAGCTTGGGTGAGATCTCAGTATATTAGTTTCAACTCTTTCTGGGCATTATCGGAGAAGAATTATGATTACTCTTGGATGTTTAAGAAGATTCTATCTCTGCGCCACAAAGTTTTATCTTTCATAAGGATTGAGATTAAGAGTGGAGACTCGACATTTTTTGGTGGGACCTTGGACGCTTTTCGGTATCTTAAGAGTCTTTTTAGGATCTGAGAGCTTCCTTGGTATCCCATCAAACGCGACTGTTGCGGATTTAAGGTCTGGTGATGGATGGTTATTTCCCAATGCAAGATCAGAGAATCAGGTTCAGCTCCTATCATATATCACTACTTTGCCTTCGACTACTGGCTTCTATGTTGCGACATGGTCAGTGAACGGCTCGAAATGTAAAAACTTCTCTTCGAGGCAGGTTGTCAATGAAATTAGAAAGTCTTTGCCAATTAAAGTTTGGGCTCTGCTGGTATGGCATAAGGCTTCAATTCCTAGGCATTCAATAACTACTTGGCTCTTTGTGCTTAATAGAAACCCAACTTTTGACCGCCTAGTCAATTGGACTGCTGATTTGGAGCCTATCTGCTTGTTATGTGGGGAAGGGGATGAATCACGAAATCATCTGTTCTTTGAATGTTTCTTCTCTTCGAAGGTGTGGAGATCGCTGCTTGGGAGGTTTCACTTATCTACTATACCTCATGTCTGGTCTGTGATTCTTCCATGGATCCGCAATGCTCATCCGGACCCTATGGTGAAACTGGATATATCCTACAAGTTTGGCAGGCATCTATTTATGAGCTTTGGAAAGAGAGGAATAGTCGGCTACATGATGGTCTCACCTTGCCGCCTGCTCGCATCATGAGATGCATATCTTCTGCTCTTAGGGATAAATGCTCAGCGTTGGTATCTGTAAGTCACCCCTTAGGCCCTCGCCTCTCTCAATTCTACTTCGATCCACCTTGGTCTGGTGATGGATGGTTGTTGCCAAATGCAAGATCAGAGAATCAGGTTCAGCTCCTATCATATATCACTACTTTGCCTTCGATTACTGGCTCCGATGTTGCGACATGGTCAGTGAACGGCTCGAAGTGTAAAAACATCTCTTCGAGGCAGGTTTTCAATGAAATTAGGAGGTCTTTGCCAATTAAAGTTTGGGATCTGCTGGTATGGCATAAGGCTTCAATTCCTAGGCATTCAACAACTACTTGGCTCTTTGTGCTTAACAGAAACCCAAATTTTGACCGCCTATTCAATCGGACTGATGATTTGGATCATATCTGCTTGTTATGTGGGGAAGGGGATAAATCACAAAATCATCTGTTCTTTGAATGTTCCTTCTCTTCGACGGTGTGGAGATCACTGCTTGGGAGGTTTCACTTATCTACTATGCCTCTTATCTGGTCTGTGATTCTTCAATGGCTCCCTAATGCTCATCTGGACCCTACGGTGAAACTGGATATATATCCTACAAGTTTGGCAGACATCTATTTATGAGCTTTGGAAAGAGAGGAATAGGCGGCTACATGATGGACTCACCTTGCCGCCTGCTCGCATCATGAGATACATATCTTCTGCTCTTAGAGATAAATGCTCAGCGTTGGTATCTTTAAGTCACCCCTTAGACCCGCGCCTCGCTCAATTCTACTTCGATCTACCATAAGTATCAGCCTTGTTTTTCTTCCTCCTAATCCATATTCTATCAGTAATGTTCCTGATCCATCCTCCCTCTTCTTATATTATGTAAAATGGTGTTTGCTTCCCTTTTGTAAGTGCTACTTTCTTTATTAACGAAAACCTTTTAACAAAAAAAAAATGCCAAAAATATGAATAATCTTCTTCCGCTGCCTTGTTTTCCCGGTAAAACTTAAGACTAAAGTTTTTAAGCGGGAAAACAGCCACAACCTATTCAAAATATAACGACATGTTCAATATATACCTGATGTATATGACGATATGTTCCTCTTTTTCATAATGGTTGTCGACTAATTTACAATATCAACCGAAACATTTATCAGTTAACGACAACATATTTTTTAACAGGTAACAAATCATATATCCTTATCATAACTATTTTATAACATCTTACCAACTTTATAACAATTAACGGCAATGTTTTGTCACAACTAAAAATGTATCAGCTAATATATAAAACTATTTTTAACAGCTAACAAATCTTATATCATATAATGACAACTTTTTAAAAAACATTTTTACAACCATTAATCAGTTAATAGTATTCATGTTTTGTAACAACTAACCAAACATATATCTAACACATAATACATAATTTGTAGCATCAACCTGGACATTTATCGGTTGATAGTAACATAATTTGTAGAAACTATACAAATATATATATATATATATATATATATATATATATATATATATATATCAGTACGTCCTAAATGCTATATTTCTGTTTTAAGTGTTAAAATCATTTTCTGATAGAACTAAAACCAATTTTAAGAGTAACTGACATGTACAATTAAGCACATCAATAAAATTAAAAAAAGTAATTGGCATCTTTGATTATTATTATTTTTTTTGTTCAATGATTATTATTATTGTTAAATATCAAGACAATAATGAAGACTTGCAAGAGAGTCAGCGAGAGAAAAGACATTTCCCTAGTAAGTGTCCTGTATGCATTGACAAACTGTGCTCATATTCTCTCCTTATTTCATATCATACACTAATATAAAAGGTGATCCAATTAATTACTCATTTCCATGCTAACTAATTCAAGAAAAAGGAAAAAAAAAGCTATTATCTAAACTTATATTCGAGTAACACCTCGGAGATGACAGGATATATGTCATTCATGAATGCTTGAACTCCAGCTCGTGAACTCATCTCACATCGCTTATAGCCACAAAGATCCAACCCCTTTCTTCAATCATATATCAGTAGTAGGGCTGGACATTTTATTCGTTAAATTTGATTCGATTCGTTATTCCATTCGATTCGATCCGAAAATTCCGAATATCCGTAAACTTTCGAAGTAAAGCAAATACTAAAACTCAACATCCATTAAAATCAAAGCAAATCACAAATACTTAAATTTTGGGAAGCAGATATCCGATCCGATCCGGTAATATATAAATACATGTATATCTTGATTATATTTAAAGTTTTAAATGTATAAAATTTTATATTTATTATTCTAACATATGATTTGACAAATTATATTCACATTATTACTTATATAAAAGTATAACATAAAAAGAAGAGAAAAAATTTATGATGATTATAATTTTTTTCTTAAGTTTTGTGTTATTATAAATGTTAACTAAGTTTAAAAATTTTACAAAATATGTAGATTCGCTAATTCTTTTAATATTTATCTTTTATATCATGAAAAAAATATATTTTACAAAACAAATTTCTATCAAATTTTTAAGATTATTTGTATTAATCCAAACAGATGAGATATGCGTAAGTATTCGTAAATATTCGCAAATATCTATTTATTTTTCGGATATCCGTTTTTCCGAATATCTGTATTTTACCGAAGCAAAACAAATCGAAAAATTAGATCTTCGTGACATACGAAGCAAATCACAAATACTTTAAAAAACCCGGATATCTGATCCATGTCCAGACCTAATCAGTAGTACAATACAAATACATATTGTGCACAGTATGCTGTCTAGTACTGATGTGTATATGTATAGGAGCCGCAAATGTTTAGTCACGCCAACAGATGAGCATGACCACACATCTTCTGATGATGTACAGCCGTCCCTTTTGCTCTCTCAAATATCTTCCAAGCTTCTTACTGAATGGAGTCTTCTTCTTGGTGTCTTTTATGATAACAAACTTATTGTTACTCTCCACCTCCGATTCGTCTTTGTCGTCATTACTAATATATTCATTATCTCAAGCATAAAGAAAAGAAGAAGAGAGATAAAGTTGTTAAATCCTTCAGATGCTTATACAATTTCAAGATATAATATAGGTCTTATTTTGAATAATATATTAGATCTATATGTACTAATAATATAAGAGATGCTTTTAGAGCAGGATTATCGATAAGTTTCTAAAAAGAGGTTCTTAAAAACAAAATAATAATAGTAAATTTAAATAATCTAATTTTAGTTTAAATAAAACAATAATTAGTAAGATAGTGACAAGTGGAAACATATGTAGGCCATGAGTGGTAGATGCAGGAAGGGCGGGACTTGGGGCGGGACCAAAATAGGTCACCATTCACAAATAACAATTTGTCACTTTTATGTATAAAGTAAATATTATAAAAAATTAAATAACAGTAACTGCGGTTCACAATACAAAGAGAATAACGGGAACGCACATCACATGCTATAAGATGTGGTTTAACTGTTATTATCTTCTGTCACAGTTTTTTATTAATTCTTAAGTAATCATATCATCTAATAAAAACTAATATGTTATTGAATAACAATTAACATTACACATTCTTAGATCATATAAAAAAACTTGCCAATATCATCTATATATTACAATGTAACTAATTTTAATACTAAAATTTATAACTAGGCAAAAAACTTGAATTAAAAAAACGAACTGAATCCGATCCAAAAATATTACTGAATCTGGATCTAAATTTGGTTAAATACCCGAACGGGTTCAAAATTTTGATATCTATAAAACTAGAACCGAACCCAACCCATACTGAAATATTTGGGATATCCAAATCAGATTAAATATTTAAATATATTAATTATTTTCAGATTTAATATCATAAAGAATATTTAAAATATATAAGCTATTTTGAAGTTATCCGAAATACTCATAAATATATACAAATAGTAAAAAATCCAATGTTTAAAATAGTTAAACAGTACTCAAAACACCAAAATATTTGAAATATCAATTGATTCTACATCAAAATATTACAAATTTCTTTAAAAAGAGTTGGAGTAAAATATAAAAATTATAAATTTATTTTTTTCTTTCTAATTTTTGCATATATATATATATATATATATTCATTTTTATCTTTTCAAAATGAAACAACAGTAACAATAAGAAATTTTATTTTATTTTAATGTACTTTTGTAGTTTAAATTTTATCAGTTTATATATTATGTGTGTTTATAAAATTACATCGTAAAGACTCAATAGTCAAATTTTAATTTAATGTTTAAATCTTTGTTTTAGATAAAAATTAATTTTATTTATGGAAAATTAACACAATTATAATTTTTTAAAATAAAATATATGTTATCAAATTTCAGTAATACCATACTAAATTTCATATTTCAGATATATTAAATATTTTTAAATAAAAAATATTATATATATATATATTAAATATTATATTAATATCATTGATTTCTAAGTTTGTAAAATACAATATATGATATCTATCACGTAGTTACACTGTTCATTATATATGTCACCATTCATATTTTTGAACCATTTATTTGAAACAAACAGCAGTCATTCCGCAGTATGTGTTCTTTTTATATAAACCACAGTTAAACCACGCTGCACTACCATATCCGTTTGTCCCGCACCTCTCAAACCGCTGTTACCATTCGGAGTCTGACTGGTGTAACCACAACGGTTGCGGGTACGGTTGCGGATGTGGGTGGTAGCGGTTTTAAGCGTTTTTAAGAGATTTGTACGACTGGTACATCGGTTAGAAATTGGTGCGTTTGCGGGATACTTATGACTAGTTAACCATCAAATCTAGCAGTGGTTAAATAATAAATTAACAATATTTACATTCTATTTAATTAAAAAAATATGAAAAATCATAATATTATAATAAATATAAAAATTATATTTAGAAAATTATAGTTTTACATTTTCAAAAATTATAGAAATATTTGTTTAAAAAACTTATAATATAAATTATATATATTTTTGAATTTATATTATTTCAAATTTTAAATTATTGAATATTTTAAATTTTATTTTTATATTGCTTTTATTTTAAAATAAAAAAATTTACCCTCCTGCAATTGCCCGTAATTGTAAACGCTAGTTGGAATCAGCTTTTGAATTTAAGAGATTTAGGGCGGTCTGAAGCAATTTAGGGTCCGACTGGTTTAAACTTAGCGTTATGGTGCTGGTTTATGATGCGGTGGTTGCGGTTTCAAGCGTTATCAAGCATTTTGTATGACTGGCATAACGTTTGAAAATTGTTGTGTTTGCGGGATATTTGTGACTGGTTAGTTATAAGATATTGTAGCAGTTTAATAAAAAATTACCAATATTAACATATTATAACATTATAAAATTATATAAAAAGACTGTTGCAATAAAATATAATAATTACCAATATAATATGATTAATAAAAATATTATGCTTATTTATTTAATTTTTTGAATTAGTCGAAAGTTACTACTTTAATAAAAAGTTGAAGATTTATATTAAAACTTTTAAAATAATATTTTATTTCATTTTATATAAGTGTATATCTTTATATATGTATGTATATTAATTTTAAAAAATTCTAATGAATAGTTAGTTTAAAGTTTTTATAAAACAAGTTATGATAATGTTTGTGAATTTAAATTAATATATAAAATATGTATATGTTTTTTATAATATTTCCATGTTAAAATTTTATTATTAAATTTTTAAAAAAATTGAAAAAAATTTATATTTGTTTATCCACCTGCAACTGTCCGCAACCGCAAACGCTTAGTTGGAACCATCTTTTAATTTTTAAGAGGTTTCGAGCGATTTGAAGCGATTTTTAGCGGTTTGTATGATTGTTTCAAAATGTTGTCAACCACTAGCAACCGCAAAAGCTGCGTTTGTGAGTGATAGTGGAGAAACTAGTCAGACCCTTTTAGTGTTTTATGTGATTATTGTAAAATGCCAACAACCGCCACTAACGGTAAAAGCTGCATTTGCGGTTGGTAACGGGGAAACCAGTAGGGAAGAGTATGACATGTGGAGGTATACGTTTTTAACAAGTTCTTAAAAAGTTACACTGTCTTTAAAAGTTTCACTTTAGAACTTATGCATTCTCTTCCTTCAATTTTTTTTTCTTTTTCTTAAATTCTTAGATACTCTCTTCAACTTTTAGTATTTAGGCTCCGAATTATAACAGCGGTGCAGGATAAGTAGATTAGATACTGCGGTGTGGTTTAACTACGATTTGTAGAAGAGAAATGCATACTGAGGAAAAACTGCAATTCGTCTAAAAAAGGTTCAAAACAATATATGAATAGTGACAGATGTAACTGCGGGACAAATAAAATATGTTTGTATTTTATAAATTGAAAAAATCAGTGGTAGTGATATATTTAAACAAGTTTATATTTAATTTTAGAGCGTTTCATATATCTGAAAAACTTTGTGAATTATATTCACTTTTTTCCTTATTCAAAATATTATGCCATCAAATTCTAGATATGTACTGGTAATCCTTTAAACAATTTTGTTATATTGACTCCTATAATAAAATAATATGTATACTATATTTGAAAACTGATTATATAGTTTTTGTATTAAAATTAGTTACATGATATTTTGTTAATAATATTGACAAGGTTTTTCTATAATATATGAATATAAAATGTTAGATTAGTAATAAATAAAAATGACAGTTTATCACTTACAGTTAATAAAAAAATGTAACATAAAAGATCACTTTCTTAAAAAAAAAAATCAAACAGTGAAACCACACCTCAAAACACAGATAATGGAATCAAGTGCATTTCACTTGTTTTCTTTTGGATATTGTACCGAGAACTTTACATATAGACATACTTTTGGTTTGTTCTCTTACACCATTAGGTATAGGCCTGGGCATTCGGGGTCCCAATCGGGTTTCGGTTTTATCCAATCGGTTCTTCGGTTTAAAAATACCTGATTTGTACCTACTTTGTAACCAAAACTTGAGGAAAATCGGGTTTTTCGGTTTTAAAGTACCTATTTTATAACCAAAACATAAGTAACATCGATTCAAGAATAAGAAAGGAACATCAAACATGATCATTCAAAATCAAACAAAAGTAAACATAGTTATTGATAGAAAGAAAACCAAATAATTAAAAGTTTAAAACGAAAACTAAATTCTCATGAAATGAGAAACATTATTCAATTGAAACAAAACTAAAATCTAAAAACTTCAAGCTTCAACGGCCATCTTTAACCATCAACCTTCGTATAATATAATCATTAACCTTCATGTAATAGATAATTATTTTAGATGTTTAGTAATATATTAATGTATTTTGGATACATATTAAAAGACCATGTTTGGTACAAGTTTTGAAATTTTGAAGATTTCGGGTTCTATCGGATATCCATTTAAGTTCGGGTTCGGTTCGGATAATACCCATAACCCGAAATACCGTAAAACAAGATCCATTCGGTATTTATGTCGGGTTCGGATCGGTTCGGGTTTAGTTTTATCGGATCGAGTTTGGTTCGGATTTTCGGGTTCGGTTTATTTGCCCAGCCCTAATTAGGTACTTTTTGCATGAAGTGTACTTTAGGCATATGTATGTCTTTTTCATGACAAAAATACCTTCACAATCAAAAGGAAATCGTGACTAAAAAGAGATTTGGTTTGGTTGGGTTTGAATAAGTTAGGCTTTTTCTTTGCTATTAATATTATGTAGGTTTATGGATATTTGGGATTTAACAAGCACTGTTAGATTAATGGTGAATGACCTTGATCTGAGATTCTTGTGGTCCAGAACGTGGGGTCACGTGGCAATAATTTTATTGTGGTCATTTATAAGTGCAATTTAGCGTGGTCATGTATAAGGGCAATTTAGCATGGTCATGTACAATCTAAGCTAGTGTGGTCATGGCATGGGGCTAAAATGTGGGTTTTGTGGTTAGGAAGGTGTGGTCAGACGGAGATTATGCGCATGTTTAGGATTTATTTAGTTTGGTGAAGATGTTCAAACTTTTCCTTGAAAAACTGTTTAGGAAGTTGGCAATCAGGCCACGAAAACACTCATGTAAGTGGAAAAGAAGAAAAGATGTCGTTATAAAAAAGTGAAGAAAAAAGATGCCATGTGTTCAAGGTCAGAGAGCGTGTGGTCAGGGCTAGAGTTTGCATGGTCACGGTTAGAGATCATGTGGTCAGGGACATATATCTTGTGGTCAGGGTCCTGGGATGGAGAACGAAGAGATCAGAATTAAGGTTTGTGTGAATCTGGCTGGGAAGACTTGTCGGTATCTACACAAACAGAAAACTGGAGTCATAAATAAAGTTAAATTTGGGGTTTGCAATGTCAAAAGAGAGATTGGGTGAAGAAAGATGAAATCTTTTATAGTTTTTGTCGAAGCATGCGACGATTCTAAGAACCTTGAGCGGTGCATTGCCAGTGAACCACTCGAGAGGATTGGAGCTTCTCGGATATCAGCAACAACGGATCTACCGAATCCAGAGTTAACAACACAGAGAATGATTAGATCGTAAGCGGATCGAGGGTGATATAAAAACACAGAGATAATCGATTGAGAGAGAGAGAGAATGGTAGTTACTGGTCCAAACCGTGTGTATGAGACTAAAATTCTCTAAATCAGTGCTTTCAAAACGCCGGATTATTTTTGTCTATAAAATTTTTTTTTCATTTAAATTAGAATTGCATCTATATTTTATACATCTTAAGTTATATATAAGTTTATTACCAATGTGTATATTATTGAGTTATTTTTAAATATGCTAAAATAGATAAACCCTGTCCCATTTAAATTTGTCCTAGTATTCATTGTCTCTTCTATTTATATTTCAAATCCGTTACGACGCATTTAACTATAAGTTCTATTAGGATCGTCCATTACGACGACCAGTAACTATATTTGAAGTGTATTTTGTCAAATATGTAATTTAATTTTTTAAATTGAAACAAATTATATATATATGATTTACATTATTTTATTATATAAATGAATATTTTGGCTAATATGAAATATTACATAATAATTATAAAATTATTCAATTATTTAATATGAAAAAAAGAAAATTATACAATTTTATGTTTAAAAGAAATTGTAGACTCTATTAGCATTGTCCATTTAGACCAGCGGTAATGATATTGACTTGTTTAGACCCATTCAAATTATTTTTTAAAAAAATTGAAATATAAATTTAAAAGTAACTTTACATGTTTGTCTAAATTATGTTTAGTTTAATTTTTAAAAATTGAAAAAACTGAAATATATATATATATATATATATATATTATTCACATTATTTTTTTATATAAATGAATATTATAATTACTGTGAAATATTTAAATACTAATTACAAATAATTATTATTTAAACTATATAAAATAAAATTATACAGTTTTTTTATGATTTAAAGAAATTATAGACTCATAATCAAAATAAAATTTTGAAAGATTTTGTTGAAATAACATTTTAGAATAATATAAAAGAATATCTTAGAAAGTACCTCATTAGAAATAATTTGTTATGGATGTTTAGTAATTAAAGTTGTTACATATTTATTAAGTTTTGATAAGGATCTTCTTTTAATTTGAAAAAGTTAGGTAATATCCTATATTTTGTATGCAAAATCTGTAAATGTATTATATTGATGATCAAAATATTTATCAAAAATTTGGATATTCAGTATTCACCTTAATTATGGAATATTCTATATAATTTTTGTTTTCAAAAAAGTAGTGTATATATATTTTTTTTTTTGATAATTATTAGGCTGTTAAGTATACTCTTAAGTTTTTTGTAACAATGTACTCTTAAATATTGATGTAATATATTCATTATATATGTTTATAATGTTATAATAATTTCATTTTTTATTATTATCCTACTAAAACTATATCAAAAATTGAAACATAACCAAATTATATTATCAATATTAATAGACAGTAGACAGTACATACCTTATAATAGTTAGTAAAATTTGTAATATCATAATGGTATATAGAAGTTGCATGGCTTTACCCATCTAAATAATGAATTGACGTTAAATATAGTGTATAACTAATAAATATAACCAGATTATATATATATATATACTAGGGTAGGCCCGCCCTATGGGCGGGAAGTTTGGAAAAAAAATATTTAGTTTATTCTCAATTTTTGAAAATATTTTAAAATATAATTATTATTCGGTTTTGTTATTTTTATTGAAATCATATGTTTATTTAGCTAATAAAGAAATTTCATTTTTATTATGTTATTATTTTATATTTTCTAATACTGGTATTATTCAAATTTGCGGTTTATTTTTTACATTTTCTTTGAAATCTAATATTGTTTTAAATTATGTAAAACCTATCATTTTTAATCAACTTAAAACATAACACATTACTGTTTAAAGATTTACATTCTTTTAAATTATCAAATATACCATATCATCCAATATAAGTAGGACTTTTTAAATCATGATTTCCTTATGACGTCTATGATTAACAACCGAGGGAAACGATGTCAATGCAGCAGCTGACTACGACATAGCTAGTAACTATGCTTCACTGGTGTCCTTAGGAAAATTTCCATATTCTTCGAGTTTTATAGGTATTGGAGCATTACCAATGGGGGTTATCCTTCTTGGGATCTAAAAATAGATATATATGTATGTAAGTGCGGGGTTCTAAGTTTTACGGAAAATCCAACCCAAAGTATCTAAAAAAGATATATGTATATGTATATATCGAAAGCTTTTCATGATTATAGTTTTTAAAGATTTTCTTAAATGTTTGTTCTATTTTTACTATAATAGTAAGTAGGATGGAGTTTGTTCTATTTTCATACATTTGAATCCTTGAGTGTATCAACTCAAACTTAACATGATACTCTTTGATACCTTCTTTTTTCAAAAGTTTTTTAACTCAGCAATGAGATCATCAACTAAGTTTTTTCAAATTGGTCTTTGATAAGTACTTTAAAATTTATCAGTTCCTCAACATACCTCTTCCTTTTTTTTCTTGAACTAACATATGATGCCATCTTCAGATAAGCCATCAAAATGGCTAGATGCTATGACGACTTTCGATTTTCAGGAGTGTTATTAATTGTAAAGAATTGTTCAGCCTTACACAACCCACCTTATTAAAGTATAGTTGTTGTGTATACTTGTTATATTAGGCTCCTTTGAAAAATCAGGTTCTATCAAATTAATCGGTGAGCTCGCTTCTTGATTCTGTTCACCACTTGTCGAAGCATCTTCGCACTCGTCATATTTTTCATGAAAGTCATTTTTCAAGCATTATTGACCACATTTTAATTCAAATAGAAGTAATGTGCAGTTTGTTTATGCATTTTTAATGTGATTTATTTTATATTCTCATCATTTCCTGCTTGTACGATCGCATATATCTCTCGTAAATCGTAATGCTTTTTTTTGGGCAACTGATTGATGCATTAGAAAATAAAAAGGTTTATTATTTCTTACTTTTGATTTAATATCTCCTTTTTCTTTATTTATCAGATAGAAAACTTGGCAGGTTGTAATTATTTGATTGGATCGATACCATATCTTTTGATTGACGGTTTATATTATGAATATAAAATCTCAATAAGGTAAAAGAAAATTTGAGAAGAAAGATCTTAAAATACAGAAAAAGTAGATACTAAGTTATGATAAAAGAAGAGAGTAGATAGGGGCATTACCTTAAACAATAAAAATCTTGAGAAAACACAAATCCAAAGGGCTCTGTGATTA
The DNA here is from genome assembly GCA_016771965.1 of Brassica carinata. Taxonomy (NCBI): domain Eukaryota; kingdom Viridiplantae; phylum Streptophyta; class Magnoliopsida; order Brassicales; family Brassicaceae; genus Brassica; species Brassica carinata. The sequence goes on from CM028692.1 coordinate 42,554,806, forward strand.
ATGTTGTACTTCTTATCTTGATTTGCGGATGCTCCTTTGAGGAAACTGATCACTGTCTTCTCCACCAGAAGCATCGTAGCCATCACTTGTAGATCTTGACAATGGCATCATCATAATCATGGATTGTTGTTGTTTCTGTCCTCTCTTCTGACCCATAAAACCAACAGCTGAAGAAAACCCAGCTGCACCGACCCTTCTGCTTCAGTCGACACTCTAGAAAGGGTGAATGTCGTGTGAGTCTAAGCTGTTCTCTGGTGAAGATGTCACCATAACACCATCTGACCCTGACCTTGCTCGGCTTGTCTGAAAGGCGCTTCTTGCTTCTAGCTGAAGAGGAGCTAGCCCTGAGTTAGTTGATGTGTCCATAGCTACTCTTGTCTGAACATTCATCAGCAGTTCTGCTGGTAATCGTATGTGCTTGGTTTGCCTTCCCTGTTTCCCGTTGCTGTTGACGGTTCAAATTTTGCTGGGAACATTCTACGGCTGATGCTTCTTGCTTGTGACCCAACAAATGGATTTTCCTTTCTCGCCACAGGCTGGATAATTCTTCCTTACTTTGCTGCTGCCTTTGAAACTTCTTCAGCATTTAGACACGCTAGAGTATATGGACTGATCTTAACAGGTTGTGTCTTCTGAACCAAATCGTCAAAAGAGAATTGACAGCCTTAAGTTCTGATTGCACCGAACCACATCAAACCCGCTCAGAGTGAACACTGAATCAGCCTGCAAAAGAGCAGTCATGAATGTATATCACACATGTCCTTTTCTTTCTTGGAGATTCTTAATAAATGAAATATATTTATTAAATATATTTTAAAGGTCGTTTCTAAATTTTTTTGTATTATCTTTGTTTTTTGTTCGAACCAGTTTTTCACATTTTTCTTTTGTGACTGGTGTGATTCTGTGTTGTGGAGATTATGGGCAATGACATTGTTTTTATGTACATTGGTGATGTGTGATGTCCTAAGTTTACAAATTACAACTATCTTTTAATGCTTAAGTTGTAATCCGTTTTTGGTTTTTGTTAGAGTTTAAACATTTTGATTATTGAAATAGTATTCTCAGACCATGCATGAGCTAATTTAGTTTTCATAAATATGAAAACATACTTTATCCTTTACTTCAAACCCATCCTCATAAAACCTAAAAAAAATCTGTTTCCCATACAATTCAATCTCTAATAATTTGGTAATTTATTTTTTATATATTAACTTAAATATTTTTTGGTTTATATCATCTTTTATATTTTCTATTTATTTTATAGATGGTTGTTGTAGACTACATTGAAGCTGGAAAGTCTGTATGCGATTCTGGCAGATGTTCGCTCTTGTTTTGTTTAGGTTTTATCTAAGTTTATCTATCAATGGTTGAATGACTTTGGGATTTTTTCTACATAACATTATTATACGGTGCTGCTGTGTGTATATGTATTATGCCACCTTCGTTGTTGTTAATAAATACTTTTGTATTTCTCGAATGTGATGAGCCTCTAAATTGCAGCTAGCAAGACATATGTAGATCGTTAAATACATGTGCGAATTGATCATTAGTGAGTGTAGGTTGATCTTATTGTAAACTTAGCGTCTACTACGACAATTTCTAGTGTAGTATAGCCATACTAAACCGAATTTAATTAATAAGATATATTATTTTATTTTATTGTTAGTGAGTGTAACCATACTAAGATTTAATTAACAAAATATATTCTTTCATTTTTTGTATTTACAGATACAATTTCAGATATATCATTTTACATACATAATTTGAATTGTCAATTATTTTCCAAACTAAATTCGTCTTGGATCCAACTCCCAATTTGACATCAATTAATCAGAGCAGAATCTAAAACTAAGTATACAAATTACAACTGTGTTTAGTACTTCGCCTCATTTTATCTATTACATCAATAAAACCGAAAATACAAACCATTAATTGGATTAGTCACCTCTTCTGATTTTTTTTCTCTAAATGAAAAATTACTGATGTAATGGGAAGGTGGTTTCCATCGAGATGATTCTTGTCTTTCAATTAGTTTTGTTTTAAATCTGTCTATTCTTTACTGCTTTCTGTAACAAAGAATAAATTTCACATTCATTCAAAAAACTTTTATTGATGTATATTATAACTTATTAACTGTCACTTATCTGATGGACAATAACAGAAAAAACAACTAAACTGAGATCAGAATTAAGGCATAGGACATCAATATACATCCCACAAGCACATCAATGTAAACTCTAAAGGACGATACTTTCAAATTGGAGGCTTCAAAAATTGCTGGGACAAATTAATTTCAGATCCAAAAAGGTGCGATGTACTCGTATATCATAAAGCTAAGATATAAACCCTAAAAACAGAGCATATAAGCTAAGGCATAAAGTTGAGATAAAAGTAACTAAAACAGAGCATGTAACCTAATGCAATACGATTCTTTCTTACGTTTTCATAATTTTAGAAACGAATCAACATAAAACAATCAAATGAAATTACAGAAAATATAGTAACTGTAAAACAGACTGTAGGTCAACAAATTTTTCCCAGTACAGAGATTTGAGATTCTTACAGGAACAGTAGACCTGTTCTTCATCTTGGGTCTTTTATTTGTAACGAAGGGTGAGATAGTGCCCTGTTTCTCTGTAAAACTATTCTATGGCTTACCATCAAGAACCTAACCACAAGTTCCATTATTACACACAAAGAATTAAGAATATATATTGAACCTGTAAGATGCAATTTTTAACGTAAGAAATACGTTTTTCTTTGTTACCTATGGAGCCATTGCGAGAGTTCCACTTTCTCCAGTCATTTCTTTTGGATTATGAGCTTCAACTCTAGCCACTCCAAAATCAGTAATCTTTAGATTCCTCTGATAACCCAAAGCATATTGTTTGTTTTCACAAACAATTGCACCTGAATGCAACTAACTTAGCCAGCAAAAGATCAGTCATGATTGTATATCATACAGAACCCTTTCTTTCTTGGAGATTCTTAATAAATGAAAAGAGTTATGTTTGTGTAAATTTACCTCATGAGAGATGGAGAGCGAGTTGAGAAACAACTCTAATAGATATTTCCTTCGTCTATTAGGGATCAAGAATGAGAAAATAATTCTGTCTTTTGTATTTGTCAGTCCCTTGAGTTCTCTTCAACTATGGAACCGATTGTGGACGGTTGTATCTGAAAGTTTGAAGTGATCACATGGATGAGCATCGACTGTTAAGAGGAAGAGGGAAGAATGAGATGGTCAAGATATATAATCAGTAATGGCAACTTAAAACTGAAAAACGAAATGCAGGGGAGGCCGACCTTTTCATTAATCAGAAACATGTCAACCTCCTAATATAACAGTTTCAAAATGTTAACTTCAAGAAAACTATGAACATGAGTTTAATAACATAAGAAGACTATGAACATAAGCTTAAGAACATAAGAAGACTATGAACATGAGTTTAATAACATAAGAAGACTATGAACATAAACTTAAGAACACATCTAACATCGCTTCAAAAACATTTGAACATGAATTTATGAACATAAAGCACTTTGGACATGAGTTTGAGAACATATTTACCTTCGAATCCAGTAAAAGCATATCAAGAGACATCAGTTCCCTTCCACATCTGACATTACTGGCTTCCCAGAACCTGAGCAACCGACAGCTTTCAGATCAGAACGGAAGATAGATGAGTTAGCCATTTCACAGAGAGAGAATCTATGTATAGAATTAGTGTTTTCACAGATTGTGAGGATGTTGTTCAAGTGGAAAAAGCTAACCTTTTTATAAGCGAAGAATAGACGGCCTTGCAGCAGGATAATTCACAATCAATTTCAAGATCGTGCTACACGTTGGTCTTTGGAGTTAAGAAGGCAATGGTGGGGCTGAATCTGTAACTCCTCCATTTTGTTTGAGTAGAGTATAGGGTTAAACGATGCGGGTGGAGACGAACGAAGAGATTCTCCATCTCAATTTCAGTAACTGAAACAATCGAACTACATTAACGGTGTGTGACAAAGAACGCAGAAAAAAAATGATAGGTAGCGGATTGGAAGAAGAACAGAAACCCTAGAGCGTCATGTGAGTTATTAGATTTGGGCTGTTCTGTTTGGACTCCAAATTATGAGTTTAAAACGACGCCTACCTATTAATGATACGATGAGTTTTGTATTTGTGGGACACCTGTCGAGCTCTCATTTTCTTATTTGATGACGTGTCATCATGAGAAGAGAATAGAGTTCTTCTTTATAGTATAAGATTCCATAAGAAAGTCCATATATAATAAGATACAACTAATAGTTAACTGATACAAGTTATGTAAAATATGACCAAAAAAAAGTTACGTAAGATTGTTGTATGCGATTTATTAGGCCAGTGTCCCACTTAGAATTAGGCATAAAATCCGAATCAAACTTGAACTAAACAACCTGATCTGTATCCGATCTGAAATGTAAAAAGTATTTAAAATGGATCTTCTAAAGTATTACAAAAAATATTTAAACCCGAAGTGTTATTAACCATACCGGAAGATATAAATTGACATGGTTCAGGATTCTTTAAATGAAAATAAAAAATAAAAATTAACCATCTACCGAGCCAAGAACCAATTTCTTTAAAAGTGTCGTATGAAATGACTGAATATTTAACCGAATCTAAGCAAATACAGAAATTCAGTTTCGTTAGGTTAATCTTCGCAGGCCGCTCTCCCAATTGATTAATCTATATTATTAAAACTCAAGTACAAAATTGGAGTGTTTGGAGACATGAATTGCAGTTTAAAAAAGAGGTTTGTTTGGAAACATGGATAACAATATTAAATGAGAATTGTTTGGAAACATGGATAACACTATATTTACTTCCTTTTATTTACACATTTAGTTATTGCATTTATAATAAATTATGTATTTTCTTTTTGTATTTCTTTTTAATTAGAGATTCTACCACTGCATTTAAAATCAATTTAAATTAATTAATTACAATTCCAAACTTATCTAAGCAAATTGATATTCATATATTGATCATTATTAATATTGTAAATTTATTACTAAATAATTTTTTTTTCTATTTCACTTAATTTAGCCAAACACATTAAAATAATTTTTTTATTTGTTTACGGAATCAGTTAGGCATAGACATTCGGGTACTCATTCTGCTACGAGTCGTTTTTCGGGTATAGATTTTTTGGGTTTTGAAATTTCTTTTTAGGTACTTCCTTTTTGTGTTTCTTTTTATTTACAGATTCTACCATTGCATTTAAAATTAATTTAAATTAATTAATTAAAATTCCATAACTTCTTTAAACAAATCGATATTCATATATTGATCATTATTAATATTGTAAAAATATTAGTAAATAAAAAATTCTATTTAACTTCATTTAGCCAAACACATAAAAATATTTTTTTATTTGTTTACGAAATCAATTAGGCATAGACATTCGGGTATTCATTTAGGTACGGGTCATTTCCTTCGGGTATATATTTTTTGGGTTTTGAAATTTCTTTTTAGGTATTTCCTTTTTTTTTATTTTTTATTTACAGATTATACCATTGCATTTAAAATCAATTGAAATTAATTAATCAAAATTCCAAAACTTATCTAAACAAATCAATATTCATATATTGATCATTATTAATATTTTACAAATATTACTGAATAAAATTTTCTATTTCACTTAATTTAGCCAAACACATAAAAATATTTTTTATTTATTTACAGAATCCTTTAGGCATAGATATTTGGGTACCCATTTAGGTACTGGTCGTTTCTTTCGGATATAGTTTTCTGGGTTTTGAAATTAGGCCATGTTTGGATATAAATTTATGTGTGTGTTTCAAGTTGGATCCCCCGGATCTATATGAATTTTGTTCTGATGCATAGGAAACTAAAAATATTCAAATAACGAATTAATTTGAAAATGAATCGGATATTTGAACCAAAAATAATGGTTGCACATAACAAAAAAATCAATATGAAAGTACTATACATTTGGATTCAAAATCATTTCATTTAACAACAACTACACAAATATGTTGATTTGTATAAAATTTTAAATTACAATGTAAATATATAATTGTTTAAACAAAATATCAATATAAAGTATTGTTCATTTGCGTTCTAAATCATTTATTTTAACAACAAGCCAAATAAATATGTTGATTGAAGAGGAAATAAAACAAACCAGAAAAACACAGTCTACCAGAGAGATTCTATGTGTCGAATTTATTATAAAGAAAGTTTTACTAAGATAAATACATTTAATAATTACAAACAAATAATATATTTCATAAAAGTGAAAAATTATACCCGCCTTTTTAAGGGCATATCAAAATCTAGTTATTACTTATTTTTGTTTGAGTTGGATAATATTTGAATATCGTTTTATTTACAATTCAAGTAATTATGAGACAATAAAGTACATGCAATTATACTATGTTTTACTTCTATACTACTTGCTTATTTTTTTGTCAGATCAATAATAAACTTATTTTAATACAATATAGAATGCAAAGTCGTCTCCTACAAAACTATAATCCTACTCAGTAAGGAATTACTTGTATTAGAATAGGCCGGACTTTGAAATTGTATTTGATTCTTATTTGTTATCAGTTATTGTATTTGATTGCTTACTCGGACTTAGTCTAGATGTGAATTTGAAGAAAAAAGTCAACACAAGACTTTACTATACATAGGTACACAGATCAATCATTGTTCATCCCTTCTCATACTTCAAAGTTACACATTTTTCATCTTATAAGAAACCCCCCAAATGAGGAACAAGAAAGTCTCCTTGTTAGTCTTGCTCTTCTTCTTCTCTGTGTTCTTTATGGAACATGGCAGAGGACAGAACAACAGAAGAACCGAAGTCAATGTGGGTGCCGTAACTGATGTCGGGACTACATACTCAGAGGTTGCCATGCTATGTGCCAACTTGTCTCTTTCCGATTTTTATTCTTCTCGTCCTCAGTTTCAGACAAGGCTTGTTGTCAACGTTGGTGACTCAAGAAAAGACGTTGTGGGTGCAGCAGCTGCAGGTTGCTCTCTCTCTCTCTCTCTCTCTCTCTCTCTCTCTCTCTCTCTCTCTCTCTCTCTCTCTCTCTCTCTCTCTCTCTCTCTCTCTCTCTCTCTCTCTCTCTCTCTCTCTCTCTCTCTCTCTCTCTCTCTCTCTCTCTCTCTCTCTCTCTCTCTCTCTCTCTCTCTCTCTCTCTCTCTCTCTCTCTCTCTCTCTCTCTCTCTCTCTCTCTCTCTCTCTCTCTCTCTCTCTCTCTCTCTCTCTCTCTCTCTCTCTCTCTCTCTCTCTCTCTCTCTCTCTCTCTCTAAAGTTTCGGTTTATATACATTATGTACTACCAAAAGCATAAACTCTGAAAATTGGATTATCAAGATAGTAATATATCTTCTAGACATTATTTGAAAAATGATTTACCATGTGTTATCACCACAATGATTTTAAAAGAAAAATTACGACAAATCACACTAACAATGATGACATAGTTTGAAGTAAATTGTGACATAGAAATTTACATTTAATGCTGATTTATGTTTTTGGTAAGTTTTTAAAATATGGTAATCACTCATAAATCATCATTAATTTAACAATAAACAATATAATAGTAGAAATAGAAATATAATAACATTTTACAATTATTAAAATATTATTTAATTATACTTTTATAATTATAATTTTTATTACTTACCAGTTCTTCAAAATTTTATGAAACTTTTTTAAATTTTAATTTTCTAATCTCAGTACCATTAGTTTCTTTTTAATATCTACAAATTTTAAAATGTTATTTAGTTTTACCTTATGATAATTATATACCTAACAACTTTTTCATGATTTTATAGAATTTGATTTAATATATTTTAACCAAAATAAATAGATAAAAATCTTCCATATATATAGACATTTTATTAAATATAAATTTAAATAAAATATTTATTTTATTTTAATGTATAAACTTATAACTAACTTAAAATTTTAAATTAAAATTTTGGCAAATGATAAATTTAAAAATTAACAAAATTTTATTTTTAAATATAATTTTAATTTTAAAACTTTTATTTATGCATATGGTGTAGAAAAACACCTAATGACCCCTATTGACTAAGTGACTTTGGTAAAATAGGTAGTAAAACTAATCAAAAAAAAGGGTAGTAAAATCAATTATTTTAACTCTTTCCATATATACAGTAAACTGCGATGTTATGATCCCTAATACCATATTGATCTAAAGATACTGTTCACGTTTGTTATCATTGTTGTATTCTTACTCAATTCTCCGGATACTGATCCATAAATTTTGTTGGTTTTGAAATTGTTACAGCTCTTGAGCTGATAAAGAACAAGCAAGTGAAAGCTATTTTGGGGCCGTGGACTTCAATGCAAGCACATTTCTTAATAGAGATTGGCCAAAAAACACAGGTTCCGGTTGTTTCCTACTCTGCAACAAGCCCATTTCTTACATCTCTTCGTAGTCCATACTTCTTTCGCGCTACATATGAAGATTCCTCTCAAGTGAACGCCATCAAATCTATCATCAAGCTGTTCGGCTGGAAAGAAGTTGTACCTGTTTACATCGACAACACATTTGGAGAAGGTATAATGCCTCGTCTCACTGATGCATTACAAGAAATCAACGTTCGAATACCTTATCGATCTGTCATCGCACGCAATGCCACTGATGATGAAATCTCCGTCGCGCTTCTTAATATGATGACCATGCCCACAAGAGTGTTTATCGTTCACATGTACCATTCTCTTGCTTCGAGAGTCTTTATCAAAGCTAAGGAGATTGGTCTGATGAGACCAGGGTATGTATGGATACTAACCAATGGAGTTACAGATGACTTAAGTTCGATAAGTGAAATGGGTATTGAGGCTATGGAGGGGGTATTGGGTGTTAAGACTTATATTCAGAAATCCAAAGAACTCAACCAATTCAAATCTCGATGGAAGAAGAGGTTCCCACGGAAAGAGCTTAGTGTCTACGGATTGTGGGCATATGATGCTATCACTGCGCTGGCAATAGCCGTTGAAGAAGCTGGAACAAATAACATGACTTTTAGTAATGTGGATCTTGGAAGGAATGTTTCTGAACTTGAAGCTCTTGGTTTATCTCAGTTCGGTCCAAAGCTTCTTCAGACACTCTCACAAGTTAAGTTCAAAGGACTTGCAGGAAATTTCCATTTTATCAATGGGCAACTGCAACCATCCGTGTTTGAGATTATTAATGTGGTCGGAACCGGAGAGAGGTCAATAGGATTCTGGACGGAGGAAAATGGTCTTGTCAAGAAAATAGGCCAGCAGCCTAGGAGCATGAACGCTTTATCTACTTGGAAAGATCATTTTAAATACATTATATGGCCTGGAGAGGCTGATTCTGCTCCCAAAGGATGGGAGATCCCGACTAATGGGAAGAAGTTGCGCATAGGAGTTCCAAAGAGAACCGGTTACACTGATCTTGTGAAGGTCACAAGAGATCCTATCACCAATTCAACGGTTGTCACAGGTTTCTGCATAGAATTCTTTGAGGCTGTGATTCGAGCAATGCCTTATGACGTCTCCTATGAGTTCATACCATTTGAGAAAGGCAATGGTGAAGCAGCCGGTAACTACAACGACTTGGTCCACCAAGTGTACCTTGGGGTGAGTAAGATCACTAACTAATCTTCCGGCAGTTACAAAAAAATATCTTAGTGAACTCTTCCTTCTTCTCTCTATTGTAGAGATATGATGCGGTTGTGGGAGATACAACAATACTGGCAAACAGGTCCTCTTATGTCGATTTTACACTCCCTTTCATAAAATCAGGTGTGGGATTGATTGTACCAATGGATGACCTAGTGAAGAGAGATCACTTCAGCTTCTTGAAACCTTTGTCATGGAAACTATGGGTTACTTCCTTTGTGTTTTTCTTCTTTATTGGCTTTACTGTTTGGGTTGTTGAGCATAAGGATAATCCGGACTTTCAAGGACCGAAAAGATACCAAGCTAGTACTATATTCTGGTTTGCTTTCTCTACCATGGTTTTCGCTCCGAGTAACCAATCTTTCCTCCCTATATCTCTTGATGTGTGTATATTACCTTGATTAAATGCTTGCTGTTTTCAGGAGAAAGGGTGTTCACCTTTGGAGCAAGGATCTTGGTTGTCACATGGTACTTCATCGTTCTGGTGTTGACTCAAAGTTACACAGCCAGTTTAGCATCACTTTTAACCACACAACAACTTAATCCAACCATAACTAGCATGCGTAGCTTGCTTGAGAGAGGAGAAAGAGTGGGTTATCAGAGAACATCGTTTATCTTCGGAAAGCTTAAAGAAGCAGGTTTCTCGCTATCTACCCTAGTGCCCTTTGATACGCCAGAAGAATGCGACGAATTTCTCAGAAATGGACCAGAAAAAGGTGGAATCTCTGCAGCTTTCTTGGAAACACCTTACTTGAGACTCTTTCTCGGACAATACTGCAACACCTATAAAATGGTTGAAGAACCCTTCAATATTGATGGATTTGGCTTCGTAAGTTTCCAGGACGATTGGTATAGTGAAAAATGCTTAAAATGGTGAGATCATAACTCCTTTTTCGCAGGTTTTTCCAATCGGATCACCTTTGGTCGCTGATGTCTCAAGGGCTATCTTAAAAGTAGCAGAGTCACCAAAAGCCATGGAACTTCATCGTGCATGGTTCAAGAAGAAAGAAGAAAGTTGTCCAGACCCAGTCACCAGTCCAGATCCAAATCCATATGTTACCTCAAGACAACTTGGTGTTGACAGTTTCCGGCTTCTGTTTATTGGCGTGTTTGTTATATGCATTATAATCCTCGGAAAATTCACTTTCTGTTTCCTAAAGAAGACTGATTAGTATATCAAACGGGTAGAGAATGTTCATGTTCGTCAAAACAACAAACGGTTCATAACAGCAGTCAAGCAACGTAGCCAGAACAGACGATAATCATTAAGTCACAACCATAGCCGGCTTAGAGCATGTGGTCAGAGTTAAGTGCATTTGCACTAGGTCCCTTTCTATGTCTCAAAATTTCTATGGGGTAATTAGGTACTGATCTATTAAAGAGTTACAAAATATAAGGCCCAAATTTTCAATGTATCATGTTTCTCTCTTTTTTTAAATCATGTAAGATAATCAATATATCATGTTTGTATCATTTGATTTCGATAAAGTTTGCGTCATAAACCACGCTATTATTCATATAGTTCAACTGATTTAGATATACTTCTTCTTTTCTTTTGTTGAATGTTCCTCTTTTGAGGAAAGAGGGAAATTTGTAACTAAAAAAGTGTAATCATCTCTTCATGAACACTTTCGGGAAATATGAGTGCATATGTCGAAGTTTCACGTGTACTATCTACTTCATTTTCTAAGAAGGATGATCTTCCAAGATATATGCCATGGAGAGTTGCGCTTTGAAAGGGGACATGCAGCTCTGGAAGATTTTGACTATATGGTTGAATAGGTATCATTGTTTAGGTTGGGAAGAGCTCATGAAATATTGAGAATCAGATACATGGTAAATGTTTATATTTATTTATGGGTTTTTAGTGATTAATCCCCCCAACTAAAGATTTTTCGTAAAAAATCCCCTCAACTATTTATCTTGTGTTTTAACCCCTAAAGTATAACTCCGTTAGATTTTAATACCCTCCGTTGATTTTGTCGTGAATTACTAACAGGCTCCGTTTAGTCTAGACGCGGCGTTTTATTAAAAGTTGAAAACGACATGTTTTCTCTGTCGATCACAACTCAGTCATTTACGAAGGCAAAAAATCCCAAATCGACAACTTAGGGTTCATCAAGAGAGAGAAGAAGACGATTGAAGCTGAGGTAAATATATGATCGATTTTTATTGTTTTCTGTGATATGTAGATCAATTTATCCATATTAGATTTCAATTGATAGTGTAGGTGAAGAAGTGTGATTGGTGATAGTTTTCTTACTGTGTGAAGTGTGTGATAGTGTAGGTGAAGAAGTGTTGGAAAGACATAATTGATGGATTTAGGACCGGGAATACCAAGGAATTGCCAATGTGGAGCTTTAACGATAGTGTTAACATCAGGAACTAGCCGCAATCCGGGGAGAAAATTTTACCGTTGTGGAGCTGTTTCGGGTCCAAATCACGTCTTTAAGTGGCTCGACGAAGCACACATTGAAGAATTTGATGTGTTGCAAGCAAACAAACCTTGATAATCAACGATTTGGCAGAGATAAAGAGAGATATTGTTGAGCTGAAAAATGATATGAGGGAAGTCATTGAAGTGATTGAGCTAATTAGAACTAAGCTTTAGAAATCATGTGACTAGGCTTTCGTTGTCTACTACCATTTAGAAGTCTTGTTTGTGTCTGGTATGTATGATACGAGCTATGATTTTCTAGTTTGTTTCAGGTTACTTGTCTCATCTATGTGTCTGTTTTTTAATGTCTTGGTTTGAGTTATGTCTTGTTTGAATTATATGCCTTTTTAGATGAAGATGGCAAATATATAAAGCATAAGATCAACTGAGTGACTCAACGTATATGTTATCTTGTTAACATGATAACATCTAAAAGCTACACTACTACACCGTTTGCATCACTACTATTTGCAACATCAAAAAACAAAAATAGAAACACATAGACACCAAATGCAACACTACTCAACAATTGTGTCTTCGATGGTCTTTTGTTTCTTTGATGGTCTTCCACGAGGTTGATTGCAAGGCTTAGACACCGGCTCGAGTTTACATTTACGCTTGTTGTGTCCGGTTTGTTGACAATTTCTACATGTCTACACAATAAAATAAGTGAATCAATACATGTCTATTCAATAAAATTATTGAATCACAATATCTATTACCATGACCGTTTCCGCATGAAAGGAAGGAAAGAGTGGAACCGGCTTTGGTGGTTTAGGCACGATCTCTTGTTTGCATGTCTGTATGTTATGACCCGTTTGTAAGCAGTTGCTACATGTCTGCATCAAGAATGAAATATTATAGAAGCATCCAATATGAAATATCACAAAGAGCAATAGATTGATTACCACTGCAGCTTTTTGAGAATTTTGAGAAGGCTGAGAAGCTGCCTCGGATGGGTCTTTCACACGGTCATTGTTCTTAGGTCTTCCCGCATGATCCTGTCCGGTGGAGGCATGACTACAACGTCACTATGAGTTTCCCACAGTTCCATACCATTCACAGGAAACATGAGTGAGCTGTAACAAAGCTTCCATTTCTCCACAGAAAACCAATCTAAAACCACTGACTCGAAGCTTTGTCTCCTTATACTCAGCCCACAATGCACACATAATGTGACAACAAGGAATGCCACTCACATCGTATTCCCTGCAAGAGCAACTAATCTTATCTCGAACATGCACCACATACTTGTTTTTCCCATGATCTACCTCATAAATACCTCTTCCATTTGACAGTGGTTGACACCACTTTAAACTCTTTTCCGCTTCTATTGTGGCCAACGCCTTAGGTGTGATTCTGCTCGTTACAGACTCCATCTCTTTAATCTTAACCAAGTTGTTCGCCATTATATGGCTTTATGTCTTCAAGCAAGCCAACAATAGGCTTCTCACGAGCCTCCTTTAGGACAGCATTATAGCTTTCACTGATGTTGTTTTCAACAGAAGCAGATTTTGATGTGTCACTAAAAATGCCCTGAAATGTTGCAACCATCTTGAACACACACAGCTTGTATTTTCTTCTTCTCACACTTCGAAAATGGATATTCACCTTCTCTTTCACAGCGTATTTCATTATTGTCGCCTTACACTTCTCTTCAAACAAACTCCTGACCTACATAAAATTCTATCCTCTCAACATCACCCTCACCATCTGAACCATCACTTCCACATAATCATGCCGGTAAAATCATATGCTTCACCATCGTCATGCGGTTCCTCTTCTTCTTCCACTTCTCCAACAAGTACATCATCAAGAACAGGATCATCTTCTCTAACCACATAAATATTCATTGATTCTGTCTCACGTGAAATCCTAATCATCTCTCTAACATCACCATCATCATACAACTCCATATGATTGTCGTCAACAACACCAGATGGAAAATAAGAAAACTTATTCATATTTTCCAAAACCCAGAATCTAGCACCATTTTTTCAGCATTCCGAGACTTGGTTGCTCAAAATCAACACGGCAACATCTATTTTCACCACCATTGTATGAGCCATCACCTCCCAGTAGCCTCCAATGTGTAATCTAAAGAAAATCATCCTGTGGTGAACCGAGAATGAAAACTCATCAATTACTCAACAATTCACAAATGAAAACTGTAATGAGAAACACCAAACCAACTTACCTTAACATCTTTGAACCTTCGCTTGTCTCTTTTCTCCTTCAAACAGACACTTAATCCGACCACAACTCCACCACTGTTCTTGAATTTTCGAACCTTATCTCTCCCTTCAGATTTAATGAAGTCTAACTCGGCTCTTTCTCAGTCTGAATCTACAATCAAATCATGGAAATTGACCTAAAACCATAGAGGAAGTAAGTTAGGGTTCGTCGAATTTGGGGATTTTTTTCATTTTCTGTTCGATAAAGAGAGTAAGGGCTGGAGCATTCGAACGTCATGTCATTTTCACACACTTCATGCCGTTTAAAAGAGAAAACATGTCGTTTTCAACTTTTAATAAAACGCCGCGTCTAGACTAAACGGAGTCTGTTAGTAATTCACGTCAAAATCAACGGAGGGTATTAAAATCTAACGGAGTTATACTTTAGGGGTTAAAACACAAGATAAATAGTTGAGGGGATTTTTTACTAAAAATCTTTAGTTGGGGGGATTAATCACTAAAAACCCTTTATTTATTTGTTGCGATAAAGAAGGTATACTTACCAAGTTCAAGAATCATACAATAACTACATCACAAAAGGAGGTTAAATAGATAATGATTTGAATAAAACTAAAGGATATGATATTTACTCAAGTAAGAGCTAACAATTTGTTAGGTTACAACAAGAGTCTACACTAGTCAAACGTAACTGCCAGGTGCCAGCAGGCCAGAAAGTGAAACATCATAACCCACAAAAGAGTACATAACACACGAAATAAACATCGATCCAACATTCCACATGATAACCAAAAACGGCGGAAACTTGTCCTAGAGCGAGCAAAAGTTGTCAATGACAAAGTCGATCATTTTTTAATTAGGAGCATGATCCATCATTGAAGTTAAATATCCATATCGTTTTGTAACCCCGGTGGTCGTCGAAAAACTCATAAATGGAAATTTGCTTCAACAAAACATGTTTAAAAGACAGCTTTTGTTGCCACATATCAATTGCTTAGTTGAAGCTACCACATGAAATCAGCTACATACTTATATGAACGTTTTCATGTTGTAATCAGATCATAATGCACCCAAATAATAGGGAGGAAATAGCATTCATCACAGATCATGATATATATTGTTACAAAGTAGTGTCTTTGTGAGAGCCGAAACTCAATAAAATTAAATGTGTAATACAAAACTTTTATGGGATCCGACTTTATTGATTAGATCAAAATAAACGACAAATAACCAGAAAAGAATGCATAACAGTTTGAAAGATAAGTTTTATTCTAAAATTTCATATAAGCGTACTACTACAAAATCATACATTTCGACTAAAGACAAAACCGTGCTGAAAGTTTGTCTAGAGAGCAAAGATTACAACAGGGAAGACGGCAAGAGATGAGGTCTACTAGTTTGTTAGACTAACTAGTAACTACCTAAAATTAAACTCTCTAATCTTATATATTAAAACAGAAGTCATGATTTATTTAATGTGTGATTTTTTTATATTTAGACCATCCTTTAGAAAATTACTTAAATGATTTTTTGTATACATATTTATATTATTATAAACAAACAAATCAAATAGATATTCCTAGATTTTCTCTTAATTACATTCCAATAAAATATTTTCAAATCTTTTTATTTACAATATAAATATACATTCATATTTATTTAAAATATACATGTATATTTTGTTTTCACTTAAACAAACCTTTTAAATATTTAATTAATTTCTTAATTATTTATAATATACATATATTTACGATCAAAACCTAAAATAAAAGTATAAGGAAAATTAATATCTAAGATAATAGTAAGTTGAATGGAATTTGTCGTAAATATCACATAATGTAAGATTTTAATTAGTGTTCATGTATTAATAAGAGAGATATCACTAATAATTTGAAACAAAAAAAATATTTGCATGCAAACTATAAAATTGTTGTGTTTGAAAATAAATAATAAACTATTAATAATATAATAAATATTAAAACTATATACCACTAATCATGTAAACCAAGAAGTTACATGTATAAAATGAAAATAATCATCCGCGACGGTTGTGCGGATCGAGATCTAGTGTAGATTTAAAACAAATAAATCCAAACGAATAAGTACAAAATGCCATAATATAAGTATTTTCCTCCATTGCTTGTCTTCCGGTAAAACTACGAAATGTATTTTTAAACACAAAAGAATACTGAAATAGTCTTTTGGGAAGGCGGTTAAGTTAATAAATGTTGCAAAGATGCAGTAACAGTATTTCAAAATAGGCGTTAAACCGATAATCATCGAACACGCCCACACGGGCGGGTAGAGTGGTAAGAGCATCATTAACCCTAGCAATCTATTAGCAGTGCTTAAATTTTTTAATTTTTTCTCTGATTAAAAAGAAAAGAAAATTAAAACGAACCAATCATGAGTCATGGCGTATCGATGGGAAGCGAACAGTTCAAGCAGTGTTGCTTGCGATGCTTAATGAGGCGCCGTTTCTTATTCTTTTCTTCTTTTTCCTTTTTTAATGCTTCTCTCTCCTAGGCAACCCTCTAAGCTTCCCTTTAATGATGCTCTTACCACTCTACCACTGCCGTGTGCGTTCGTGATTATCGGTTTAACCTATTTTGAAATACTGTTACTGCATCTTTGCAACATTTATTAACTTAACCGCCTTCCCAAAAAGACTATTTCAGTATTCTTTTGTGTTTAAAAATACATTTCAGTAGTTTTACCGGAAGACAAGCAATGGAGGGAAAATACTTATATTATGGCATTTTGTACTTATTCGTTTGGATTTATTTGTTTTAAATCTACACTAGATCTCGATCCGCACAACCGCGCGGATGATTATTTTCATTTTTATACATGTAACTTCTTGGTTTACATGATTAGTGGTATATAGTTTTAATATTTATTATATTATTAATAGTTTATTATTTATTTTCAAACACAACAATTTTATAGTTTGCATGCAAATATTTTTTTGTTTCAAATTATTAGTGATATCTCTTATTAATACATGAACACTAATTAAAATCTTACATTATGTGATATTTACGACAAATTCCATTCAACTTACTATTATCTTAGATATTAATTTTCCTTATACTTTTATTTTAGGTTTTGATCAGAATATATGTATATTATAAATAATTAAGAAATTAATTAAATATTTAAAAGGTTTGTTTATGAAAACAAAATATACATGTATATTTTAAATAAATATGAATGTATATTTATATTGTAAATAAAAAGATTTGAAAATATTTTATTGGAATGTAATTAAGAGAAAATCTAGGAATATCTATTTGATTTGTTTGTTTATAATAATATAAATATGTATACAAAAATCATTTAAGTAATTTTCTAAAGGATGGTCTAAATATAAAAAATCACACATTAAATAAATCATGACTTCTGTTTTAATATATAAGATTAGAGAGTTTAATTTTAGGTAGTTACTAGTTAGTCTAACAAACTAGTAGACTTCTCTCTTGCTTCGTCTTCCCTGTTGTAATCTTTGCTCTCTAGACAAACTTTCAGCACGGTTTTGTCTTTCGTCCGAAATGTATGATTTTGTAGTAGTACGCTTATATGAAATTTTAGAATAAAACTTATCTTTCAAACTGTTATGCATTCTTTTCTGGTTATTTGTCGTTTATTTTGATCTAATCAATAAAGTCCGATCCCATAAAAGTTTTGTATTACACATTTAATTTTATTGAGTTTCGCTCTCACAAAGACACTACTTTGTAACAATATATATCATGATCTGTGATGAATGCTATTTCCTCCCTATTATTTGGGTGCATTATGATCTGATTACAACATGAAAACGTTCATATAAGTATGTAGCTGATTTCATGTGGTAGCTTCAACTAAGCAATTGATATGTGGCAACAAAAGCTGTCTTTTAAACATGTTTTGTTCGAAGCAAATTTCCATTTATGAGTTTTTCGACGACCACCGGGTTACAAACGATATGGATATTTAACTTCAATGATGGATCATGCTCCTAATTAAAAATGATCGACTTTGTCATTGACAACTTTTGCTCGCTCTAGGACAAGTTTCACCGCTTTTGGTTATCATGTGGAATGTTGGATCGATGTTTATTTCGTGTGTTATGTACTCTTTTGTGGGTTATGATGTTTCACTTTCTGGCCTGCTGGCACCTGGCAGTTACGTTTGACTAGTGTAGACTCTTGTTGTAACCTAACAAATTGTTAGCTCTTACTTGAGTAAATATCATATCCTTTAGTTTTATTCAAATCATTATCTATTTAACCTCCTTTTGTGATGTAGTTATTGTATGATTCTTGAACTTGGTAAGTATACCTTCTTTATCGCAACAAATAAATAAAGGGTTTTAGTGATTAATCCCCAACTAAAGATTTTAGTAAAAATCCCTCAACTATTTATCTTGTGTTTTAACCCCTAAAGTATAACTCCGTTAGATTTTAATACCCTCCGTTGATTTTGACGTGAATTACTAACAGACTCCGTTTAGTCTAGACGCGGCGTTTATTAAAAGTTGAAAACGACATGTTTTCTCTTTTAAACGGCATGAAGTGTGTGAAAATGACATGACGTTCGAATGCTCCAGCCCTTACTCTCTTTATCGAACAGAAAATGAAAAAAATCCCCAAATTCGACGAACCCTAACTTACTTCCTCTATGGTTTTCGTCAATTTCCATGATTTGATTGTAGATTCAGACTGAGAAAGAGCCGAGTTAGACTTCATTAAATCTGAAGGGAGAGATAAGGTTCGAAAATTCAAGAACAGTGGTCGGAGTTGTGGTCGGATTAAGTGTCTGTTTCGAAGGAGAAAAGAGACAAGCGAAGGTTCAAAGATGTTAAGGTAAGTTGGTTTGGTGTTTCTCGTACAGTTTTCATTTGTGAATTGTTGAGTAATTGATGAGTTTTCATTCTCGGTTCACCACAGGATGATTTTCTTTAGATTACACATTGGAGGCTACTGGGGAGGTGATGGCTCGTACAATGGTGGTGAAAATAGATGTTGCCGTGTTGATTTTGAGCAACCAAGTCTCGGAATGCTGAAAAAAATGGTGCTAGATTCTGGGTTTTTGGAAAATATGAATAAGTTTTCTTATTTTCCATCTGGTGTTGTTGACGACAATCATATGGAGTTGTATGATGATGGTGATGTTAGAGAGATGATTAGGATTTCACGTGAGACAGAATCAATGAATATTTATGTGGTTAGAGAAGATGATCCTGTTCTTGATGATGTACTTGTTGGAGAAGTGGAAGAAGAAGAGGAACCGCATGACGATGGTGAAGCATATGATTTTACCGCATGATTATGTGGAGAGTGATGGTTCAGATGGTGAGGGTGATGTTGAGAGGATAGAATTTTATGTAGGTCAGGAGTTTGTTTCGAAGAGAAGTGTAAGGCGACAATAATGAAATACGCTGTGAAAGAGAAGGTGAATATCCATTTTCGAAGTGTGAGAAGAAGAAAATACAAGCTGTGTGTGTTCAAGATGGTTGCAACATTTCAGGGCATTTTTAGTGACATCAAAATCTGCTTCTGTTGAAAACAACATCAGTGAAAGCTATAATGCTGTCCTAAAGGAGGCTCGTGAGAAGCCTATTGTTGGCTTGCTTGAAGACATATACCATATAATGGCGAACAACTTGGTTAAGATTAAAGAGATGGAGTCTGTAACGAGCAGAATCACACCTAAAGTGGCACAATAGAGAAGCGGAAAAGAGTTTAAAGTGGTGTCAACCACTGTCAAATGGAAGAGGTATTTATGAGGTAGATCATGGGAAAAACAAGTATGTGGTGCATGTTCGAGATAAGATTAGTTGCTCTTGCAGGGAATACGATGTGAGTGGCATTCCTTGTTGTCACATTATGTGTGCATTGTGGGCTGAGTATAAGGAGACAAAGCTTCCCGAGTCAGTGGTTTTAGATTGGTTTTCTGTGGAGAAATGGAAGCTTTGTTACAGCTCACTCATGTTTCCTGTGAATGGTATGGAACTGTGGGAAACTCATAGTGACGTTGTAGTCATGCCTCCACCGGACAGGATCATGCCGGGAAGACCTAAGAACAATGACCGTGTGAAAGACCCATCCGAGGCAGCTTCTCAGCCTTCTCAAAATTCTCAAAAAGCTGCAGTGGTAATCAATCTATTGCTCTTTGTGATATTTCATATTGGATGCTTCTATAATATTTCATTCTTGATGCAGACATGTAGCAACTGCTTACAAACGGGTCATAACATACAGACATGCAAACAAGAGATCGTGCCTAAACCACCAAAGCCGGTTCCACTCTTTCCTTCCTTTCATGCGGAAACGGTCATGGTAATAGATATTGTGATTCAATAATTTTATTGAATAGACATGTATTGATTCACTTATTTTATTGTGTAGACATGTAGAAATTGTCAACAAACCGGACACAACAAGCGTAAATGTAAACTCGAGCCGGTGTCTAAGCCTTGCAATCAACCTCGTGGAAGACCATCAAAGAAACAAAAGACCATCGAAGACACAATTGTTGAGTAGTGTTGCATTTGGTGTCTATGTGTTTCTATTTTTGTTTTTTGATGTTGCAAATAGTAGTGATGCAAACGGTGTAGTAGTGTAGCTTTTAGATGTTATCATGTTAACAAGATAACATATACGTTGAGTCACTCAGTTGATCTTATGCTTTATATATTTGCCATCTTCATCTAAAAAGGCATATAATTCAAACAAGACATAACTCAAACCAAGACATTAAAAAACAGACACATAGATGAGACAAGTAACCTGAAACAAACTAGAAAATCATAGCTCAGATCATACATACCAGACACAAACAAGACTTCTAAATGGTAGTAGACAACGAAAGCCTAGTCACATGATTTCTAAAGCTTAGTTCTAATTAGCTCAATCACTTCAATGACTTCCCTCATATCATTTTTCAGCTCAACAATATCTCTCTTTATCTCTGCCAAATCGTTGATTATCAAGGTTTGTTTGCTTGCAACACATCAAATTCTTCAATGTGTGCTTCGCCGAGCCACTTAAAGACGGATTTGGACCCAAACAGCTCCACAACGGTAAAATTTTCTCCGGATTGCTGCTAGTTCCTGATGTTAACACTATCGTTAAAGCTCCACATTGGCAATTCCTTGGTATTCCCGGTCCTAAATCCATCAATTATGTCTTTCCAACACTTCTTCACCTACACTATCACACACTTCACACAGTAAGAAAACTATCACCAATCACACTTCTTCACCTACACTATCAATTGAAATCTAATATGGATAAATTGATCTACATATCACAGAAAACAATAAAAATCGATCATATATTTACCTCAGCTTCAATCGTCTTCTCTCTCTTGATGAACCCTAAGTTGTCGATTTGGGATTTTTGCCTTCAAATGACTGAGTTGTGATCGACAGAGAAAACATGTCGCTTTCAACTTTTAATAAAACGCCTAGACTAAACGGAGCCTGTTAGTAATTCACGACAAAATCAACGGAGGGTATTAAAATCTAACGGAGTTATACTTTAGGGTTAAAACACAAGATAAATAGTTGAGGGATTTTTACGAAAAATCTTTAGTTGGGGATTAATCACTAAAACCCATAAATAAATATAAAAATTTTCAATGTATCATGTTTCTCTCTCTTTTTTTTAAATCATGTAAGATAATCAATATATCATGTTTGTATCATTTGATTTCGATAAAGTTTGCGTCATAAACCACGCTATTATTCATATAGTTCAACTGATTTAGATATACTTCTTCTTTTCTTTTGTTGAATGTTCACCTTTGGAGCAAGGATCTTGGTTGTCACATGGTACTTCATCGTTCTGGTGTTGACTCAAAGTTACACAGCCAGTTTAGCATCACTTTTAACCACACAACAACTTAATCCAACCATAACTAGCATGCGTAGCTTGCTTGAGAGAGGAGAAAGAGTGGGTTATCAGAGAACATCGTTTATCTTCGGAAAGCTTAAAGAAGCAGGTTTCGCTATCTACCCTAGTGCCCTTTGATACGCCAGAAGAATGCGACGAATTTCTCAGAAATGGACCAGAAAAAGGTGGAATCTCTGCAGCTTTCTTGGAAACACCTTACTTGAGACTCTTTCTCGGACAATACTGCAACACCTATAAAATGGTTGAAGAACCCTTCAATATTGATGGATTTGGCTTCGTAAGTTTCCAGGACGATTGGTATAGTGAAAAATGCTTAAAATGGTGAGATCATAACTCCTTTTTCGCAGGTTTTTCCAATCGGATCACCTTTGGTCGCTGATGTCTCAAGGGCTATCTTAAAAGTAGCAGAGTCACCAAAAGCCATGGAACTTCATCGTGCATGGTTCAAGAAGAAAGAAGAAAGTTGTCCAGACCCAGTCACCAGTCCAGATCCAAATCCATATGTTACCTCAAGACAACTTGGTGTTGACAGTTTCCGGCTTCTGTTTATTGGCGTGTTTGTTATATGCATTATAATCCTCGGAAAATTCACTTTCTGTTTCCTAAAGAAGACTGATTAGTATATCAAACGGGTAGAGAATGTTCATGTTCGTCAAAACAACAAACGGTTCATAACAGCAGTCAAGCAACGTAGCCAGAACAGACGATAATCATTAAGTCACAACCATAGCCGGCTTAGAGCATGTGGTCAGAGTTAAGTGCATTTGCACTAGGTCCCTTTCTATGTCTCAAAATTTCTATGGGGTAATTAGGTACTGATCTATTAAAGAGTTACAAAATATAAGGCCCAAATTTTCAATGTATCATGTTTCTCTCTCTTTTTTTTTTTAAATCATGTAAGATAATCAATATATCATGTTTGTATCATTTGATTTCGATAAAGTTTGCGTCATAAACCACGCTATTATTCATATAGTTCAACTGATTTAGATATACTTCTTCTTTTCTTTTGTTGAATGTTCCTCTTTTGAGGAAAGAGGGAAATTTGTAACTAAAAAAGTGTAATCATCTCTTCATGAACACTTTCGGGAAATATGAGTGCATATGTCGAAGTTTCACGTGTACTATCTACTTCATTTTCTAAGAAGGATGATCTTCCAAGATATATGCCATGGAGAGTTGCGCTTTGAAAGGGGACATGCAGCTCTGGAAGATTTTGACTATATGGTTGAATAGGTATCATTGTTTAGGTTGGGAAGAGCTCATGAAATATTGAGAATCAGATACATGGTAAATGTTTATATTTATTTATGGGTTTTTAGTGATTAATCCCCAACTAAAGATTTTTCGTAAAAATCCCTCAACTATTTATCTTGTGTTTTAACCCTAAAGTATAACTCCGTTAGATTTTAATACCCTCCGTTGATTTTGTCGTGAATTACTAACAGGCTCCGTTTAGTCTAGGCGTTTTATTAAAAGTTGAAAACGACATGTTTTCTCTGTCGATCACAACTCAGTCATTTACGAAGGCAAAAATCCCAAATCGACAACTTAGGGTTCATCAAGAGAGAGAAGAAGACGATTGAAGCTGAGGTAAATATATGATCGATTTTATTGTTTTCTGTGATATGTAGATCAATTTATCCATATTAGATTTCAATTGATAGTGTAGGTGAAGAAGTGTGATTGGTGATAGTTTTCTTACTGTGTGAAGTGTGTGATAGTGTAGGTGAAGAAGTGTTGGAAAGACATAATTGATGGATTTAGGACCGGGAATACCAAGGAATTGCCAATGTGGAGCTTTAACGATAGTGTTAACATCAGGAACTAGCCGCAATCCGGGAGAAAATTTTACCGTTGTGGAGCTGTTTGGGTCCAAATCACGTCTTTAAGTGGCTCGACGAAGCACACATTGAAGAATTTGATGTGTTGCAAGCAAACAAACCTTGATAATCAACGATTTGGCAGAGATAAAGAGAGATATTGTTGAGCTGAAAAATGATATGAGGGAAGTCATTGAAGTGATTGAGCTAATTAGAACTAAGCTTTAGAAATCATGTGACTAGGCTTTCGTTGTCTACTACCATTTAGAAGTCTTGTTTGTGTCTGGTATGTATGATCTGAGCTATGATTTTCTAGTTTGTTTCAGGTTACTTGTCTCATCTATGTGTCTGTTTTTTAATGTCTTGGTTTGAGTTATGTCTTGTTTGAATTATATGCCTTTTTAGATGAAGATGGCAAATATATAAAGCATAAGATCAACTGAGTGACTCAACGTATATGTTATCTTGTTAACATGATAACATCTAAAAGCTACACTACTACACCGTTTGCATCACTACTATTTGCAACATCAAAAACAAAAATAGAAACACATAGACACCAAATGCAACACTACTCAACAATTGTGTCTTCGATGGTCTTTTGTTTCTTTGATGGTCTTCCACGAGGTTGATTGCAAGGCTTAGACACCGCTCGAGTTTACATTTACGCTTGTTGTGTCCGGTTTGTTGACAATTTCTACATGTCTACACAATAAAATAAGTGAATCAATACATGTCTATTCAATAAAATTATTGAATCACAATATCTATTACCATGACCGCTTCCGCATGAAAGGAAGGAAAGAGTGGAACCGCTTTGGTGGTTTAGGCACGATCTCTTGTTTGCATGTCTGTATGTTATGACCCGCTTGTAAGCAGTTGCTACATGTCTGCATCAAGAATGAAATATTATAGAAGCATCCAATATGAAATATCACAAAGAGCAATAGATTGATTACCACTGCAGCTTTTTGAGAATTTTGAGAAGGCTGAGAAGCTGCCTCGGATGGGTCTTTCACACGGTCATTGTTCTTAGGTCTTCCCGGCATGATCCTGTCCGGTGGAGGCATGACTACAACGTCACTATGAGTTTCCCACAGTTCCATACCATTCACAGGAAACATGAGTGAGCTGTAACAAAGCTTCCATTTCTCCACAGAAAACCAATCTAAAACCACTGACTCGGGAAGCTTTGTCTCCTTATACTCAGCCCACAATGCACACATAATGTGACAACAAGGAATGCCACTCACATCGTATTCCCTGCAAGAGCAACTAATCTTATCTCGAACATGCACCACATACTTGTTTTTCCCATGATCTACCTCATAAATACCTCTTCCATTTGACAGTGGTTGACACCACTTTAAACTCTTTTTCCGCTTCTCTATTGTGGCCAACGCCTTAGGTGTGATTCTGCTCGTTACAGACTCCATCTCTTTAATCTTAACCAAGTTGTTCGCCATTATATGGCGCCTTATGTCTTCAAGCAAGCCAACAATAGGCTTCTCACGAGCCTCCTTTAGGACAGCATTATAGCTTTCACTGATGTTGTTTTCAACAGAAGCAGATTTTGATGTGTCACTAAAAAATGCCCTGAAATGTTGCAACCATCTTGAACACACACAGCTTGTATTTTCTTCTTCTCACACTTCGGAAAATGGATATTCACCTTCTCTTTCACAGCGTATTTCATTATTGTCGCCTTACACTTCTCTTTCGAAACAAACTCCTGACCTACATAAAATTCTATCCTCTCAACATCACCCTCACCATCTGAACCATCACTCTCCACATAATCATGCCGGTAAAAATCATATGCTTCACCATCGTCATGCGGTTCCTCTTCTTCTTCCACTTCTCCAACAAGTACATCATCAAGAACAGGATCATCTTCTCTAACCACATAAATATTCATTGATTCTGTCTCACGTGAAATCCTAATCATCTCTCTAACATCACCATCATCATACAACTCCATATGATTGTCGTCAACAACACCAGATGGAAAATAAGAAAACTTATTCATATTTTCCAAAAACCCAGAATCTAGCACCATTTTTTTCAGCATTCCGAGACTTGGTTGCTCAAAATCAACACGGCAACATCTATTTTCACCACCATTGTACGAGCCATCACCTCCCCAGTAGCCTCCAATGTGTAATCTAAAGAAAATCATCCTGTGGTGAACCGAGAATGAAAACTCATCAATTACTCAACAATTCACAAATGAAAACTGTACGAGAAACACCAAACCAACTTACCTTAACATCTTTGAACCTTCGCTTGTCTCTTTTCTCCTTCGAAACAGACACTTAATCCGACCACAACTCCACCACTGTTCTTGAATTTTCGAACCTTATCTCTCCCTTCAGATTTAATGAAGTCTAACTCGGCTCTTTCTCAGTCTGAATCTACAATCAAATCATGGAAATTGACGAAACCATAGAGGAAGTAAGTTAGGGTTCGTCGAATTTGGGGATTTTTCATTTTCTGTTCGATAAAGAGAGTAAGGGCTGGAGCATTCGAACGTCATGTCATTTTCACACACTTCATGCCGTTTAAAAGAGAAAACATGTCGTTTTCAACTTTTAATAAAACGCCGCGTCTAGACTAAACGGAGTCTGTTAGTAATTCACGCCAAAATCAACGGAGGGTATTAAAATCTAACGGAGTTATACTTTAGGGGTTAAAACACAAGATAAATAGTTGAGGGATTTTTACTAAAATCTTTAGTTGGGGATTAATCACTAAAACCCTTTATTTATTTGTTGCGATAAAGAAGGTATACTTACCAAGTTCAAGAATCATACAATAACTACATCACAAAAGGAGGTTAAATAGATAATGATTTGAATAAAACTAAAGGATATGATATTTACTCAAGTAAGAGCTAACAATTTGTTAGGTTACAACAAGAGTCTACACTAGTCAAACGTAACTGCCAGGTGCCAGCAGGCCAGAAAGTGAAACATCATAACCCACAAAAGAGTACATAACACACGAAATAAACATCGATCCAACATTCCACATGATAACCAAAACGGCGAAACTTGTCCTAGAGCGAGCAAAGTTGTCAATGACAAAGTCGATCATTTTTTAATTAGGAGCATGATCCATCATTGAAGTTAAATATCCATATCGTTTTGTAACCCCGGTGGTCGTCGAAAAACTCATAAATGGAAATTTGCTTCGAACAAAACATGTTTAAAAGACAGCTTTTTGTTGCCACATATCAATTGCTTAGTTGAAGCTACCACATGAAATCAGCTACATACTTATATGAACGTTTTCATGTTGTAATCAGATCATAATGCACCCAAATAATAGGGGAGGAAATAGCATTCATCACAGATCATGATATATATTGTTACAAAGTAGTGTCTTTGTGAGAGCCGAAACTCAATAAAATTAAATGTGTAATACAAAACTTTTATGGGATCCGGACTTTATTGATTAGATCAAAATAAACGACAAATAACCAGAAAAGAATGCATAACAGTTTGAAAGATAAGTTTTATTCTAAAATTTCATATAAACGTACTACTACAAAATCATACATTTCGGACGAAAGACAAAACCGTGCTGAAAGTTTGTCTAGAGAGCAAAGATTACAACAGGGAAGACGAAGCAAGAGAGCGAGGTCTACTAGTTTGTTAGACTAACTAGTAACTACCTAAAATTAAACTCTCTAATCTTATATATTAAAACAGAAGTCATGATTTATTTAATGTGTGATTTTTTTATATTTAGACCATCCTTTAGAAAATTACTTAAATGATTTTTTGTATACATATTTATATTATTATAAACAAACAAATCAAATAGATATTCCTAGATTTTCTCTTAATTACATTCCAATAAAATATTTTCAAATCTTTTTATTTACAATATAAATATACATTCATATTTATTTAAAATATACATGTATATTTTGTTTTCACTTAAACAAACCTTTTAAATATTTAATTAATTTCTTAATTATTTATAATATACATATATTTACGATCAAAACCTAAAATAAAAGTATAAGGAAAATTAATATCTAAGATAATAGTAAGTTGAATGGAATTTGTCGTAAATATCACATAATGTAAGATTTTAATTAGTGTTCATGTATTAATAAGAGAGATATCACTAATAATTTGAAACAAAAAAAATATTTGCATGCAAACTATAAAATTGTTGTGTTTGAAAATAAATAATAAACTATTAATAATATAATAAATATTAAAACTATATACCACTAATCATGTAAACCAAGAAGTTACATGTATAAAAATGAAAATAATCATCCGCACGGTTGTGCGGATCGAGATCTAGTGTAGATTTAAAACAAATAAATCCAAACGAATAAGTACAAAATGCCATAATATAAGTATTTTCCCTCCATTGCTTGTCTTCCCGGTAAAACTACGAAATGTATTTTTAAACACAAAAGAATACTGAAATAGTCTTTTTTGGGAAGGCGGTTAAGTTAATAAATGTTGCAAAGATGCAGTAACAGTATTTCAAAATAGGCGTTAAACTGATAATCACTGAACACGGCCCACACGGCGTGGTAGAGTGGTAAGAGCATCATTAACCCTAGCAATCTATTAGCAGTGCTTAAATTTTTTTTAATTTTTTTCTCTGATTAAAAAGAAAAAGAAAATTAAAAACGAACCAATCGCGAGTCGCCACGTATCAATGGGAAACGCGAACAGTTCAAGCAGTGTTGCTTGCGATGCTTAATGAGGCGCCGTTTCTTATTCTTTTCTTCTTTTTCCTTTTTTTAATGCTTCTCTCTCCCTAGGCAACCCTCTAAGCTTCCCTTTAATGATGCTCTAATGCGGGATTAATTGGAAAGTTGCTAAGCGCCTTGGATTTGAAACCTGCCATTCAGATAAGTTGCGCACATGTGAAAAATGAGGTATTTTATATGGTTTGTTTCCTGACCTTCAAGATTAATCAGGTTTTTGAGTCCGGACGACCCAGAATACCAAAAAAAAACATTACATTAATAAGAATAAAGTGTCATTGTGGAATCAGATAATGAAAAGCTAAAGTGCTAAATATACTTTGCTGATTACTAATCTTCCATTATCTTATGAATTGGCCGTTCAATAGATTTGTGCCTACCTTCCATGATCTTATGAATTCGGCACTCGTATTTACTTTTTGGCACAAGTAAGAGAACCTAGCCCTAAGTTTAATTTCTTGCGAAACAAGTAACCTGCTCGATCTTTTTGTTATTTCACTTGTATATGATAATGGGTACTATAACAGCATTTAGAAGAACTGAATTTTACAGAACACGTCTTCAATATATACAATTCAATATATTAAATAAACTACATATAGTTTTTTTTTCTAAAATTAAAGACAGTCAAAGTCATGATCCTTAAGACATTCAAAAAAAAATGGTTGCTCCTTGCGTCTTAAACGTGGTTTGTCTGGTTTGTTGCTTACCTGTTGTTCTCAGGTATGGTTCGACTTGACGAACACGGAGACATCTCTACCTGGTTGATGTACGAATCGTTGTCTGGTTGTTGAAACTCCTTCCATTTCCATTTCCAGAAACGATTCCCTTCAGTCTTCCATAAGAAACATAATGTCAATTTGCCGAGTGTTAGAATGCACACAACAAACACAATAAGAAACAGAAGCCAGAAACTGTCTACGCCCAGCTGCCTAGAGGTAAGAGATGGACTTGGATCTGGATTGGTGACTGGGTCTGGACAACTTTCTTCTTTCTTCTTGAACCATGCACGCTCAAGCTCCATGGCCTTTGGTGACTCTGCTACTTTTAAGATAGCCCTTGAAACATCAGCGACCAAAGGTGATCCGATTGGGAAAACCTGAAAAAAGGGACTTAGGATCTCATTGTTTAACGAAAACTCTCTCATAAGTATAGTCTTGGAAACTTACAAAGCCAAATCCATCAATATTGAAGGGTTCTTCAACCATTTTATAGGTGTTGCAATATTGTCCAAGAAAGAGTCTCAAGTAAGGTGTTTCCATAAAAGCTGCAGAGATTCCACCTTTATCTGGTCCATTTCTGAGAAATTCATCGCATTCTTCGGGCGTATCAAAGGGCACAAGAGTAGATGGGGAGAAACCTGCTTCTTTAAGCTTTCCAAAGATGAACGATGTTCTCTGATAACCCACTCTTTCTCCTCTCTCAAGCAAGCTACTCATGCTAGTTATCGTTGGATGAAGTTGTTGTGATGTCAAAAGCGAAGCCAAACTGGCTGTGTAGCTTTGAGTCAGCACCAGAACAACGAAGTACCATGTGATAACCAGGATCCTCGCCCCAAAGCTAAATACTCTTTCTCCTGCGGACAGTAAAACAAGAGTAAGCATCAAGGTCATTACTTAGAATGATAGAAACATCAATCTATGATAGGATATAAAGAAGGGAGACTGAATGTACTTGGAGCAAAAACCATGGTCGAGAACGCAAACCAGAGGATAGTGCTAGCTTGGTAATTAGCAGGTCCACGAAAGTCCGGGTTGACCCTATGTTCAAGAGCCCAAACAGTAATTCCAACAATGAAGAAGAAGCCAAAGGAAGTCAACCATAGATACAATGACAAAGGTTTCAAGAAAGTGACACTGTTTCTTTTCACTTGGTCTTTAATGGGAGCGATTAATCCTACGCCTGATTTAGTGAACGGGAATGTGAAGTCGACGTAAGACGACCGGTTTGCAAGTATGGTTGTGTCTCCAACAACAGCGTCATATTTCTTTGACAGAGAGAAGAAAGCAATACTTCACTAAATAGGATGGTTTTATTAAGTGTGATTTTAAGGGATGATTAGTGCGTGACCATCTCCAATCGGTCCTCCTATTTTTTCTTTAAAATAAAGTAAATCTAGAGTTAAGTTATACTTCGATGGTATTTAATTTTAGAGTGAAAATAGAGTGATGAACAAAAAAATATTTGAATCTATTTATAGAATAAAATAGAGTAAACCAATATTTTACTGTATTATAAAATGAAAAAAATAAGAGGATTGAAGCATTTTTATTCTAAACTATATATAAATTAAAAAAATAGAATAAAATTAGAAATGCTTTGAATGATCGTACTCACCCCAAGGTACACTTGGTGGACCAAGTCGTTGTAGTCACCGGCTGCTTTACCATTGCTTTTCTCGAAAGGAATAAACTCATAGGAAACATCATAAGGCATTGCTCGTATCACGGCCTCAAAGAAATTTATGCAGAAACCTGTGACTGATGTTGAATTTGTGATAGGATCTCTTGTGACCTTCACAAGATCGGTGAAACCAGACCTCTTTGGAACTCCGATGCGCAACTTCTTCCCATTGGTTGGGATCTCCCATCCTCTGGGAACAGACTCAGCCTCTCCAGGCCATATAATTTGTTTAAGATGATCTTTCCAAGAGGACAAAGCGCTCATGCTCGGTGGTTTCTGGTTTAGTTCCTTCACAAGACCATTTTCCTCCGTCCAGAATCCTATTGACTTTTCTCCGGTTCCGACCACATTAATAATCTCAAACATCGATGGTTCCAGTTGCCCGTTGACAAAACGGAAATCTCCTGCAAGTCCTTTGAACTTAACTCGTGAGAGTGTCTTGAGAAGCTTTGGACCGTATTGAGATAAACCTAGAGCTTCAAGTTCAGACACATTTCTCCTAGGATCCGCATTGCTGAAAGTCAAGTTATCTGTTCCAGCTTCTTCAATGGCTATCGCCAGTGCGGTGATCGCATCATAAGCCCACAATCCATAGACGCTCAGCTCCATCCCTGCGAATCTTTTCCTCCAACGAGCTCTAAAAATTTCGAGATCTTTAGACTTCTGAATATAAGTTTTAACACCCAATACTCCTCCCATAGCCTTAATACTCATCTCATTCATCCAAGGTAACTCATCGGCAACTCCATTGGTAAGGATCCAGACATATCCTGGTTCCATCAAACCAATCTCGTTAGCTTTGATGAAGACTCTTGAGGCAAGAGAAGTGTACATGTGGACAACAAAGACTCTTGTGGGCATGGTCATCATCTTAAGAAGCTCCAAAGAGATTTCATGATCCGTTGCATTTTGAGCAATAACGGATCTATAAGGTATTCGAACATTGATCTCTTGTAAAGCATCGGTGAGACGAGGCATTATTCCTTCTCCAAAGGTGTTGTCGATGTAAACAGGCACAACTTCTCTCCACCCGAACAACTTGATGATAGATTTTATGGCATCTACTTGAAAGGAGTCCTCGTAAGTAGCGCGAAAGAAGTATGGACTGCGGAGAGATGTAAGAAATGGGCTTGTTGCTGCGTAGGTGACAAGCGGAACATGTGCTTTTCGGCTTATTTCGATCAAGAAATGAGCTTGCATTGATGACCATGGCCCCAAAATCGCTTTCACTTGATTGTTCTTTATCAGCTCAAGAGCTGTGATTATATCAAAACCAAGAAAATTCCGATTAAGCACGTGGATGACAATAGATCATATATATATGTATTATATATATAGAGATGAACACAAATACTCCTTCAGTTTAAAAATGATCAAAGTTTTTTAAAAAATTGTTACAAAAAGATAATTTTTGCACTTTTAATATATTTTTATTAGGTAGCAAAATAAATTGTAAACTTGGAATAAATTAATTGTGTTTATTAAATTTGATTAGCTAATAATTATGGAAAATAATTCATTAGAAATAATGCATTTATAATTAAAATATTTTTGTGCTTTATATGAAAACTCTAAAATATGGAAGACTAATAGATAGCAATAACATGTATACATGCAAATGTATACAAACCACATATATATATATATATATAGAGAGAGAGAGAGAGAGAGAGAGAGAGAGAGAGAGAGAGAGAGAGAGAGAGAGAGAGAGAGAGAGAGAGAGAGAGAGAGAGAGAGAGAGAGAGAGAGAGAGAGAGAGAGAGAGAGAGAGAGAGAGAGAGAGAGAGAGAGAGAGAGAGAGAGAGAGAGAGAGAGAGAGAGAGAGAGAGAGAGATGCTACTTGCAGCTGCAGAACCGACGACATCTTTTCTAGAGTCACCGATGTTAACGACAAGCCTTGTCTGAAAATGGGGACGAGAAGAATAGAAATCGGCGAGAGACAAGTTGACACAAAGCGTGGCACCGTCCGAGTAACTGGTTCCGACATCTGCTACAACCCCAACATGGACTTCGGTTCTGTTGTTGTTCTGTGCTCTGCTGAGTTCCACCAAAAAGGGGAAGAAGAACAAAACAAAGAAGAAAAGACTCTTCCTTCTCATATGGTGTTTTCTTATAGTTTGTAAAAATGTTTTTAAGTTTAATGAATCACTATTGATATGTATATATAGCAAACTTTGTAAGCTATTTTTGCATAATATATTTAATCTGGCATCAAGACTAAATCCTTATGCCTTTAGTCGAAAAAGACTAAATCCTAACAATCATCAAGTATGATTGATAAAGATAGGAAATAAATACATTTACAAAGCTAGTGGACACGTCTAGTCAAAATTGCTTAATTCCTAAGGTCAGTTTATGCTGTAGGAGGCGACATAGAATTATCTATAGAATGAAAATATTTTTTCGTATAGAACGAAAATACAATAAAATTACGATCGCTACTTCACTGAAAGTAACATCAAATAAACTACATTATTTAAAATCTACTTGTATTGTAATAAGAAAATCGACTTTGTCAAGAATATCCGATTCTGCGAAAGTCAGACAATAGATTATTCTAAGGGAAATTTCTGTTACAAGTAACCTAAATCATTGTAAAAGACAAGTATACGAGTATAATAAAATGCAAGGAACAGACACTGATAGACCCAAAATGGGAATAAATAAGATTATAAGAGAAAGAGTTACACAGATGAAGAAGTAGAGCCTTGATGACTATTCTGACTTTATCTCAGAAAGAGAACTAGAAAGTTTGATTATCGAAAAAAAAAAGAAGAAAGTTTGATTATCGATCTCGGAAAAAAGAGAGAGAGTCATTTTTTCTTTTTTAAAAAAAAAAGAGAAAAGGAAGGGTAAATTTGATTGTATAACGAAAAACTATAATTAACCAAATACACATAACAATTTAATGGTTTGAATATACTGTATACATTATATAATAATCGTTAAATCACCCCTATATATAGATATATCCCTATATATAGATATATATAGTATTGATTTTTTTGTTTTCTTTATAGTTAGCATGTATCTCTCTTCTAATTTAATTGCTTTAGTTTTTGTTAGCACAGTTATTTATTTTGTATTTTACATATTAAATATAGATCTTTTACGCATAACATGTTTTGAAAATTTTAAAACAAACATATATTCTATAAATTAGTTTTAAAATTTATACCATATTACATATTCATATAGTATAATATTCATATAGTATAGTTTAATTTCAATTTCAACTTAGATATAATTTTGTTGAATTCAATTTTATTTTGAAAACATAAAATAGAAATATACATATACAATCTTTCTCTACTTTTCTCTCTCATATAAGATTTGTTATTATATTATTATTGGCAAAGCTTAGTAACGTGTGTTTTACATTCCAATTGTGTTGAAGGAGAATAATATCCACTCAATGTATATCTATCATATTTAAAGTACATGATTATTTATTTAATTTATTTTTTCCTATTTATATTACACTAATTCACCCAAAAAGAATGACAAAAAAAACTGTCTAAGGTTAGTGATTTTAACTAATTCACACCGAGCCGCTTGGCGAAGTAACATTGCCTAAACAACTCTTTAGAAATCCAATAACAACCAAGACTTACTCATTTGAGCATCTACAATGTATTACTTCACTTTTTATTCCAAAATGATGCAACACCAAAATAAAGTAAGATTTTACTCCAATGTATTACTTCATTTTTTACTACAAAATAATATTTTTTTATTAATAATTGTTAATAATACTTTATACTTATACAAATTTACCAATTAACCCCAACTATTTTATGTTTATAAAAATTACTTAAAATCTAATTTATTTGAATTAAACATTTATTTATTAAAAAGTACAATAAATCCTAAAAATAAAATAAAATAAAATATATAATTGATGCAATAATGAACTTTAGAATATTTTTTTCACAAATGATCAACTAATTCATTTCGTAATAAAAATGGCTTCTTTATATTTTACATTCCTAAGTCGAGCAAGAAAATTTTGAAATCGGATATTTTCATCTCCTGTAATTTCATATATGGAGGTAGAGTTTATTTTTCAAGTTCAATTGGTGCATCGAGTTCACGTTCATCCTCAATTATCTTGTTATGTAAAATTATACATGTAGTCATGATGTTATATAATAATTTTTTTCTAAAATTTGTGATTATGATTTCTTGTCAAAAATGAAAATATCCTTTTCCGGCGCATAGGCAAATTTTGGTTTTTTTTAGTTATCTTACCAAAAACAACAAAATATTTTATTTTTTTTATGTCAGAACACAAAATCTTTTTTTTCACTGATAATGAAAATATTGTCTTCCGATAAAAATATAAAATTTTACATTCTCTCTAAAAACACAAAATCTTGTTTTCGCTCCTCCCCCAAATCTAAGTGTTTTATTAAAATCACAAACTAATATAGTTTAATTATTTAAAAATATATAATAGAAGATGTGTTAATTATGGTTAAACTCATTCGTGTACAACTAATAGAACAAGAATGAGCTAAAATTTAAAAAATAAAAACTGTAGATATTTTACAGTTATAACTTTTGAAAATTTTCTCGAGATAATAAAATCTTCTGTGAGAATATTTCTCAAAAAATTTACTCATATATTTTTAATCTTAAAATTAATTTATTTGAAAAATTATTTTGATGAAAATAAATTGAAATCATTTAAATATTAGTAATTCTAAATCATGTAAATTTAAATTTAATAAAATTGAATTGTTTTCCATATAGATGAATTGTACATGGATTATAAGTCATGATTATCCATTGCTTAGCGTTGGTAACATATATGTTCAACTAATGTCGATATTTTTAGGTAACATATATGTTTAACTAATGTCGATATTTTTAAGGTTAGATTTTTAATTTTTTTTTTTTTTTGAAATTTAAATTTGATAAATAAGCGTTTAGTTTTTTATATATTAAATAATTTATAAGTTGATTTTAAATTTATTAAAATATTCATTTCTATTTAATTAAACTATTTGTATTTATGATAGGGGAAAAAACTTCGTAAAAAGTCTGATAAAAAGTAATGTACAGTATTAGAAGACTTTTTACAAGTCTTCTAAAATGTAAAATAATCTACTAGCATATTTTTTGAGTCTGCTAAACTATAATGTATTAGCAGATTTTTTGAAGGTTTTACACTAAACTTTTTTAATCTAACTAGATTTTTTTTCTTTTAGATTTTGAGATGAAAATATTGCATTTAAATTCTATTACTTTTACATTTCAAATAGATTAATAATTGTTATATTATAGATTTTGCATTTAGATTTAGATGTTACATTTTTCTATTCTTTAAAAAGAAGAAAAAATCGTCGAGTGAGAGAAAGCTAGAGAGATCGCCGTAGTTTCCTTGTCACCGGCCGACGGCGTGGGCTCCTTTAACCACCGTCGGTCCGGTCTCTCTTGCTCTCCTTCCGTATTGTTTCTCCTTGGTTTTCTTTGCGGTTTATCTAGTTTCCGGCGTCGCATCTTATCTTCGGTGGGCGGTCGGCTCTGTTTCCGTCGTTGTACCGTCCATATTGAGGTAAACGGTCGGCTTTAGGCGGCGTCGTTAGGTTTTAACGCTTTGACGGTGGATCTGGTTTCTTGGCCACTCGGTCGGTTCGATTGGTGACTCAAGTTTTGTAAGGGCTTCGCTTGGGGATGAGATCCCGACGGTGTCGGTGAGGCTCTCTGGTGAAGGAAGCCAAGGTGGTGAAGATGGCGATTGCGGCGTTTGTTCCGGATGAGATCTCGGGATGTTTCCCGATGATGCTCTCCGCTTGAAAGAGTGTTGAGATCGGCGATGGGTTTGTTGGGTTTGGACGTCTCCCGATGGAAAGGCGGGGATTACCTCCGGAGTAGGCTCGAAGTGTTGAAGGCGCGGTGGCCGTGCGTCGTGAGGCTCCAAGCGTTGAGAGTGCGACACGTGTACCGGGGCGGCTGTGTGGTTTCGAGTTAGGGTTTCCGTTCGTTTTGGGCTTTGTGGATGTTGGCCCATTTAAAATTGCTTTATGTTTGCCTGTTTATGGGCTTTTGTATGTTTTTCTTTTGGGATTTGGCCTGTTTCAATTAAAATCTTTGACGGAAAAAAAAAAAAGATTTAGATGTTACATTTAGTAATAAAATATTGTTCAAATAAACAACTTCTAAGACTTCAAATGCTGACTGTGTAAAAAATGAAACGAAGGAAAAAATAGTTGAATAAAATTTCAAATTGAACAGAGCCTTAATGGTTTACTAGAGTACAAAAGCCCAATAGAAGATGAAAGAAGACACCTCTCATTCCTTCTTCTCCAACTTTTGCCGAAACACGTGAGACTTAGGGTTCGTTATCGAAAACGGAGGAGGCTACGGTTTTGAGCTTTGAACAACTAATCCAGATTGGATTCTCTGTTTCTTGTAGGCGGATCTAGTACCTGTTCTTGTAGTCTTTGTTTATTAATTCATTGTTTTACTAAACCCAAGAAACTTCAATTTGTCTTACAGATTTCTTAATCAGCAAACATGGCACCGAGAAAGAAAGCATCAAACATGGTTTGGGTACGCACTCTTTCTCCCCCTTCGAATTTTAACTTTTTATCGAATTTCAATAGCAGCAGAATCAACTTAATTTTTCTTTCAGGTTGTGAAATCGAAAACGACAGAACCCGCAACGGAGATGAAGACATCATCAGTGTTGTCGGACTCCTCTTTTCTCTCAGATAGTGTAAGAACTCTATTTGTAGTTTGGTGTGAACCGATGATTTAAATCGATCTAGATGTTAAAACTGCATCTGTCTTTTTCAGGTTTCGAAACTGCAGCTGTCTTCGAGAGAGCACACATCATCCGACTGGTCCGATCTCCCCGAGGAGCTACTGCGCATCATCTCCGCGAAGGTAGAAGACCCTTTCGATTTGATCCTTGCCCGCTCTGTTTGCCGCCCGTGGAGATCCATCTTTCCCTTCCCTTCTTCGACTCTACGCACAACCTATTCCCTTCCTTCGTTCGACAAGTTCCCTCGCAGAGGAAGAGGAGGCTTGTGCACCCTCGAGAAGTTCCCTGTCTTCCTCTTCAGAGTCCGTACTCACGAGGACACGTTGCCTTCTCAGTTTTTCGTGGGAGGAGTAGGACCAGTGAATATGAAGATCCAAGGATCTAATCCAACCTTGATCAACATTGCTGACTCTCAGATTATCCCTCTGGGATATACTTGCAGAATGGTCGGTTACGATCCTAACTCATTATTAACAAGTTACAGAGGCGCGGCTATTCTTCCGCTGAACAAAGAGAAAGGAGAGTTCATTGTGCTTATCGGCTACGCTCATCGTATATTGGCGTTAAGAAGTACTGAAATGACTTGGAGGCAGCTTGACAACACCTCGAGAGCTGATTGCAAGGATATAGTCACTTTTAGAGGCAAATTCTATGCAGTCTTTCTAAACGGGGACGTATTCGCCATCGATCCGTATACGCTGGAAACGACTCCCCTGAGGCCAACGGAGATTCCGGGTTGTGGAAGATGCAATTATCTGGTTCCATACGGTGATGATGAACTTTACCTTGTTGAGAGAATCATCGTTCGTAGCGGTGTGTTGAGTTTTACCAATCAAGCGTGTAGAGTGAGTGTGCTGGATGCGGAAGCTGGTCAATGGGTCGTGGTCAGTGATCTGGGAGACCGTGTGTTGTTGATTGGTAAACCGGGGAATTGCTCTGGGAACAGCTCATGTTCGGCTAAGGAGCTTCCTCATGGTTGTGGTGTGAGTGGGAGCTCGATGTTGTTCATCAATGAGATATTCGATGTAACTTACCCTTACAAATATGGAGTAGATACAGGAAACCCTGAAGACGACTTCAATGTTTGGAGATGCTCAAGAGAGACTCGTGTGACGATCCTCAACAAGTCTCCAATGGTGGCTCTGAGGATTGAGTGCGCTGAGCAGCAAAATCTCACTTTGGATTTATCTTAGATATGTTGGCTTTGTTTTTAATATTTCCTTGTGATTCGAAGTAGAAGTATTCTGATATCTGATGATATTCCCGTTTTTAGTATCTTGAAACTAAGTTGTCTTAATGAAAAAGGTTTGTCTCATGAACTCCGTAACTGCAGACAAAAGGTTCTTACAATTTAAGCCAGGCCTGTGGATTTTGTCTGAAACGGGCCAGCTGAACCAGACCAAAATTTTTGATTTTTGGTTCGGTTATGGTTTTGTGTTCAGTTTAGTTCGGTATGAATTTGAAAAATTTGGTTTTAGGTTTGATTCAGTTTGTAATTTAAAAAAAAAACAGTAAAATATTAAAAGCTAAAAACTAAAAAACCAAAATTAAATGAAATAAACGAACTTAATTAATCGAAATAACCATATTAATCGAAAATAACCGAATTTAACCTAACTTGTCCGTTTTAAAAAGTAATTATACCAAACTCCAGCCAAACTCAAAATCGATTATTTTTAAAAAAAAAAAAAAACCGAAAATAACCGAAAACCGAATCAATTTTATTTTTTTTGGTTCATTTTGTGGAACTGTGGCCGATCTGACTTAACCAAAACCGAAGATACCTAAACCGAAACCACAAGCCTAATTTAAACCCATGTTGAGGTTGGTGGGAACTGTAATTGCGCATTTATAGTAACAGCTTCTTTCACAAAAAAAGCATAGCAACCAAAAAGCTTAGATTTAATACAATTAGATGGATATCGCGATTTTACGAGTATAAATATTTTATAAAAATATTTATTTAAAGTTTTAATAAAATTTCGAAATTAAATGTGAATTTTATTTATTATACTTTGCTAAACATATTTTGTATATTTATTTTTACTGTTTTAAAAAAATTATGACTACTTTATGTATTTTATAATATTATGTATTAATCAGCTATATATATTTCATTTTCTTTTTAAACATAATTAATTAAGTTTATAAAGTGTACAATTTTGATATTTTTAATTTCTAAGAATTGTAGCTAGAAGGTTAATAACTATAAATGTTACTTCAGCTTACAAGAATAACAAAAACTATTGCATTAGTGAAAAATTTATAAATAAATAAGAACAATGAATATGATGAAATATTTGAAAACCAAAGAAACATCCAACACCAAAATAAAACAAACTTGTAACGCAAGAAAAATACATAAAACATAGCCTGAAACTCATTCATGCCCACAAACCCATGACTTCCAACCAAGGTTGTGCTTCTCACCACTCCATCATCAAATTAACCATTATCCTTAGCCGGGCCTCCTATCCACAGCTATTGCATGCTTTAACCAGACCGGCTCACCTTGCGATACATACGACTGCAATCTCTGTTCCATCGTCACACTCCTTGCAATATGAAAGCAACTTTATTCATACTCCTTGTAACAGACTGCAAGTCCCACCCATTTAAATTCTTCAAAACGTTGTGAATTTCTAGACCATAAGCTCGGAAAGCCGGCCAAGCCTTAGGTCTCTTCACCACACCCACGAGTTCAGAAGCCTCTATTTCCAGACACACGTTTACAATTTTATGAGATAACAGACTCTCGATTGCCCATATTAAACCAAAATGCTTAGCTT
Source organism: Brassica carinata (assembly GCA_016771965.1). Taxonomy (NCBI): domain Eukaryota; kingdom Viridiplantae; phylum Streptophyta; class Magnoliopsida; order Brassicales; family Brassicaceae; genus Brassica; species Brassica carinata. The sequence goes on from CM028692.1 coordinate 42,595,549, forward strand.
CTAGAAGCGAGTGAATCCCACTAAAGGCTCTTCGACTGTGCATCAAAACTTCACCCCTAGCATCTCGTACAATCCAAGAAGTACCTGCCAAACTCTTCCCTTTAGACCAGGCTATACCCACATTGCACTTTAGTTTCCCGGCCGAGGGAGGACGCCAGCGATTTCCATTGTAATGCAAATTCCTGGACCCCATTTTACTATTTTCACCAGCCTGCATTACCTCAAACAAGTGTCGACAATCATCTTGGATCATATTCACCGTAGCCACGAGCTCAAAAGCTTTTCCTTCAAAAGAGAAAGCATTTCTATTCTTCCAAAGCACCCATAAGACCCACGGGAACACACGCGATATCTCCTCAGGAACCTCTTTTCTTGTTGATATACCTAAAAGATAATCGAAATTTTCCAAAAGAGACCTACGCTCAAAACCTCTTGGAGGGAAGGGAAACCCTATCTGCGCCCAAACTAGACGAGCAACTGGACATGAAAACAAAACATGGTTGATGGACTCAGACGAGGAAGCACAACGTTGACATCTTGGATCTACCTTCATACCCCTCCGAATCAACTCCTCATTAACAGACAAAGCGTTAGAGAGAGCTTTCCACAAGAAGATTCTTATTTTTGGCAAAGTCTTCACCTTCCACACTTTACTCTTCAAATCGTTGATGGATGGTTTTGCAATAGCTTCTTGCCTTACACTTGACTGGTCCAGAGCACATGCTAGCCAATAACCCGATTTTACCGAATACGCTCCCCACTTATTATGCACCCATTCGTAAGCGTCTGCCTCACCCCACGCTGGTTTTTGCTTTAAGATAAGATCAATGTCAGGCTTGAAAAAAATTCTCTTCCAGCTTCCCCCTGTCCCACGTCTTAGTTTGAGGGTTCATGAGATCACAAACCCACAAGTCTAGGTTAAACAAAACCGGCTTTCTCAAAGGCACTTTAGGAGCAACATCAAAGAGCCACTTATCCACCAAAACATTGATATCTTCCCCAGAACCAACATCTCTTCTTAGACCTTTTTCAAGAAGTACCAACGACTCGTGCAGACATCGACGATGATCAATCTCTAACTCTGGCCGCCGATTCAGAAGGCACCGAAGGCGGAACTTCCTCTCTCTAATCTCGGTTTTCTTTTCTCTCTCCCCCATGGTCCTTCCTTAGTCGAAATCTCGCTACTATGTGCTGTCGGAATCCTCCCAAAACTCTTTTTGGTCGATGGAGATGGATCTTGGCTTCTTATGGTGTGGCGGTGAGACTCTAGGTGGCACGGTGGAGGGGAGAGTCAACGTTTAAGGCTGTAGTACTTGTCAGATCCGGTTTTACCTCTTTGAGATCTCCGGCGAAAGTTACACGACATCAGCGCGAGGCTTTGGTGTAATGACTCCTCCACCTAGGATCTACCTGTCTCGGAGGCGGTGAGACGGTTGGAGGAGGGACTCGATGGACGGCGTAAAGAGGTATGTTATTCGTTGGAGCACTGGTGACAAACCCATGGTTGTTTCGGTGACACGAGCTCTGCTCTCCGTAAAGCTGTGACAAGTCATGGCCAACTTTTCAGTTCGGACAGTCTTGTTCGGTTTATGACTAAGGGACGGGATGGCAGTTTACCAAAGGGATGGCGCTTGATCCATATGCGCCATTGATGAGGTCTATTAATACGAGACTAAGGGGTGTATTTAACTGAGAGTTTTAGGTGATTTGTATTAAAATGACAAATTCACTGTTATTCAAACATGAATTTTAAAAACTCATTTAAAATCCAGTGTTATTGAACCTGACATTTCGTAAAGTACTCTGAAATCCATTGTTATTGAATTTATTTTAAGTTGTGGAGTTTTAAAGTTTCCAGGTGATTTTAGGATGTTTGGGTGGAGTTTTTTAGTTAAAAAAATTAAAACTCAAATCTCATAGTTGTAGGTGATATTCTAGAGTGGTTTAACAAAAATCACCTAAATCTCTGCAACTTATTAAAATCATCTAAAACCCCATTAAAAATCAAATCAGCTCAAATGTTAGATTGAATACACCCCCTAATAGTTTGGAGTTATTGAAATTGGTTATGCTTCTTGATCCTCTCGTTTAATTATTGTCTTCGTACTCGGAGGAGTGAGTATTGTTGGTGGTCGCGGGAAAGATTGATATCCTACACCGACACTAAACATGTTTCTTTCAGCATATATTGTCACCGCATCTCTTCGGCTCATGCTTAAAAAAGGTTTTTGATGTTTCTATGCTTGGAGCTAGTTTGGCACTTGACTTAGCAATCTTTCTTCTAGGAGTAATGGGTTCAGTGATTTCTTGCCGTTTACCTCTTCTTGGTGAGTAAATCCGGAGAGTTAAGGTTGGCAAGGATTTGTCTTCTTGGTGTGGTAGGTGGGCTTCTATCCAGGGGAAATATGGACGCCTATGATTGCGTCCCATCCGTATCCAAAAGTGTGTGGATCGATTAGTGGTCCCTATTGTCGGGTTATGAAGTCTTTGGTTCTTAGTTCTCGAACGTTGTCGTTTGGCGGGCGAGGCAACAATGATAAGTCGTGGTGTGGGTGTAAGAAGTGGAGGTTAACGTGTGGTGGGCCATGGGCAGCAACAGTATTTCTCGATCATTGGTCTTGACTTAGTTCTAAAGTCTGCTAAGTTATTGTATTTTTACTCATGCATAGATGTTAATCATGTAGCGATTTTTGGATATTCCGAAGATTTCCCTCGGAATATTCTCGACGGTTCTGGAATAGTCCGGCGACCGTGAAAATTCGAGGACTTTCTCCTCGGAAAGTCCGACCATTGTCGCCGGAATATACCGAGGAGAAAGTCCTCGAATTTTCCGAGGGCAATGGTCGCGACTATTCCGAGAAAGTCATGGAATTTTTCGAGGGCAAGCTCCCGGTATAATTCGTCGAACTTCCGAGGATTTGTCCTCGGAAGTGTCCTCGGTATATACCGAGGGCTTGCGCCCGGTATTTTCCGACGACTTTTCCGGAACAGTTGTCCTCGGTTTCCTCGATTTTGTTTCCTCGAATTCGTCGAAAATCGAGGGAAATTGAAATTCGAGGAGTTTCCGAGGACAATTTTCTCGGTATGTCGTCGAATATTATTCGGCGACATAACAACGATTTTGGCCCTCGGTATGAGCCTGTTTTCTTGTAGTGTTGGTTTTATAGTTTTCCTACCAGAAACACGAAATCTTCTTTTTATGTCAACATACAAAATTTTATTTTTGTCAAAAACTGAAAATATTGTTTTCTTATCGGATGTAAAATTTTATGTTCTCTAAAACAAAAGAAATCTTGTTTTCGCCCCTCCCAAACTAAGTGTTTTATTAAAATCATAAACTAATAGAATTTGTTTATTTAAAAATATTTAATAAAATATTTTTGATTATGGTTTAGCTTATTCATGCACAATTAATAGAACTAAAAAAAGGCTATGGAGGTTATATTATATAGATCTTAGCTGGCCAAAACTCTTCATTTAAAATCCATAGGCAAATGAAGAGGAAGCCCTAGCCGCCAGAGGAGAGAGAACGCCATCAATATTTCAAACGGCTGGTTTTGTGGCTCATAGCATCGGAACCGCCAATTCTCTTCTTTTATCTTTTGTGATCCATTGCTGCTTGTTTTGGGTGCCTTCTGCTGGGTTTTGGCTTGGATTTGATGATATCTAGGATGAGAGGGATGTTTTAAGCCTCAGATATGTGTTTCTTCATTCCCACTTGAATTTAGAGTGTGTAGTTTATCAGTTGTTGTCAAGTTGAGGTTTGCTTTAGTTTTGAGTTGTGGTGCTTCTGTTTCTCTTCGGTCGTTTGCAGTCATGATCGACTCGTTTTTGTCTGGTTCTAGCTTTTTGGTTTCGTCAGTGTGAGATGCATTTGATGTGGAAGTATCTACGAGACCTCTCCTTTATCCACCATGGATTGGGTGAGTTTTTCGAGACGAAGAAGTGGGTTTGATTTGCAGATTTTCTTCCGGGAGGGTGACCAGTTTAGCTCAGAGATCGCTACTCGCCTAGCGAATGTCTGCATGTAAGACTTGTAACTCTTCACGGTGTTTTTCCCTTTAGGTTTCAAAGATCCTAGGTCTTTGAGCCTAGGTGTTTGGTTTTGATCTGGTTCTGCCTCGCTTTTGCAACGGTCTCTGGTGTTGATATAATTTTATCCTCACACATTTTTTTACCAATGTTGCACCTATTTTGACTTGGTGGTGTATCCTTCATGGTTGGGTTTGCTTAAGTCAATGGTTCTTGGATTGTCTTTGGTCTCATGTTTCTCATGAGTGTCTGAGAGTTATGATCAGTCCATGAGTTCCAGATTTAGTACATATGGCTCTCTAATGCTCATTGTTAACTTTTGTCTCCTTTTTCGGCAATTACTTTAGATATTCCTATTTTCTGCGGTTTTTGTAATTCATGATGGATTTCATTATGAAGAATTTAATAAAATTTCAAGTTAAAAAAAAAAAATCCCTAGGCAAATCAACTTACAACTAGGTGTTTTCCTGCATTGATAAATTTTTAAAAATTTAAAATGTATTTAAAATTGAAATTTATTAAAATTATATATTTTATTATTTTTACCAATATTAAATATAAATTTATTTAATTAAAAATAAAATTAAGAGAAAAATAATTTTGTTTATTTAAAATTATATTTAAAAATATGTATATATATATGTATATATTTAAAATTATAATCTTAGAATTTTTTAATCTATTTCTTTTGGTTATATATATTAAATCAACTTATACAAAATTACTAAAAGTTCATATAAAATTTGTATAGTTATCAAAAATTAAAACTAACAATATTTATAAATAATGTCTAGGGGATATATATATATATATATATATATATACTATATAAAAACTGAAGGCATATGCCATTCAAAATTTTCATAAAAGATTTAAAGGGTTTTAAAATAACCCAAAACTTAAATTTAAAATGCAAATTCATATCCCAAATTTAATTAAATATAAAAGGACTTCAAAAAGTAGTAAAATTACAACTATCCTCTTATAAATAAACAAAAAACTGTAGATGCTTTACGGTTATAACTTTATAAAATTTTCTTGACACAATAAAGTCTTCTGTGAAAAGCTTTTTCGAGAAATATACTCACGTATTCATCTTAAATGAATTTATAAAATTTTGATAATCTATTATGATGGAGAAAAAATTGAAATTATGTAAATATAAATAATTTTAAATTATAGTTCATTTCGACCATACTGAAAACGGAGGAGGCGACGGTTTTAGAGCTCTGAACATCTAATCCAGATTGGATTCTCTGTTTTATGTAGGCGGATCTAGTACTTGTTCTTGTAGTCTTTTTTTATCAATTCATTGTTTTACTAAACCCAAGAAAGATCATTCATTTTTCATCTTTAAAGCAATTTCTTCTTTTAATCTTGGGTTTATTTGATTATGTTCTTTCTATCATAATTAATCTTAAACTTTAATTGTGCTTTCAGAGTTTTCATGAAGATTAGTGATTAGTCACGCTTAAGAGCTATCATCTAAAACCCCATTAAAAATCAAATCAGCTCAAATGTTAGATTGAATACACCCCTAATAGTTTGGAGTTATTGAAATTGGTTATGCTTCTTGATCCTCTCGTTTAATTATTGTCTCTGCATCGAGGAGTGAGTATTGTTGGTGGTCGGGAAAGATTGATATCCTACACCGACACTAAACATGTTTCTTTCAGCATATATTGTCACCGCATCTCTTCGGCTCATGCTTAAAAAAGGTTTTTGATGTTTCTATGCTTGGAGCTAGTTTGGCACTTGACTTAGCAATCTTTCTTCTAGGAGTAATGGGTTCAGTGATTTCTTGCCGTTTACCTCTTCTTGGTGAGTAAATCCGGAGAGTTAAGGTTGGCAAGGATTTGTCTTCTTGGTGTGGTAGGTGGGCTTCTATCCAGGGAAATATGGGCGCTTTATGAGGCCCCATCCGTATCCAAAAGTGTGTGGATCGATTAGTGGTCCCTATTGTCGGGTTATGAAGTCTTTGGTTCTTAGTTCTCGAACGTCGCTTTGGCATGCGAGGCAACAATGATAAGTCGTGGTGTGGGTGTAAGAAGTGGAGGTTAACGTGTGGTGGGCCATGGGCAGCAACAGTATTTCTCGATCATTGGTCTTGACTTAGTTCTAAAGTCTGCTAAGTTATTGTATTTTTACTCATGCATAGATGTTAATCATGTAGCGATTTTAGATTTTATGCTTTATTTCGTAAGTTGTTTCAGTGTGGATTCTAGTTGCCGCTTTTTGTGGGCTTATGGTTATGGGTTATTTAGTTAATTCGTAGCTTATGTATTAAAAATTGTATTTTCACTTGGGAATGAGTTTCATTAGATAGAAAAAGATTTGATTAAAATAACTAAAACTTAAAAATCATCAGCCAATCAAATTATATTACTTTTCTAAATTTTACCAGTAATTGACACCCAAGTAAAAATCAATTAATTTTCTCATCATTTTGTGTATACACTAATAAGATTTTTACTATTTTTTTTATAAGTCTTTCTTTTTACTATTTTATTGTTTTTGTAAAAGAGAAATGTGACCAGTTTAACTAGCTGTTGAGACGCAACGGCCTTTTGCCTCAACCTTTGGAGACTGCTGGCACCATGGGAAAGTCAATCTCCTGAGTTTTGACCAGATTTTTTACCCATTTATATGTGGGTCGACCAAGAGTTGTTGCGTTAACCTAGTTTGACTTTCAAGGTCTTATAAATACATTTCAGATAAAAATCTATAGACATATCTAATTTTTGTCTTAAAAATTTGTCTACTTTTGTGAAAGATCATTCATTTTTCATCTTTAAAACAATTTCTTCTTTTAATCTTGGGTTTATTTGAATTATGTTCTTTCTATCATAATTAATCTTAAACTTTATTTGTGCTTTTAGAGTTTTCATGAAGATTAGTGATTAGTCACGTTTAAGAGCTATTATGTAATACTTAACTAAAATATTGCACTAAATAAAGAGAATAAGTAAATATTTGATGATGTGATTTTTCATCCTTAAACTTGCATTGGTTTTTTAAGAGGTCAAAAGGTCTAGGAATGTATTTTTCGTAATAAAGTGTCTTTTATTCTTAAAGTTGCGTTGGTTTTAAAAGGTTATCAAAATGTTTATGAATGTATTTTCATCTTAAAAGTTGTATAGATTTGTAAAGGGTTGTCGAAATGTTTAATGAAGTGTCTTTGGTTCTTAGTTCTCGAACGTTGTCGCTTGGCTGGCGAGGCAACAATGATAAGTCGTGGTGTGGGTGTAAGAAGTGGAGGTTAACGTGTGGTGGGCCATGGGCAGCAACAGTATTTCTCGATCATTGGTCTTGACTTAGTTCTAAAGTCTGCTAAGTTATTGTATTTTTACTCATGCATAGATGTTAATCATGTAGCGATTTTAGATTTTATGCTTTATTTCCGTAAGTTGTTTCAGTGTGGATTCTAGTTGCCGTCTTTTTGTGGGCTTATGGTTATGGGTTATTTAGTTAATTCGTCAGCTTATGTATTAAAAATTGTATTTTCACTTGGGAATGAGTTTCATTAGATAGAAAAAGATTTGATTAAAATAACTAAAACTTAAAAATCATCAGCCAATCAAATTATATTACTTTTCTAAATTTTACCAGTAATTGACACCCAAGTAAAAATCAATTAATTTTCTCATCATTTTGTGTATACACTAATAAGATTTTTACTATTTTTTTTATAAGTCTTTCTTTTTACTATTTTATTGTTTTTGTAAAAGAGAAATGTGACCAGTTTAACTAGCTGTTGAGACGCAACGGCCTTTTGCCTCAACCTTTGGAGACTGCTGGCACCATGGGAAAGTCAATCTCCTGAGTTTTGACCAGATTTTTTACCCATTTATATGTGGGTCGACCAAGAGTTGTTGCGTTAACCTAGTTTGACTTTCAAGGTCTTATAAATACATTTCAGATAAAAATCTATAGACATATCTAATTTTTGTCTTAAAAATTTGTCTACTTTTGTGAAAGATCATTCATTTTTCATCTTTAAAACAATTTCTTCTTTTAATCTTGGGTTTATTTGAATTATGTTCTTTCTATCATAATTAATCTTAAACTTTATTTGTGCTTTTAGAGTTTTCATGAAGATTAGTGATTAGTCACGTTTAAGAGCTATTATGTAATACTTAACTAAAATATTGCACTAAATAAAGAGAATAAGTAAATATTTGATGATGTGATTTTTCATCCTTAAACTTGCATTGGTTTTTTAAGAGGTCAAAAGGTCTAGGAATGTATTTTTCGTAATAAAGTGTCTTTTTATTCTTAAAGTTGCGTTGGTTTTTAAAAGGTTATCAAAATGTTTATGAATGTATTTTCATCTTAAAAGTTGTATAGATTTGTAAAGGGTTGTCGAAATGTTTAATGAAGTGTCTTCTTATCCTAACACTGCATAAGTTTAATACTTGTCTTTTCATTCATTTTATATCTGTTTTTATATAAAGCAACTTTTTATATATCTACAAAAATTAGCACAGTTCAATATTTTAAAATATTTTAAATGTGCTTTTTGTAATATATATTGTAAATGTACCTTCAAAATATAAGTACCTCAAATGTTAAAAGTCGTCACTATTCGAAGTAAGCCATGAAAAAATAAATAGTAATTTTCCAAGAGTCTTTAAGTGTAAATATTTCTCACTGTTATTTAATGGCTTAAAAAGAAAAAAAGTGTGTGCAATTACCTACTTACAAATGTTTGTAAGGTATCTAAATGAAACGACTTTCTAGAAGTATTTTAAATAGAAACTTGCAAATTGTAATATATTATTTTTTATATTTTTAATTTTTTGAAATTCTGAACTTTAAAACTAGTTCAATAAATTCAAATATTTCTTAGTCTTCTTTTCATATTTCTTCGCCAAACTTCCAGATTTTTTTTGTGATCTTGTATAACTCTCATAAGATGACCTATAATTTATCAAAATTAATATAGTGCTTAATATCCTTAACATTTAACATTAGCTTACTGTAACTTTCATAACCAAATATACTACCTCTTCAGTAAATAATATATATATATATTTATGTTTTTCTGAACAAGCTACAATCTTAGAAGAGATGTATGATAGATGGATCACGAACACATGACACACTCTTCAGTGGTTATGGATGAACATGGAAAAATTCTAGAGGAGAAAATCAACTTTTAGGAAAAAGAAATCAACGAAGAAGAATTTCATCACTACATTTGGATCTTGAGACGCTATTATGGGCAATGGAGTAAATGCTACAGTTATTGACGTGTTGGCATCAATTGTAAGGACCTAATCTCGATGATCCAGGAGCATGACCAAACTTTTCCACTGAACTAAAGGAGCTATCAAAACTGAATAATAGATTTCCAAATTTCTCGATTTTGTTTATTTGTTGTTCTGAAAGTTTATCATCTGATTCATTAGCTAAGATAGCAAAATCTTTTCATAGGGATCATCTTGTATTGGTTGATCATTGCAGTGCGGTTTCGAGATCACTTCAAATTTGAATAATAGAATAACCGTTTGAGGAAAAAAAAGGGAGAAAAGTTTAGAACCTTCATAATGATTTTAAGGGTTTCCATCAATAAGATATACGAAAGAATTTGACACATTTCACAATCCATGTAACTGAATATAAAATCAACTATTTCAATATTTTTTTAACTTACTAAAATTGTGTTATTATTTCAATTTAATTTTATCTTATGTATATTATAGAAATTGTTGAAGCCCATTTTATCTGTTAATTGATCAAAATTTGATCAAAATATTATTTAGTATTTTTATATTATGTTTTCGAGATTAGATTCCACATAAGACAAATTTTGCGAAATAATGAAAATGCTTGATTGATATTCTCAGTACGATGTAAATACATTTGTTCATTACATGTAATTTTGTGATTAAAATAAAGATGCCTACTATTAATATAGTACAAACAGAAAAAGTTATCAAAAATCTTTTTTTTTAATCCATGTAGAGTTGTAAGATGTTTTTTTTTAACTCAATAGAGTTGTAAGATGTTGAGTCCATTGACTCAGAGCTATGAATCATGTTTCAACATTAGAATGTTGGAAATAGTTTTCACCTTTCAGTTTGTTATTTTATTTTGATCATTGTACAAGAACATAGATTTTATAAAGTATAATACAGGAAAATTGTGTTTGTTTTATTATCATGATAATACAATAGAATAATTAATCATAAAACAAAAATATTACAAAATGTGGTAAGAAGTTTTTAGTATATAGAAAATATGTTTTTTTTTGTTTTATTATTATCAAATTCTGTGGAATAATAAATTACAAAAGAAAAAATATTAGAGAAAAAGTTTGAAAGAATTCCTAGGTACACTAGGTATGTGCATATAGAGGAAACAAATACAAAAGTTAGCATATTAAAAAGATATTCAAAAGAAAAAAAATCAGAGAAGGAAGGAACAAAAAGAAACATTGAACTAAATATAGCTACAGAGAAGATGGCGAACGCGACGGCTAGGGTTTTCCAATCAAACCGAGGATTCCAAAGTCAGATCTAAATCGCAAATCGCCTCAGTCAGACCGAGCTACGAGCTGTCCCTGGTCTGTTCTCCTAGGTTTCAGAAGAAGGGTGCTGAGTCTTTCCTAGATGTGGTGCTGGACTGATAAGAGGAAGAGTAAAGATTCAAGCTTTTCGTTCGATAATTCCAGAAAAACCCCAACCTGCTCAGATATAGGCGAGATCTAGCTGTTTCATTAAGTCTGTGTGACTTCCATCTTGGCTGCGACAGGAAAGAGATGAATCGACCGCGTAAAAAGAAAGAGCCTTCACTCATGGAGGAGTTGAAGGAGTTGGAATTACTTGAAGAGGGAGAGACAGTACATACCAGATCTGGAGATAGACGACTTGATAGAGGAAAATACTCTTAGCGTGATTGTCCGATGTCTTAACCCCTACGTTCACAAAGTAGGAGGCCTTGTGAAAGCTCTGCCAGCGATTTGGGGCTTGGAAGAAAGGGTGAAAGGAAGGGGAGTGGGACTCAACCAAGCCCAGTTTATCTTCAACTCGGAAAGAGATCTACAACATGTCCTCTCAAAAGGACCGTGGTTTGTAAACGGATGGATAGTATCTCTGAACCAATGGACTCCCACTCCAGGACCGGACTTTCTTCAGAGAATCTTGTTTTGGGTTCGTATTAGGGGTCTCCCGATCCACCTACTGAAGAAACAAGTGGTTGAGAGCTTGCTAGGGCCACTTGGGAAGGTAGAAAGGGTGGAACTACACGCAAAACACTCTGACTCGATTGAGTACATTCGAGCTCAAGTATGGATCAATACAGAGGAACCACTTCAGTTTAGGAGGAATGCAAGATTGAAGTCAGGGGAGGTCTACCCAACTGAGTTGGAGTATGAGAAGCTATTAAAGGTCTGCTTCACCTGCAAGAAGCTTACTCATGACCAATCTAGATGTCCAATCCAATTACCAGCGGAACAGACCCTGGAAAGAGTGGAACCGGCTAGAGAGGGAGGAAGGAAAAGTAGAGGAAAGGAGATATATAAAGAGCCTCGAGAAAAAAGAAGCCAGAGAGAAAGGGGCCTCAAAGGAGTAGAGACCAGAGAGAACTCAACCTTTCAAGAAAGGATTGGTGGTAGAGGTAAGCCTAAAGACTCAATCTCAGAGGCGAAAAGGAAAAGGTCTTGTAGGAAGTCAACAACAGGTATGGAGGCAGAAAGAGACTAGAGGAGGAACAGGTAGTACAGAGGAATCTTCCGCCCAACCTCTTAGATCGAGCAGTAGAAGAGAGCATAACCAACAGCTAACGGGCTCAATTCAGAGAGGTCAGTCTGAGACAAGTAAAGACAGCCCCTCTGTTTTCGAGAGGCTTGGAGAAAGAAGCGAAGAAGATAATCAGCAGGTTTGCCCAGAAACTCCTGGAGGAGGCTTCAGTTGTGGTGATTTGAGAGAAAAACTTGAGATCTCAAAGTCAGGATCTCAACATGGAGGAACATCTAGCAAAGGAAGCCGAAGCCCTCCAACTGTCTTTGAGAGATTGGGAGGGACTAGTACGAGAACAGGAGACCTGATGACCTTACAGAGCGAGCCTACCACAACAAAAAGAAGAAGAATGAGTGGTAGTGATGAAAGAAGACCAAAGAAGACGAGAAAGCTATCAGCGGAGAAACAAGGAACCCCAATGTCGGTGTTCCAAAGGCTTGGTTACCCTGGAAATGAATCAGTAAGGAGGGAAGTGGAAGATGATTTACATTCTGCTCCAGTAGCAGCGGTTACTCCTAATCATTCTGTCCAAGTGACAGCTACCGTCCCGACCCATTCTGTCCAACGGATAGCATTGGTAAAGGAAAACAAATTGAAAGAAGGGTTGATGTATAATTCCAACCCTTCGAAATCAATATGAGGATATTGGGATGGAACTGTCAGGGGTTGGGGAATACCCCTACAGTTCGACATCTACAGGAGATACATGGTCAGTATCTTCCTGAGATAATATTCCTCAGTGAGACCAAAAGTAGGAGATGGTACATGGAGACTATAGTGGAGAAGCTGGGTTTCTCTGGTCTAGTCTCGGTTGATGCATGGGGAAAGAGTGGTGGATTAGCGGTGATGTGGAAGGAGCCTTGTAAGGTGGAAGTTCTACAAGCAAATAAAAGGATTATTGATCTGAGAGTAGAATGGCAAAGTCAAAACCTTTTCATCACTTGCGTGTATGGAGATCCGGTGAAAAGCAGAAGGAGCTATGTTTGGGAGAGGATCTCAAGAGTTGGAGCAACAAGGAAAGGTCAGTGGCTGCTACTAGGTGATTTTAACGAGATGATTGATCAATCTGAAAAGATTGGAGGAGCAAGTAGAGCACCAAAGGAAGGGAGTGAGTTTCGACAATTGATGCTCAATTGGGGTTTGATGGATATCAAGTATAAAGGTAACCAGTTTTCTTGGACTGGGAAAAGAAATAATGAAGTGGTGCAGTGCAGACTTGATAGAGCTTTAGCTAACCAAGAGTGGCTCAATGCGTTCCCTCAGACTACGAATTACTACCTCAGAAGAATCTGCTCAGATCATAGTCCTATTCTGGTAGCGATGGAGGGACAGATTTGGAGGAAGAAGGGCAGTTTTAAGTATGATCATAGGTGCATCAATAAAGAGGGCTTCAGAGAGGCAGTAGAAACTGGATGGAAGGCGGCGAATAGTGGTCAAATTGGTTTAATGGGGAGAATTGCAGCATGTAGAAAGTCTATTTCAGTATGGAAGCGAAAAGCGAAGCCAAACTCTGCAATTCGTATCCAAGAACTCCATTTCAAAATAGATGAGACCTCACGTCGAGAGTGGTACAAGAAGGAAGATCTAGATAACCTAAGGAAGGAATTGAGTGAGGAGTATCATAACGAGGAGGTGTATTGGATGATGCAAAGCAGGTTAATGTGGTTGAGAGCTGGTGATAAGAACACCAAATTCTTTCATGCAGTGACAAAGAACAGAAGAGCTCAGAACAAGATCCATAGTCTAATAGATGATGAAGGGAAAGAATGTTATGCAGAAAAGGACTTGGGAGCAGTAGCAGAACAGTATTTCAAACTTCTCTTTACATCGGAGGACATTGGGATTGAATTTGAGGACTGGAGTGAGCTCTCACCTGTAGTTTCTGAAGCCCAGAATGATAAGCTGCTAGCACCGATCTCTATGGAGGAAGTTCGCAAAGCTGTATTTGACATTAACCCTCAAAAATGCCCTGGACCAGATGGTATGAATGGTATGTTTTTCCAACAGTTTTGGGAATCCAATGCGGAGGACATCACTAGAATGGTGGAGACTTTCTTCAAGACAGGAAAGTTGGAGGAAGGAATCAACAGTACCAACATATGCTTGATCCCAAAGACTGTGGGTGCGAAAAGAATGAGTGAGTTTCGACCCATCAGTCTTTGCAACGTAGCTTACAAGGTGATATCCAAACTGTTGGCCAAGCGCTTAAAGAAGATTATGCCATCTGTAATATCAGAGACGCAGGCAGCTTTTGTGGAAGGAAGACTTATTTCCGATAACATTCTGGTGGCCCATGAGCTTCTACATGCCCTCAGCTCAGATAACAAATGTTCGGAGGAGTTCATAGCCATCAAAACCGATATATCCAAGGCCTATGATCGGGTGGAGTGGAGGTTCTTGGAAAAGACAATGGAAACGTTGGGTTTTGCTGCTGAATGGAGAAAACTCATCATGAGTTGTATAGCTTCGGTTCGATACCAGGTCCTCATCAATGGAACCCCTTACGGTCATATTGAGCCAACTAGAGGTCTTCGGCAGGGGGACCCACTCTCACCATATCTTTTCGTGATGTGCACGGAGATGCTGGTTAAAAGATTGAAGAAAGCAGAGAGCGAAGGACAGATATCAGGTCTCAAGGTTGCGAGAGGAGCTCCACCGGTCACTCATTTGTTATTTGCCGACGATAGCATGCTGTATTGTAAGGGAGATAGTGCAGAATTGGATAGTATGATTCAGATCTTGCATCAATACAGCCTCCTGTCAGGACAGAGAATCAACTATCAAAAGTCAAGTGTGTATTTTGGGAAGCGAATTCCACAAGAAAAGAGACAAGAGATAATGGCTAAGCTGCAAATAGAGAAGGTGGGTGGAGATGGAATTTATCTGGGGCTACCTGAGGCATTTGGAGGATCAAAAGTTTCAGTTCTCCAATACTTGAAGGAAAATCTGAACAAGAGGATGCAAGGGTGGCACACAAAGTTCTTATCGCCGGGTGGAAAGGAGGTCTTATTAAAAGCAGTTGCTATGGCCCTACCAACATACACAATGTCCTGCTTCTTGTTGCCCAAGACTATCTGTAAACAGATAATGTCTCTTATGTCGGAGTTCTGGTGGAAGAACAAAAAGGAATCCCACGGTATGCATTGGAAGAGTTGGGAGGCAATGTGTAAACCAAAGGAGTGTGGAGGTCTTGGTTTTAAAGATCTTGAAGCTTTTAATCTAGCACTCTTGGGCAAGCAGTTATGGAGGATGATCATCAACAAGGATTCATTGCTGGCGAAAATCTACAAGAGTAGATACTTCAAGAATACAGATCCTCTCAATGCCAAACTAGGATCCCGACCCTCTTATGTATGGAGAAGCATTCATGCAGCCCAACGTTTGATCCAAGAAGGAGCGAGGGTGATAATTGGCAATGGGAAAGAAACAAATCTGTGGCAGGAGCGATGGGTGGGGAGGAAACCGGCGTCTATGATTCAATCAATGAGGAGACCACAGTCGCAAACCTTGAGGAGAATACCAGATGATATGAAGGTCAGTGATTTGTTGAGAAGTAATGGTAAAGATTGGAATACTGAGCTGATTGAGGACCTCTTTACGGAGGAAGTGAGAGACAAGATATACGATGTCGTGCCAGCAGGGAAGGAGAGTGATGATTCATATTCATGGGACTTTACAAAAACTGGGCACTACACCGTTAAGTCTGGTTATTGGGTCCAAGTGAACATCATCAATGCACGGAAAGAAGCGCGACAATTCACACAACCAAGCCTTGATGGTCTGTATCAACTCATCTGGAAGCTGGAAACGAGCCCAAAGATTCATCATTTCCTTTGGAGGTGCCTGGGAAATTCCATTCCAGTTGCAGGGAATATGACCAGAAGGCATATTTCAAAGGATGGTAGATGCGCCAGATGCGGACATGAGGACGAGACGGTTAATCACATGATGTTCACCTGTCCATACGCGAGGCTGATTTGGGCTATGGCGCCCTTTCATGCTCCACCTCATGGTACTTACTCTAACTCTTTCTACACTAATCTCCATTGGGTCTTAAATCTAAAGAAAGAGTACCCAAATGAAGAAGTGTATGAACTGTTGGTCCCTTGGCTTATGTGGAGAATCTGGAAAAATCGAAATGAGCTTGTGTTTAGAGGAAAGGATTATAGTGCTCAAGATACAATTCAGAAGGCCAAGGAAGATGAGGAGGAGTGGAGAGGACGTGTTGAGGCTGAGATGAAAGTGGCTAAAAATCCAGTGAAAAAGAATGATGAAGGGAGATGGAAAACACCACCACACCTATGGTTTAAATGTAACTCAGATGGCTCATGGAGAAAAGAAAGCAGAGATGGAGGTTTGGTTGGATCTTAAGAAATCATCAAGGAGTTTTCTCTTGGATAGGGGCAAAGAGAGTGCAAAGTATGAACTCTGCTATAGAGATGGAAGCAGAGGCAATGAGATGGGCTATGCAGTCGCTGGCGGGACTTGGCTACACTAAGGTAATATTTGAGACAGATTCTCTGGAGCTGAGTAAAATGATGAATGGAGAACAAGAAGTGTGGCCATGTCTCAAGCCGCTAGCGCAGCAAATCTTCCATTCCTTGAAGCACAATCAAGAGTTCATTGTGAGGTATCAAGATCGGAGTAGTAATAAAGTTGCTGATAGAGTAGCGAAGGAGACTTCGACTTTCATGTCCAATGTCCCTAAGTTGTACACTATCATGCCTGTGTGGTTACAATCTTTGTATGAGTTTGATAAGATGCATGTAAGGAACTGAGTTGGCTAATGAAAAGTAAGTTGTTGAGTAAAAAAAAAAAAAAGAAACATTGAACTTGGGTTGGTGATGATACACGGTCATTAAGTTCATCTTCATCTTCCTAGCTCTTGGAGACTATATATATATTTCTCTCTCTTTCTCTTTTCTTCTCCAAAATATCTTACTCTCTATGATCAGGTTTCCCTTTTTACAAGTTTCACCAGTTGTGCTTAATTTTTGGCTGAGTTTACTGTTTCCAGGTTGCATCTTTCATCCTACCTCTAACTTGTTCTTTTTCAAAGAATTCCTCTTTTCTGGTATTGTTGCTACCACCATTAGCTTTGGTCTCGCTTTATCACACAGGTTCACAGTCTTCGCATATGAACCTTGCGAGTTTTCCGACTTTTTCCATAAGTTGGTTGAAGTGTAGGAAAATTTGCAAGTTCTTATGTATAGACTGAAGGACTTGCGTTATAAACCCGAGACCAAAATCAGTGGTGGTAGTATCATTACCATAGAAAAGAAGAGTGCTCGTTAATAAAGAACGGGTTATAGGTAGAAAACGAAAGGTTTGACCTTGAAATGATAAACTCAGTCGAAAATTAATCAGACGAGTACCGCGTGAAATTGCAAATGATTTTCTTTCACAAATATTTTTTATATGTTATTTTCTGTGTGTTCAGTATATTTATATTCTTTAAATGAATAGTTTTGTTGTTATTTTGTATAATACATTTTTTATACGTATATTTATATTTAATTTGGTATTTTATATTTTAATTTTTATGTTATAAACTGGGTAAAAGATTTTAGATCAGTTTATTAAAATCACCATTATTTTGTATAACATTTAAGTTAAAATATCTGAAGCTTAATATTTCCACTATGCGTCATAACCATGTATAATGAACCTTTTAATCAAAATTCGCTCCCTTCGACAACTAGAACAACACATCCATACGACTATGAAGCTCATGTTACAACCAAAAATCTCACAATATATGGTCTCTCTTCTCACAGACAACTGTTAGAAGTCGCGAATTCGATTCTATGATTTTCCAAAAAATAAATAATTTCCAAAAAAATCATAAGAAGTTTTTGTGGATTTAAGACACCACTTGCGATAGGTTTACTCACAATAAAAGTTTATTCAAAACAGTTTTCTTTTAGATGCAGTTATCCATTTACTGTAGGTTCTAGTTGTCGTCTTTTTGTGGGCTCATGTTTCTCGGCTATTTAGTTAATTCGTCAGCTTATGTATTAAAACTTTTTTTTTTCACTTGGGAATGAATTTCATTAGATGGAAAAAAGACTTGATTAAAATAACTAAAACTTAAAAATCATCAGCCAAACAAATTTTATTACTTTTCCTAAATTTTACCTGTAATTGACATCTAAGTAAAAATCAATTATTTTTCTCATCATTTTATATAGACTTTTACTATTTTATTATTATTGTAAAAGAAAAATGTTACCAGTTTAACTAGCTGCTGAGACGCAACGGCCTTTTGCCTCAACCTTTGGAGACTGCTGGCACCATGGGAAAGTCAATCTCCTGAGTTTTGACTAGATTTTGACCCATTTATATGTGGGTCAACCAAGAGTTGTTGCGTTAACCTAGTTTGGCTTACAAGGTCTTATAAATACATTTTAGATAAAAACCTATAGATATATCTCATTTTCTCTTAAAAAACTCTCTACTTTTGTGAAAGATCATTCATTTTTCATCTTTAAAGCAATTTCTTCTTTTAATCTTGGGTTTTTGAATTATGTTCTTTCTATCATAATTAATCTTAATTTTAATTGTAGTTTTTACGAAGATTAGTGATTAGTCACGTTTAAGAGCTATTCTGCAATACTTAACTAAAATATTGCACTAAGTAAAGAGAATAAGTAAATATTTAATGATGCGATTTTTCATCTTTAAACTTGCATTGGTTTTTAAGAGGTCAAAAAGTCTAGGAATGTATTTCCCGTAAGGAAGTGTCTTTTTATTCTTAAAATTGTTTTGGTTTTTAAAAGCTTATAAAAATGTCTATGAATGTATTTTCATCTTAAAAGTTGTATAGATTTGTAAAGGGTTGCCGAAATGTTTAATGAAGTGTCTTTTTATCCTAAAATTGCATAAGTTTAATATATGTCTTTTCATTCATTTTAATATCTGTTTTTATATATCAATAGCAACATTTTTATATAACTAGCGCAGTGGAATATTTTAAAATATTATAAATGTGCTTTATGAAATATATATTGTAAATGTACCTTCAAAATATAAGTACCTCAAATGTTGAAAGTCGTCACTGATATTACTCAAAATTTGGACTTAATGGAAACCTATTAATTAAGAATCTTACAAAACCCAGAAGTCCTCTATTAACCCATGAACCAACACGGTTGATCCGACAAAAACCTAGAACATCTTTATAATATTTTTTTTTGAAAAATGCTTAAATTTCTCATTAATTAGGATTATACATAAAACTGAATAAAATATTTGATTTGTCATATAATGTAAATGTTGTATTTAAGTTATGCATTTCAAATTATAAGTTTTGTAATGATCAATACCATTACTGTTTTAATGTGTCTTTTTTTAGAAGCATACAATGGGTTTAGACTTATTCATAAAATTAAGTTTGTGATTGCTAAAATGGGTTTTTATTAATGTGTCATAGATATAGTGAATTAATTTAATGCTTATATATATATATATATATATATTTTAAGCCTAACAATTAAAAGACAAAATTTTGTTTGTAAATTTAGGGATATTTTTGAAAAAATTGATCTTTTCATTAAAAAAACATAAATGCTTACGTTTGAATATATTAAAATTTAGCAAGAAAATATAAAAGGTTAAATGTTTTTTGACATTCAAAAGTGACATGAACTGAGCAAGATATGTATGACATTCAAAAGTGAATATGTAAAACTGTTTTGATATGCGAGATGATATTTTCATATATTATCCTAAATATAAGTGTTATTGTACGATTTTTTCAATGTTTATTAGGAATAAAGTCTAACATATGTATTTTGTGATACTTTGGTTTATACATGGGTGATGACTGATACATATATATAAATATGGATACGTTTTATCATATGTTAGAGAACCATCTTAAGTGATAAAATATTAAAATGTATGGATCGTTCGTTATTAGTTATTTCTTTCATATATTATATATTATGTTAAATATATACATGTTGCTGTGTAACTTTTTAATGTTGATTTGAAATAAGGTCAACATATGTATTTTTTCTTCTTTGGTTCATATATACGTGTATCTAATTCTTAGGGGAGCTGTAACTTAAATATTATGTGTCTTACTTAAACTAAGAATAATGATAGATTTGGAAACAAAACAAAAATAGTAATATTCGATTAAATTTATGCAAGGGTCCCACAAATTGTATTGCTATAATAAATGTCAGTTATAATATTTGGTTAGTTATAATAGACTACATTATAGTGTATTGCTATAATAAATAATATGTCCAAACAACTTTGCATAGGTAGATTTTTTAAGACTCCTTCCCTTGTAATAGTATTGATTGGTTACCATAAATCATTATTTGTAATATTATCTAAATTATTTGGCAAATGATATTAATTGGTTATAGACTTACCTTTTCTTTTCAGATCTATTTAAAGTAAATAAAAATTAAAAAATCATAGACCAATCAAATTATAACAATTTTGTAATAGTTAAGCTATGATCAACACGTAAGCAAAAATCATTAAAGTGACTTCTCAATTAATATATAACAGTTAATATCACCTACCAAATAATGTACATAATATTACAAATAATTATTTATGGTAACTAATTGTTGAAACTATATAAAAGAGTAATAATGTTTGTTCAATTTTTATATATTTACATATTACATAAAATAATAAAGAAAAAGTTTATTATATTAAAACCGATATAATGATTTTATATTTTTATATAGAGCCTTATATTTGTATATAAAATATTATAGTAACTATTAATGTCTAAAAAATTCATACATACTTTATAAATTATTTATAAAAATTATAAATACATTTATTTAATTATTTATCTTGGCTTATCATATGTTTTAAATTATAATAAGAGGTTTTAAGTCATTTATTAAAGCTTATAAATTAATTTATAAAATCAATTTTGAAATTTCATTTTTATATCAAATAAGAAGTCACTTGATTGATTTTTGGTTAGGTGTCAATCAAATAGAGAGTTTGAGAAAAAATATTATAATTTGATTTGTTAGTAGATTTTCAATTTTTGTTTATTTTATCAGTAAGAAAATCAATTCTAAAACCAGTTTTATCCGTATCCAAACGACCTATATATATTGCACAAAATAATTTACGGTAATTAAATATGTGATTTTTATAATATATATAATTCTTCATAAAATATTTTTTAGTAATCAAGTATTTATACACTATATAAAATATTTCATAAATAATTTATTGAATTGATATAGTACTTTATAATCCTATGTAATTGGATATGAATATGTAGAAAATGTGTAACAATTATATAGTTTTAATTTTTTTAAACTTATTAAAGACATAAAACTTTAGCTACAAATTATTTAAAAATTAAAAGTTTCAGTATTATATATCTTCAAAACTTAAGTAATTTAATTAACAACTGAATCATGAATATTGTATATAACTAATTTTAGTACAATTATAACACAAAATATCAAAAACTATTTAAAATAGTCATATTTATTATTATTTTTTTAAACAACTGTTCTTAGAAAATATTTAACAAAAAACACATAATGATAAAAAAATATTTTAATTTGACAAATTACAATAAATATATTGGTATGAAACATTCAAACCCGCGAAATCGCGGGCAACCACCTAATTTATCTTAAATGTCGATGGATTCAAAATTTCAGGATCGGCCAAAAGTATATGAATTATAACATATTTATTTGATTACAACAAAGTGAGAATTATATATATATATATATATATATATATATATATATATATATATATATATATATATATATATATAATGTCTATCTTAGTAAAACATAAACATTACAACTTTTTCTAGATGGATTTTAAAGTTGGACCTTATATAATTAATGCTATAGTAACATACCTATTATTAGACATGCCTTTTTATAATCCGATTGATAACAACCATCATCATAGTTTTCCACTTCTCACCTTATTATTATGCATCCACTACGCATGTTTCTTTATATTGCATATATTATACTATAAGCTAGATACATCCGCTAACATAGCTAACATATTGTACTATACGATAGATTATTAATAATACAATATATTGTCCGTATCCATTAACTTACATCTATCAATATTAGCAATACGATGAAGATGACTAACTCTATACTTCGAACATATAAACCATGAAACTAATTTATAACTAAAAATGATATTATTTTTATAATTATAAAAAATTATTTACAACAACAATTTGTTATATAAAATAAATTTAAGATTTATCAAAAACCAATTTTTTTTTGTTTTTTTTTGCTTTTTTGTTCAGAAAAAAAGAAACAACCTATAATTATATACTATTAAATTAGCCAAAAATCTCCCGAGTAAATCGTAAGTCTCACCAACCCAACAAAATGAATTAAAATCTAATGAGAGATATTAGGTTTGGAATTTAACTCATTGGGTCGGATATAATTCATCTTATTAAAACAGAAACATTACAACTTTTTCTAGGTGGATTTTAAAGTTGGACCTTATATAAATAATGCTATATTAACATCTATATTATTAAAACTCAAGTACAAAATTGGAGTGTTTGGAGACATGAATTGCAGTTTAAAAAGGAGGTTTGTTTGGAAACATGGATAACAATATTAAATGAGAATTGTTTGGAAACATGGATAGCACTATATTTACTTCCTTTTATTTACACATTTAGTCATTGCATTTATAATAAATTAGGTATTTCCTTTTTGTAATTCTTTTTATTTGCAGATTCTGCCACTCCATTTAAAATCAATTTAAATTAATTAATTACAATTCCAAACTTATCTAAGCAAATTGATATTCATATATTGATCATTATTAATATTGTAAAATTATTACTAAATAAATTTTTTTCTATTTCACTTAATTTAGCCAAACACATAATTTTTTTATTTGTTTACGGAATCAGTTAGACATAGACATTCGGGTACCCATTTAGGTACAGGTTGTTTTCTTCTGTATATATTTTTGGTTTTGAAATTTCTTTTAGGTACTTCCTTTTTGTATTTTTTTTATTTATAGATTCTACCACTGCATTTAAAATCAATTTAAATTAACTAATTACAATTCCAAAACTTATCTAAACAAATCGATATTCATATATTGATCATTATTAATATTTTACAAATATTACTGAATAAAATTTTATATTTCACTTAATTTAGCCAAACACATAAAATATTTTTTATTTGTTTACGGAATCTGTTAGGCATAGACATTTGGGTACCCATTTAGGTACAGGTTGTTTTCTTCTGTATATATTTTTGGGTTTTGAAATTTCTTTTAGGAAATTCCTTTTTGTGTTTCTTTTTATTTATAGATTCTACCATTGCATTTAAAATCAATTTAAATTAATTAGTTACAATTCCAAAACTTATCTAAACAAATCGATATGATCATTATTAATATTGTGAAAATATTAGTAAATAAAAAAATTTCTATTTACCTTCATTTAGCCAAACACATAAAATATTTTTTTTTATTTGTTTACGAAATCAGTTAGGCATAGACATTGTGGTATCCATTTAGGTACAGGTTGTTTTCTTCGGGTATATATTTTTTGGGTTTTGAAATTTCTTTTTAGGTACTTCCTTTTTGTATTTTTTTTATTTATAGATTCTACCACTGCATTTAAAATCAATTTAAATTAACTAATTACAATTCCAAAACTTATCTAAACAAATCGATATTCATATATTGATCATTATTAATATTTTACAAATATTACTGAATAAAATTTTATATTTCACTTAATTTAGCCAAACACATAATTTTTTTATTTGTTTACGGAATCAGTTAGACATAGACATTCGGGTACCCATTTAGGTACGAGTCGTTTCTTTCGGTTATAGATTTTTTGGGTTTTGAAATTTCTTTTTAGGAAATTCCTTTTTGTGTTTCTTTTTATTTATAGATTCTACCATTGCATTTAAAATCAATTTAAATTAATTAGTTACAATTCCAAAACTTATCTAAACAAATCGATATGATCATTATTAATATTGTGAAAATATTAGTAAATAAAAAAATTTCTATTTACCTTCATTTAGCCAAACACATAAAATATTTTTTTTTATTTGTTTACGAAATCAGTTAGGCATAGACATTGTGGTATCCATTTAGGTACAGGTTGTTTTCTTCGGGTATATATTTTTTGGGTTTTGAAATTTCTTTTTAGGTACTTCCTTTTTGTATTTTTTTTTATTTATAGATTCTACCACTGCATTTAAAATCAATTTAAATTAACTAATTACAATTCCAAAACTTATCTAAACAAATCGATATTCATATATTGATCATTATTAATATTTTACAAATATTACTGAATAAAATTTTATATTTCACTTAATTTAGCCAAACACATAAAAATATTTTTTTATTTGTTTACGGAATCTGTTAGGCATAGACATTTGGGTACCCATTTAGGTACTGGTCGTTTCTTTCGGGTATAGATTTTTTGGGTTTTGAAATTAGGCCATGTTTGGATATCAATTTATGTGTGAGTTTCAAGTTGAATCGCCCGGGTCTGTATGAATTTTGTTATGATGTATAGGAAACTAAAAATATTCAAATAATTAATGTATTTGAAAATAAATCGAATATTTGAACCGAAAATAATGGCTGCACATAACAAAAAATCAATATAAAAGTACTGTACATTTGGATTCAAAATCATTTCTTTTAACAACAAACTACACAAATATGTTGATTTGTATAAAAATTTAAATTACAATGTAAATATTTAATTAATATAGAAATATATCACATTGTTTAAACAAAATATCAATATAAAGTATTGTACATTTGTGTTTTAAAATCATTTATTTTAAACACAAGGCAAATAAATATGTTGATTGGAGAGAGAATAAATTTTTTTTTTTGAAACATAGAGAGAGAATAAAACAAAGCCAGAAAAACACATAGTCTACCAGAGAGACTCTATGTGTCGAATTTATTATAAAGAAAGTTTTACTAAGATAAATACATTCAATAATTACAAACAAATAATATATTTCATAAAAGTGAAAAATAATACCCGCCCTTGAAAGGGTGGGTCAAAATCTAGTACCTATTATTAGACATGCCTTTTTATAATCCGATTGATAACAACCATCATCATAGTTTTCCACTTCTCACCTTATTATTATGCATCCACTACGCATGTTTCCTTATATTAAACTATAAGCTAGATACATCCACTAACATATTATACTATATGATAGATTATTAATAACTTCAATGACAAAATCTAATGAGAAAATCTAACAAAATCTTACCAAAAAATTTAAATATTCTTTTATAAAAAAATACATTAACTATTTCGTGATTACCAATATAGTATTATTATATATTAATGTTAATAAAAATAAAATTATATGTTATATTTTATAAAAAAATTTATAGTCTATATTGTATTAAATTAGATATGCTATATGAAATAAATATAACAAAATTATATATATTAGTAAAGTAACGTAATTTCTTTTTAAAAATTTCTTTCATTTAAAGAAATAAATAAATATCATCCACTGATAAAAGAGTTACAATTTGTAAATCATGTAATAATTTTTTACAAGAAAAAAAATTCTTAACATATTTTTTTGTAACTCACAACAATATATTGTCTAATAATTATATACTATTATATTATTTATTTTGAATCTCCCAGCAATATATTAAAAAAAACAAATATTTACACAACATAAATCTAATAACTAACCTTTAATTTATGTGTTATTTATAAATATGCTATTGGAATTTTTTTAATATTCATTAAAAATATTAATAACAAATAATATAACAACATTTTTTGAAAATATGAAAAAATTACCAAAATTTCAAAAATTGTTTTTATAAAATAATGCATCAATTTAGTAACAAAAAGATTTAAAATTCATATAATCTCCCAAACTCAAAAATAGTTATGTAATTTTCCAAATCCGTTGACGAAATATACAATTTTAAAAATAAATATTCTAAACACATAACTATATATTCCAAATTTTACAAAAGAGAAAATGAAAGGTTCTAAAGTATAACTTTTTGAAATGCAACACGAAAAACAAAATATTCTAAAAAATTGAAATACTTAATATTTTGAAATCTTAGTTTAGTAAAAAATATAAAAACTTAATACATAACATCAAAAAACATCCTATATCAATAAAAAATTATAAAAATAATATCATAGATGATGTGCTATATGCATAAAATTTACTAAAATATTAGGACTGAACAACTTAAACAAAATAATGTATTTACTTATAAAATTATGCAATATACTAATATATATATATATATACACTAAAATGATAGATGCTAAATTCTATTTTAAAAACAATATGAAAACATAAATTATTCTAAACAAATATTATTTCAATAGTATAACTAATTTTTTTAAAAATGTATTTAGGAAAACTGTCCAAATTAAAAAAACACATATTTTGTATGTGATTCTCTGTTTAATTATCTCAGATTATAAATTTATTGTATTGAACTCAAAAATATATTAGTTTTTAATAACTATTAATAAAAAAATATAATGTATATAGCAAATCATTATATATTAATTGTATTGAATGATTAAATTAAAGCAATAAGATTATAAATTTATAAAATATAAAGCACTAAAGTATAAATTATATATTTAAAATATTTATTTATACATTTATAAAATAAAAACAAACACCCGCGCGGTTGCGCGGATCGAAATCTAGTAGTTATATTAAAACAAAAAGGATGGATCAGCTTGAAGTCAATTTTTTTGGAAAAGATTGACCTAAAGTTTGTGCTAATGTTAAACCAAATGGTTTGTTTAACTGAATTTCTGGTTTATTTAGTAGTATAACTAATTAGCGTAGGAAAAAAAACAGTTAGCTCAAAGCTTATAAAAAAAGAAACATAGGACTTTTTAAAGATTACGCGTATGTAATTTACAAGTTTTGATAAGTTAATATATAGATTTTGTTAGTTAATGCGTATCTTTTTTGTTAGGATAACTGTCTTGAAATAGAAAAATAATTTGGAATCTGTTAAGAATCATCTAAGTGGACGACCCATAACCGGACGAACCGAACCGAACCGGACGAACCGAACCGTACCGAACCGGACCATACCCAACCGGCCCGTACCAACCAGGGACGGCCCAAACCAATAGACCAGAGGCGGCCACATGTTTATTTCTATTTCCATATTTGTATTTATCCTTTTCCTAGATAGACTAGGAATATGTAATTATCCATTTTCTTATGAGATTGAGTTTTTAAATTAGATTGGCTAAATGAAATAAATATAACAAAATTATATATATTAGTAAAGTAACGTAATTTCTTTTTAAAAATTTCTTTCATACCCAACCGGCCCGTACCAACCAGGGACGGCCCAAACCAATAGACCAGAGGCGGCCACATGTTTATCTCTATTTCCATATTTGTATTTATCCTTTTCCTAGATAGACTAGGAATATGTAATTATCCCTTTTCTTATGAGATTGAGTTTTTCCATTTATCTCTTATGTAACTTGTATATAAGGAACCTCTGGTCCACAATAAAATTAAGACTTTCCTGAGCTCTTGATTCATAATACATTATCAGCACTGAGCTGCTCTCAAAATTTCTTTTTTTTTTCCCCGTTTTTAAACTAAGCCACCAAAACCCTAATTTCTGGCGTAACTACAAACTGTTCGTTCTCTCAAACCGTAAGGATCCAGACGACGAGTAATATATCAAATTGAAGCTCTCAACGAGGCGAATCCATCGCCGCAAACCTCGTGTCGATTTGATCTTAGACGCGCTCTCACACTCTGTTTCAATACACGCCGCCAATTGCCCTAAAACCCTAATCCTATCCGACGGCTTGATCTCTCTCTTCATCATCTCTTGCTCCCTTCTCCGACGTGATAAACTTGATCCGTTCTTCCTCTTCTGATTGTAGATCCAGCAAGACACGACCAGTCTTCCACCTTGTCCGACGAAGAAGAAGTCCGACCAGCCTGTCCGAACCCGACGAGCTCACCCGGCCGCTACACCAGCTCATCTGCGTCCGATAAAGCCTTCCGACCAAGGAGCTTCTGTTTTTCGGTCTGCACCAGTTCGTGATCCATCTATTGGAGGTCCAAGTCAACACTCCTAAAGATTAAAAGGTAACAATCAAAACCCTAAAACCTGAAGAACCCTAATTCTTGTTAAAAAGCCCTAATCTTGAGGAATTAGGATCTGGTTTTTAGACTGATTGAAGTTTAGGTTGTTAGAACAATGGTCGTTAAGTTGATAGAACATAAATTGATTGATCTCATATCCGAACTGCTTGCATCATCAAATTGAATCTGTTTTGCTTGATTAAATCGTATGATGAATTTGTTTGCTTGCTTGCTTGTTTTTCGGATTGATTAATGTTCATCTTGATATATCTGCTTGCATATTGTGATTTGCATAATTGAAATCATATTGATGTGAGGTTTAAAATTGCTTGTCCATTTAATTACATGATTTCGAGATTGAATATTGATTAAGGGCCTTGAAACCCTAGTTCTTTAAATCGGAAATTTTGAAATCCTAATCCGGCCTTGAAACCCGATTTATCTTTGATTTTAAATTGTCAGTGTTATTATTTATATGTCTCGAATTTATGGACCTTGAAATGCATATTTATAAACCGGACATTATAAGCCTCATCCGGCCTTGAAAACCGGCCTTGCTCTTATCCTTGTCGGCCTTGAAAACCGACCAAGCCATCCGGCCTTGATCCGGCCTTGATATGGCCTAGTTTTGATTGATCCGATTTGTTTGTTTACCATGAGACTATGTGTTCCTGATCTTTGTTTGATTGAATTACTAAAAGGCCTTGAAACCTTGTTTGAATGTATAAAGGCCTTGAAAACCTTAAATCCGAATTGGTTAGCCTTAAGGTTTATGATTGTTTTTCATACTTGATGCATCATGACTATATGGCCGTGTGGTCTCATATCTGTGTGACATAATAATCTTGACTTTGATTAAGCATATTGCATGAGAGCTAAGGTGATAGATTGTTTGTTTGATTCATGATCTGAAATCTCAAATTACTAAAAGCCTTGAAACCTTAGCCACATATAGTATTGATCCAAATTTGTCTAAGCTTGCATTACACATCAATTGTGTCCGTGTGGCCTTGTTACTAGTGGCCGTGTGTCCTTGATTGCTTGTATGGCCGTGTGGCCTTGTTTACTAGTGGCCGTGTGGCCTTGTTTGCTTGTATGGCCGTGTGGCCTAAGAAACCGTATGCATTGATATTGATTGCATGAATTCTAAATATTGAATTGATTGATGTGATTCAGATGTCGAGATTCGAACCCTCTGATTATGCTGACCTAAATCTCTCCGGAGATAATTATCTAGAATTGGCAATGAACACTTCAGTTGCCCTGGAGTCTAGAGGACTCGGGAAGTGTATCATTTATGGCAATGACGCCATTGAAAGTGAAAAGCATACATCCATAACAATTCTGCGCTATCATCTCACTGAGGATCTAAGAGACCAGTACGAAGATACTGAGGATCCTTATGATCTCTGGACAAAACTAAACTCCAGATACTCAATGCCAGTATGGCGAAAGGCCATGCATGAATGGAATGTTCTGAGATTCCAGGATTTTGAATCCGTGGACGAGTATCACTCTGCTCTTATGAAAATCACCTATAGTCTTCAACTATGTGTTGAAGTGGTAACCAATAAGGATATGCTATATAAAACTTGTAACACATTCCATCCAAAGGATGTGTTTTTATCACGAAAGGCCAAAGGTTTCACCACCTATGATGACCTATTGTCACACCTACTGGCCAATGAGCAAAGAAAGCAGAGAAGGATAGATACCATCAAAAGAATTGATGAACTTCAGAAAAGATACATTGAGCAACGAGATAGTGAGATGAGACCTCCGGAAGCCAATGAGGCTGAGAATGATAAGGAGGAAGCCGTGTGGACACATATGGATTGTGAGGCCGGCTTATACATTGACTAAAGAAAGGGGATTTCGACATTCTGATTTTGTGTTTTATGCTTTGCTTGCTTTGATTTGCTTGTCATTTTCAATTTAATAGAAATAATAATAAGTTGTTTTAGTTATCTTGTTTGGTTGCTTGATGATTCCTTGATTGATAAATGACAAATGAGAACTTGATAAAAGGATAGTCTGACTAAGCCAAGGCATTTGCCTAAAGGGGCACGATTTTATTCACCCAAATAAAAGTCTCATTGAGTTATAAAAACTTGAGTATGAATGGTTTCCATATTGAACCAATGGGCAAAGGAAACAGAAAGTTCCTTCAGATTATAAAAGAAAAAAAGACGCCCAAGGCATAGAAAATGGTCGAGACTATACATACTTTACTGATCTAGACTATGCCAAGGATCAATATGATAAAGGCACAAGGCCTAGGTAACCAGATTGGTTGACCAAAAGAAATTTATAAACACTTTATGGCATGACTGGATTAGCCATCCACGTCCAGACTTGATGCAAAGATAGATATTGCAAAGGCACAAAGAGTTATCCCATAAAATCTCACGTTGTGTAACATGTACACAAGGGAAACTCAATTTAGGCTTTATTGTCCCAAGTACCACGTGATTATAGTATGTCCATGAGGGGGAGTGAGGACAAAATGATCCATGAACATACTACAAATCCGTGTGACATGGTCTATGACCATAGTAGACTTGGCCGAATTCTTTATACCATAAAGGCCACTACCTAAAGCTTGGGGACACAAGGATTTACATGTAAAAGGTAACTATCCATCAGGCCATATAAGTGAGCATAGATATTCCCATTGATTAAGGGTCATAAACCAGACGTATACATATACCGTCCTAAGAGATTATGAATAAACCACCACAAACATATGTGCCTTCTAGGATGGAACCTCAGGAGAGGATGAGGAAAAGGATTGGGAATATATGTTGGATGTAAATGTCTTTCTCCCACGAGTTTTAAGGTATCTTGAGCCAAACATGGGTGATCTAATCAGTGGCCAAGAACACAGATTGCAAGAGATAAGTAATCTGATTATCCAACATTTAAAAGGAGAAAGCTATAGGCTGGTAAAGAGTAAAAGGGTAAAGAGAAATGAAATGGTATTAACCATCATTTTCTTGGCAAGATCCTCGGACTACAGAATATGATTTAAGACGTCCAAAGAATGTGATCAAATGATACAAAAGCTAGCAAAACTAGATGCCAGACACATTGACCCGAAAAGAAAAGAAAAGAATGATTAAACATATAAACCAGCTTGCACCAACGATTTTGATGTCCTAGAGAGACACAATCAAGTTGCTACAGAGTCTATACAATATAGACCAATATGTTCCATAAGATAAGGAACCTCGGAAAGAAAAGAAAAGGTGCACAGAATACAGATCCGAGGTTATAAGGGAAACCATCCCAGACATAGAAAATGGTCGACCAATATAAGATACCATACAGGAATTTGGGACGCCAAACTCCATGGTACTTGAGGTGATTTGGGACGCCAAAAACACCAAGGTATTAAAGGTCATAAGATTGCAATCAATTATGTTATGTCTGGAATACAATGGAACGCAGAAAGAGTATCGATACCAATGGTGTATTTACATATCAGATAGCACATACAAGGTAGCACTTGAATATAAAGCGGGGATCATGAACCCACGTGAGAGTACTCATATAGATAAAGTTAAAAGTGACGTGGGGTTAAAGTTAAAGAGAGATAGGCGTATTGGCCATATATGATAGAGATGCCATCTGATGATATAAACCAGTGGACAAATGAGTCTTGTGAGGAAAAAGAAAATCATGAGATGTAGGACATGACCACGTAGACAAGAGGTTGTCCATGTCCCTACTAATAAAAGCATTCAAAGGAATGGCTTGATTACACAAGGTTACTCATAGAGACTAAGGAACAGATTATAAGGAGATAAATTCCTATGTGGTGGATACTACTGCACAATATCGAAATAGATAATGTCTGGACACAGAAGAAAGATGTAGTAAGCAGTATATAAATCACTGGATATAAAAGGTAATAAAGAAACCTGAAAGATGAGAAAAGAGGTTCTCATAGAACAACATCGTTCCTAAGCTGTTCATGGACTGAAACAAAAGCAGCTGCATATAATAGACTAAGTGATACTTAGTAAAGGAGTTCTATAAGAACGATCCAAATCAGTCCATATATTATGAAAGAAATCCCTTGTGTTTATACTTAAAGAAAAAGGATGATTCGCTCAACTGATTCTTGGACAGACTATGATGGGACTACAAAGATTTATAATTTAAATCATAGCCGTGTATGTGTGTTGAGATCTATGATCCAAAGAACCAAGAATAAAATGTGATATGGTCAGAGAAAAAGAGAATGAATCCATCAGATTCATGATACGACCAAAGGTCCATATCGACCAAGATCATGTCCGGCCTAGTTCGGCCTTAATCATCTCGGTTTTGTCCAGCCCAACCGTCCATGTGAGATGACTAACGTATTGATCCAAAACGTGATTTAGTTTTGAGAAACATCAAACTGAAATATGATAGACACTCATGGGATGAGTAGTAGGCGTGCATAAACAAGGTTTATGGCTCAACATGGATTGATCAGACTAGGACATGATTGATGGTAGTACAGTCCGTGACATATCAGTACTCTGTCATGAGAGAGTATCCATGGGGATGATTGGTCAAAGACCATAGCCCAACATATCCAATCAGATCATGGAGCAGAAGAGAACAAAGAAGCACAAGTACTCTAAGATCACTGAAGCAACATTCAGAAGTCCATACAAAAGAATCTTCAGTGATGCCTTCATCAGAGGGAGTAGTGTATGTTGTACTCTTTTTTCTTCACCAAGGTTTTGTCCCACTGGGTTTTCCTGGTAAGGTTTTAACGAGGCAACATTAAGCATACTACAAACTCGAAATGGTTATGGAGTCCAAGGGGGAGTGTTAAGAATCATCTAAGTGGACGACCCATAACCGGACGAACCGAACCGAACCGGATGAACCGAACCGTACCGAACCGGACCATACCGAACCGGCCCGTACCAACCAGGAACGGCCCAAACCAATAGACCAGAGGCGGCCGCATGTTTATCTCTATTTCCATATTTGTATTTATCATTTTCCTAGATAGACTAGAAATATGTAATTATCCCTTTTCTTATTGGATTGGGTTTTTCCATTTATCTCTTATGTAACTTGTATATAAGGAACCTCTAATCCATAATAAAATTAAGACTTTCCTGAGCTCTTGATTCACAACAGAATCATATATAAATGGGGCTCTTTTCTCTCTTCTAAGAGCATCCACATCAGCATTTTTTTGAGACTGTGGGCCCCATGTTCGTCCCGGTTTTCATTTGGTCTGATAATTAGAGTTTGGTCTGATTTGGTTCTCCACGTTTGAGTGAAATGCTGCGTTTTCTGCTATTAGGGTTTCATTGTTATTCTACTTCCAGAGCTCGACCTCACCGTATCAGCTTTTCACAAAGCTAACGATTCTCCTCCCATCACTTAACCGATCCCCTAACGTTCAATGCATTTCTTTTAACAATAATTGTTATTCATATTAAACCCAGACTTTTCCGTTTCTTTCATGTCAATCTATTATATAAGAGAGGGTTGAGAGCAGGATGGATATTCATCCCCACTCCACAAGCTCCGTACCCAACCTCTAACCATCTCTTTCGCAATGATGCCATCCCGGAATCCACCGCTCTTTTTTGGCCGGTGAGACCAAAAAACGATCCGTGGAAGATGTCCCTGACAAATCTTGGGGCTGCGAGATAGATTCAGTCGATAACGCCACTTCTCTTCAGAGATGGCTCATCGATTCAGCCCCCCACCCCCCAGAAATGGCTATCGACATAGTCGACATCGGAGAGAGGGGACTCGTCGCGTCTCACAACCTAAGAAAAAGAGAGAAGCTTCTCTTCGTTCCTCTTTCTCCCGTTATCAGTGCTGATTCCGTAAGTTCAAAAGAGCTGAACTTTTATCTAAACTTGCAATAATTCATGAGATTTTGATTCCTTTCAAGGGTTTAGGTGTGGACCAATGGTGAGGCTGGTGAAGTGATGAAACGTGATGATGTTCCGGATTGGCCTTTGCTAGCTGTTGATGATGATTTGATGAGGGTAAACCATAACTTTATATTTTAGAATGTAACATCTCTCTTATGCTTCATATTTCAAATGGTACTCCCTGGTGACATCCCCACCTTTGTTCCTATGAGTTAAGAAATATCCTAATTTGTTCTTATGCAATCGATCTCACACAACCCAATATAAAGAATTAAGAAAATCAAAGATAGTTGATTGATCTTACTTGAGCCATGACTTGACCTTAAGTTCATCAAGACAATCTTGAGATGGTTTTTTCTCTACAATGATTCTTGGATTTTGATCTGTCATTTACTGTTACCTCCTTATCTTTTGATCAAATATTTAGTATTTTCAATAAAGTTAAGAAATAGAGTGAAGAAATATCGGAATCACAAAAGAAGATCAGTATGAGAGTGTATAGTTGTTAAAGCCTTCTTTGTGGAGTATTTATTCAGTCAAGATATGGAGTGCAGGCTGTTCCCCTTAGTGCAAGGAAGTCATCTGGAGTCTTGTCAGTAGGAATTTTGCCTTTCTTACAGCTTCCTCATTCCAGTGGCGCTGTCGTTAAGAAGATAGCACGCAAGGTATCTTTTTTTTTTATTACTTCACGCAAGGTATCTTAGTACTATCAAATGTGTGGAAGTGCAGCAATATTTTTGGTTACTTAAAATGACATATCATGTGCTTTGTCTGGTACAAATTGTTTGAGAACATCTTCTTCGATCCTGCTCTCCAATAAGTAGTAGTGGTAAGATCCTGCTCTCCAATAAGTAGTAGTGGTGGCACTGTAGGTGTCTTTTTAAATGTCTATTCGAAAGAATATCCATGTTTCTCATTGTGTATGTATACAACTTGACTCATAATTTTTAGATGAAACATTTTACCTTCATAGATTTAAAACAATAGAGGGAGATAGTTTTCTAACTAAACAAAAGAAAAAAAAAGACTTAGCAACAACATTTAAACATATCTCATGTATGGAATACGTTTTCGTTTCACAGATTCATTAGTGGTATGATTCGTTAGAATGAGGTAGCTCCATGAAAACCAGCTTTGGTAAATATTAATTAGGCAAAACGTATTAGGTTCTTAGGAGAATATCAAGAAAATGTGAGTACACACCTGCGAAAAAGCAATAAAAGAAGCACAAATATCATGGATATCACCAATAAGACAAGGAGCAGTATGATAATTTCATTCTTCCACCTGTTCACATTTCCAATTTGCAAAGTTCATTATTCAAAGAAACTAGCCAAAACAAGTAAAGGGAGATGAAAAAAAAGTAGTATACCAAGGTTTGGCTAAGGTAGTCAATGTACATGATGAGTGTCCAGATGCATAGAGCACTGTCTTCACAGATGTACCACCTGATATAATAGAAAGACGTTTATGCGTCCGATGGCAAAACATCAAACTTAATTAACAATGTAAGATAGTGAAACTGCAGCTATTGCAGGCTTTACCAGAATTTACATTGGTTTGGCTGGCGGAGGCTGCAACAAAATTTAGTGAAAACAGGTAAAAAAAAACAAGTTGAACAGAAACTAGGCTTATACTTTATCACTAAACCCAAACGTTATACAGTTATCCCTTCATCAACAATACATGAAACTTTTATTTTCTGTACCTAATATAAACAACGACTATACTAAACAAGCAATTGACTCCATATCCTATAACATTTTAAACTATAACAACACATGTATTTGTCAACATCCCCGCGCTTGCGCGGGGCTACGCCCCTAGTGTTATAGAATAAACGAATTTATTAGTTTTGATTTTGTGCAGTTAATAGTCATTGATTCAGCATTGATTACGGGGTTCACGAAATTTGTGGAATGATAGGTTCACTCCGGTTTTGTTTCGAGTTAAAAAAGGTAGGCTGGTCTAATTTAAGCCGCAGGTTTAGTACAAAGTTAAACTGTTGTGTTTTATCTCAGTGGCAATCCCTTGTAAATATTTAGAAAAAATCAGGGTTAAGTTCTAATTGTACGCCTGTTTTAATAGATTAGATTATTGAAGTGTTCAAAGTGAATTTTATATCGTAACTGAAATTATTCAAGTTTGCTATTTAAATATCACATTTTTTTGTAGTAATTAAGTTAGTTATGGAATAAAAGAACTAGACGTCGATTGATTGCTTGTTCTGTTTGTTATCGTAGAAATTGTTTTTCTTGAAACTACAAACAAAATTGACCAGAGGAAAGTATCACGTCCATCTGGTTTAATACGTTACTAGATTTTAATCCACGCTTTCAAAGCGCGGGATTAGTTTTGTTAATAAAATTATTAATCTGTTTGTTAGTTCATAATAGAAATAAAAAAAATCTAAATGTTTCATCCGTTTCTATAGATAAATATTTTGTATATTCGATGAATTAACCTGAAAACAGTAATTGTAAAAATGTCAACTCATTATTATAGGTTGGTTTCAAAATCAACTTTATTTTAAGTTTTTAAATATTAATTTAAAAATAATTAGAAATTGTTAATTTGGATTTATGTAAAATGATATTTTTGTAAACACATACATTTAGGAAATTTACGTAATATCAATTTAGAAAAGAATTGCATCTAATTTTGAAAATAGAAGATAAAACTTATTCTTGTATAACCAATGGTTCGAATATTAAATGTTTAAATTAAATGAAAAGTATATATTGTATAGAAATTAGAACTATTATCATTCACAAAATATGGAAAGATTAGTTACCATAAATATAGGAAATATTTAGTTGTTTATTTTAAATAAATAATATCTATATTGAAATTAAATGTCACCGCAAGTTTTGTAATTAACTGAAAATCCGGGGCATAATACTAAGAAGGATTCTGCTTTAATAGTATAGATTCCCCAAAATATATTTTTAAAACAAAACAAAGCACAAAATAACAAAATATGAATAATCTCCTCCATTGGCTTGTTTTCGGGAAACTAAAAAATATGTTTTCAAGTACATGACAAAAGAACATTGAAATAGTTTTGTAGTTTTAGTTTAAAACTTGACCACACAATACCACTGGGTTTGTTCATGTATTAAACTGTTAAAAACTCATAAGCATAATTATTTATGTTCTTGTTATATGTGTTCCAAAAAAATGTTCTTGTTATATATTCATAATTTTTGAACACTTTATTTAGTTATCAATGTATTTAGTGTCCATTTCGTAACTATGACATTGTGTTTTTATTCTATTGTGTTTTATATCAGCCTACATTGTAAAGTAAAATTAAAGTTTAAAATATTAAAATTTAAATTATATTTTCTTGGTTTTAAAAATTATAATATTAATATTTGATTTAATAGTTTATATATGCTCAATAAAATTTTAGTTTGAATTTTTTAAACAAATACATTTTCTAATTAAACTCATTGATTAAAAGTAACCAAACCAACATACAAAATAAAGTAAACATGTTTGGTAATTTTATTAATCAAGCCTAATTTAAATTAAACAATTGGGCCATTTGGTTATAATGACAAATTAGGTAGTTGATAATTTTACAATATGGATTGTCTTCTATATGAAATATAAAACAAAGCCCATTTATTATTTATTCGGAAACCAAAACAGAAAAAAAACTTCTACTAACTTTTCAATTTCACTAAGAACATTCTCTGACTTTTCAGTGTATGTTCCGATCCTTTGCTTCTTTCAAAAATCGAGATATTGTTTTCGATTTAACAATCGAAAAAGTGCGAAGATAAATCAACTATTACTACTGGAGAAATCGGCATAAAGGATTTCTGTCAACCTGAATCGAAGGGCTCTGCAAATCCAAAGAACGACTTAAAATCTGAGACTGTTCGACCATGAGGCAAAGCAAGAGTTTCAACACTGGTAATCTAATCTATTAAGATCAAGGATATGAGCCACAATCATTGAGTTGTTTTATACTCCCTCCGCTTTTAAAAGATGTATGTTTTAGATTTTTCACACTTATTAAGAAAAACATAAAATTTTAGTTACCAATGCATTGATTTTCTTAATTAACTATTCCCCATAAATTTTAACCAATAAGATTTTAATAAATACAATTATATTTTTTGAAATGTACAAATTTTCATTAATAAGTGCATTGAAAATGTAAAAATGTATCTTTTGAAACTAAATTTTTTCCAGAACATGGATCTTTTAGAAACGGAGGGAGTAGTTTTAAGACTAGGTTCTTCTAATCTATTTTATTTGGCATGATTTTGCAGAAAACTTCAAAATCTTGGAATAGCAAGACCCTTCACTGGGAAAGACACATCCGGTCCTATTTTAATGATCTGGAAAAATTCTTGCATGTCTTTGGTCGGTAAAAATTAATTCAAACTCCCTTTGGTTTCGGTTTTGAGGGTTTATTTTGTTGTTTTCCTTTGAACAGAAAAGTTTCCATTACTTCAATATAACATCTTGCATGTCTTTGGTATTTGGTTATAATCAGGAAAAAAAATTTGCAGGTCTTTGATTGGTAAAGAATCAGTTTTTTTTTCCTTTTAAAGGTTCTTCTCATTGAGTCTAGTTGAATATAAGTTGAAATTTTATATTGAAAAATATGCTGAGGAGTAGGATTGAATAAGTTAAAAATTAGCTTCATTGTATAAGTTCTGATTCAATTAGAAGAACATAGACAATTTTTAATTATATATATCGTGTTCACTTCATTCACTTATCTCTGTTTAATATTTTCCTATAATTATAAATATTACTGTCTTAGAGCTCAGCTAAATATTTGACATCTTATTTACGTTTCAGGTAGGAAATAGTAGTAATGGAGATGGCAGAGGACATAGAGATGATAATTAGTTAACATCATAGAGCAAAGGGAAGCCACACTAATAAGTTTTTTTGCAACTTAAATGTAAGTGTTCTTAGCTGGATATGATTGTCTCACAAGTTTTGATGATCTTTTATACAATCATCATAATGTAGTGATATTTAAACTTTTAATTGTTTTGCATGATATTGGAAGTTCTGAGGAATAAATTCAAGAAAGAGCTGCATCGAAGACAACAACCTGTACGGACAACAGTCTTATAAAACAGCAAGGTAATTACTTATCTATAATAACTATTACGTAAGGCCTGATAAATTTAGATGGAACAGTAAGTTATTAGATTGAATAGCCTGCCTTAAGTTTATATGTTTGTTTATGTTTGCTTGTGTTGCATATCAGGCTTTATGTTAATGATAGTCTTATAAAACAACAACTTTAATTCCATATAGCTAAGAAAGACCAAACTGACGCCATACATTTGTTCCTTTAGAAAAATAACAATCTTCTTGAAATGAATGTTTGGAAAAAAGACCAAAGATAGTTTGCCTTAATTAAATAATCAATCAGTATCCGCAACCATTTTTCACTACCTCACGAAAATGCGAAGGACTCAAACTTGGAAAGAACAATCCTGTAAATTCATATTAATTATTTTCTGTAATGGATATATACGAACATAAGTATAGAAATCTAAACTTTAAAAGAACAACTATTAGGTAAGACACGTTGACCTCGTGCATGAGAGTTTGTTTGCAAGTAGCATGGATTTTGTTACCCTAAGAAAAAGACAGCCATATTAGATACATCTGTGACATTAGTACTACAATGAAAGGACACTACAAGAAAGCTGGGTTTTGACGAGGAAGATTAACGAGGAAAATATTTCCTCGCTAAATAACGTGGATATTACGATGAACTCACGAGGAAAAAGAAGCCCACGCTATTTCCTCGCTAAATAACGTGGATATCTTTTCCTCGTAAGGAACACGTAAATTGACGCCGGCTTACGTGGATGACGCCGACGCTACGAGGAAAAACATTTCCTCGTAAAGTCGGCGTAAATATAGCTTCAGATTTACGTGGTTAAAGTTGGACGAGGAATTAACCACGAAATAATTGAAACACGCTTTTTTGTTTCACCTAATTATATTTTCGTACTTAATTCCTCGCTAATCTCAACAACCAGATTCGAAAATTTCCTATAAATATGGACGCTGAATCTCATTTTAGACACACCAACAAATAAAAAAGTTATAAAAAAATTATGTCCACGTCCGAATATTTTTGAGTTCGAAGGTGGATGTATATGCATAGAGATGCTAACGGAGAGTGACGAAAAGAATATCTTGCGGGCTGGAGACATTTATGCATCAAGCGATTCCACACCGCTCGCCCAAGAAAGTGGTAAGATGTTCTGCCCTTGTAGGAAATGCAACAATTCTAAATTGGCAAATCGTGAAAATGTTTGGAAGCATTTAATAAATAGAGGTTTCACGCCAAATTACTATATCTGGTTTCATCATGGAGAAGGTTATAATTATGATCGAATGAAGCTAGTAGTAGTAATAGCAACTTTCGTGAAGAACTGGTTGATCATCATTTGCTTAATGAACATAACCATCAGGAAGAGCAGATGGTAGTGGTAGATTGTGATAGGGTTCATGATATGGTAGCTGATGCATTCGTAGCTCATGACGAAGATGAAGAACCTAACATAGATGCCAAAAAGTTTTATGAAATGTTGAATGCGCAAATCAGCCACTTTACGTTGGTTGTAGAGAAGGTCTCTAAATTATCGCTATCGCTAGAATGATGAATATAAAACTGATCACAATCTACCCGAAAGTTGCATGAATGAATGGGCAGACTTGTTTAAAGAGTATTTGCCGGAAGGCAATGAGTCCGCTGATTCTTACTATGAGATTCGAAGCTGGTCTATAGTCTTGGGTTGCCTTCGAGATGATAGACATTTGCATCGACAACCGCATGATCTACCGGGAGTTGATGAGAAGTTAGAAGAATGTCGATTCTGCAAGAAGCCACGATTCAAGCCGCAAGGACGGACGTAATAGGTACCGCATCAAAGGATGTGGTACCTACCAATTACGCAGATTGAAAAGATTGTATCAATCGAGCGCATGCGTGGAAGATGAGATGGCATGCCGAGCATACCGACGGATGGTGAGATGACTCATCCATCAGATGCAAGAGCCTGGAAACATTTTAACAAAGTATATCCGAATTCGCTAGCAATAGCGGAATGTGTATCTCGGTTTATGCACGATGGATTTAGTCCATTCGGAATGTCAGGGAGACAATATTCATTGTGGCCAGTCTTTCTTACGCCATACAACCTGCCACCGGAGATGTGCAATTTACGGGAGTTGATATTCTTGACCATATTAATACCTGGTCCGAACCATCCAAAAAGGTCTCTGGATGTTTTCCTGCAACCACTTATAAAAGAGTTGAAGGATTTGTGGTTTACGGAGTGAGGACGATGACTGCTCAACGAAGACGAATTTTACGATGCGGCGATGCTTTTGTGGACCATAAGTGACTTTCCTGCCTATGGGATGTTGTCGGATGGACAACACATGGTAGATTAGCCTGTCCATATTGTAATGGAACGACAGATGCGTTTCAACTAAAAAATGGTAGGAAGACAAGTTGGTTCGATTGTCACCGTCGATTTCTTCCCGCTGGCCACCCATACCGAAGAAACAAGAAATTGTTTAAGCACAAAAGGGTTGTCAGAGACACACCTCCATATCTAACGGAGAACAAATTGAAAGCGCAACTTCGATTACTATGGAGCATTGGAAACAGCTCAGCGTGGTGGTAATTGGCATGTCCCCGAATATGCCTGATTCTTATGGTGTTCATCACAACTGGCACAAGAAGAGTATATTTTGGGAGTTGCAGATTGAAGGATCTTCTTCTGCGCCACAACCTCGATGTGATGCATATAGAGAAGAATTTCTTTGAGAACATCATGAATACAATATTGAATGTCCGTGGAAGACAAAAGACAACATAAAATCGAGGTTGGACTTGCGGACATTTGCGCAAGAAGTGAGTTACATATAAAAAGCAATGGACAAGTTCCGGTTCCCATATTTCGATTGTCTTCAGAAAAAAAGTCGGTGTTGTTCGACTGGGTTGCATCAGAAGTGAAGTTTCCCGATGGGTATGTTTCAAATCTCTCAAGATGTGTTGAAAAAGGTCAAAAGTTCTCCGGGATGAAGAGTCATGATTGTCATGTCTTTATGCAACGATCGCTTCCATTTGCATTTGCGGAGCTACTTCCAACAAACGTACATGAAGCACTTGCAGGTATATATATATATATATTAACACAGTTATTTTAAAATGGTTTAGTTTGCTATTATATATGACTAATAATGTGTTTCATTGTATTTGGAATATACAAGGCATTGGAGCATTTTTCGGGATCTGAGCACACGCCACTCTTAAAGAAGAAGTCGTCGAACAACTGCAGGAGAACATTCCCATCTTATTGTGCAATTTGGAGAAGATATTTCCACCTGATTTTTGACGCCATGGAACACCTAGCTGTCCACCTCCCATATGAGGCATTACTTCGTGGACCTGTACATTACGGATGGATGTATCATATATTTTTGTTTTTTTAAAATTACTTTAAAATTATTACTTTAAAATTATTACTTTAAATTTAAAATTTTAATATATATATATATATATATATTTTTGTTTTTAAGGTTGCCCCAAGAAAAAGGGCGCACGATGGGGATTGGTTCCGTCAACGATGTTCGAGAGCGACATCGCCTTATGGTCGAGACGGAGGACGAAGTCTCTCAGCTACGCATCGAGTTGGACTCGACAAAACCGAGTGGACTCGACAAAACCGAAGTTGGCCTCGACGAAAACTTCCTTCACAGCTCAGATGGGTGGAGTGGAGGGCTTTTGGACGGATAGCCGCCACAACCGGAATGGGAGGCATTGTTGAGGAACATGCGACAACAAAACCCTATTCCAGGCGAGCCATCCGCACACATAACGAGGCGATGTCGAGAGAAGGAGCGATGAATTCTACCAGCGATGCACGAAGTCTTCTTAGTTTTTTAATTGTTCTTTTTTATGAATGCTAAATATAACATATTTATTTATAAAATATATTATTTTAGAATTTTTTTAATTTATAATTTTTAATAAATAATTTGATTTTTATTAATTAATTATATTTTTAAAATCTATAAAATAAGAAACGACGTAAATTGAAGCTAATTTACGAGTTCTTTACGTGGAAAACTAACGAGGAATTAACGAGGAAATGTCAACGGAATTAACGAGGAAAGCTTCTCGAGAAGTTTACGAGGATCTTACATTGAATATTTTTCTTCAGATTTACGTGAACTTTACGAGGATCTTTTCCATGGTATTTTCGTGGTATTTACGATGAAACATTTTACGTGGTATTTACGAGGAAAGTCAGCGACGCCTTTACGTGGAAATATCCGTGGTATTCTGAGGAATACTTTACTCGCCTTTACGAGGAAATATCGACTAGCTAATTAACGAGGAAATGGCGAGGAAATATATTTAACGACAAACGATACGACCAACGGGTTTCCTCGTTAATTCCTCGTAAGTCCTTTTAACGAGGAAGTAACGAGGAAATTACCCTAAAAATAATTGTTTTCTTGTAGTGGGAAGAAACGTTAGTTACAAAATTACCCATTGATCTGCTAAGACCATTTCAAACTATCACCTCCAAAAGATGTGTTTTGCCTCCATGAATGTAAACATTCACTTGAACTCGCCAGTTGTTTTGTAAGGCCTAGGTTTTGTGAGAGGAACAAAGGTCGCCATCTTAGACATGTTTAGGTTTTCTGTTTTCTTTGTAATGATTTCGAGAATAAATGATGAAATATTTATACTTGTGAGTTGTGATGGAAAAAATGGGATCACGTTATGTTAATAAGGAATAATTGAATAGTAGATTTTGGTAGTTGTGATTTAAACGCAGAATCAATTGCAAATTTTTATTATTGAATGTACATTCCTTATTTATTCTCTAATAGGGAAAACATAATATACGATCTTTACAGATCAGCATAACTTGGTTCCCGAGTTTTTTTAAACAGAATTTCGTGATTGTGTTAGTTATTTGATCCCTTTTTGATATGCTGGCTGCGTAGAATTAGGAAAAAAATGGAATGTTGATTTGTTTTTGAATTATTTTAAATTTAGGAATCATTTTTGGAATGTCTTGTATTTTGGAAAGAAAACAGTATAATTAGGTACAATTTTATATGTAGATAAAATTTAAGTTAATACGAAAATTAAAGGGCATATTATATGCAGATACAAATATATAACAAATTGATAAACAATAATAAATATTTGAAAATTGCAAGCCAAAATCTAAACCATCGTAAAACCATACCTTCATAAAATTAATATACAAAATGTTGGTATGCATAGTCATAAAGAATATATCCGCTGTTTAGATCATGCATAAGTAATCGACAATGTAAATATACTGGTCTAGATATGTTTTGCTATGAGAATATTTTGTAACTTAGGCTCCGATTGGTAATGGCTGTAGCTTCAAAATTATTCTTTGTAGAAAAAATCTGTAGATTTTTGCTGTAGCTTTAGATTTTATTGCTGTAGAATTTTATGGAAAGCATTAAAAATTGCTTTGAATATTTGGCTCTGCAGAGCACTTCTACAATGTAGGTTATTTCAAGAGCTGTGGTTTTAAAAATAAATTAAA
This sequence comes from Brassica carinata, assembly GCA_016771965.1. Classification (NCBI taxonomy): domain Eukaryota; kingdom Viridiplantae; phylum Streptophyta; class Magnoliopsida; order Brassicales; family Brassicaceae; genus Brassica; species Brassica carinata. Next base: position 42,639,981 of record CM028692.1, read on the forward strand.
GCTTGATTGCTCTGATTTTAGTGCTTTAGAAATAAATGGGGCTGTGGAGAGCACCCACAGCAACTACCAATCACACTCTTATGTTCAATAGTTTGATTTGAAATGGGTTAACAAATTTTTAAACAACTCGTAATTGATTTTCTGTGTTTGGATTGAAAAATACAAAATGTGATAATGATATGGGCCGTGAATATAGTAAGCCCAAAACAATAGAATGGCTGGGTAACAAACACGAATTTGAGGTGTAAAATAAACTAATTTTAAGATGAAAAAGAGAGGATAAAACGACTGTGTTTTATGGGCAGGTGGCATGGGATTGTAATATTTGTGCAACTTCAAGGGCTAAATACTATGTGTACTTCAGTCTTAATAGATTAACTAGATTTTGACTCGTATGCTCAAGACGGTATTTGTTTTATTTTATATTAATCAAATATGATTGGATACCTTTTCAAATGTATTTATAGGATGTTGGTACCCATTGGATTTGGGTACCCATTTGAATTTAGTTCGATCTATTTGGATTTCGAGTTTTGAGTTTGAAGATTTCAATTAGGTCATATTAGAGTATTTATAAATTTTATTCCAGGTTCGGTTCGGATCTTTATGGTTTGGTTCGATTTAGATAATCCGTTTAAATTAATTTTTAGAAGTTTCACTTCATATATACTTTAATTTACTCAAAATATTAAAATAAAATTAATATATAACATATGAATTTGAATAACATATTACATTTAACATAAAAAGTGGTTTGCCATGAATATTTAGATAGAGAATCAATATAAATTAACTATTTTTTGGTGTTTTGAGTATTGTTTAGGTATTCTAAATATTTACTTTTGACTTAATATATTTTCAACTTTTTTGAAAATTTCAAAAAATTAATATATTTGGGATATTTTATGGATATTAAATCTAAAATAATTAATATATTTAAGTATATAAACATGATTCAGATATATTGGGATACCCGCAATATTCTGGTCTGTATCAGGTTCAGTATCGTTTCTCTAAATACCAAAATTTTGAACTCGTTTGGATAGTTAATTTGTTTCGATTCAGGTTTGATACTATTTTTGGATCGAATTCGTTCGTTCTTCTGGATTCGGAATTGAAGTTTTATTCCCAACCTTTTGTATAATAACATTTTTGGATATTCAACAATCAAAATAATATCATATTTAATTCACCTTTTGTATAATAACATTTTGGTTGTCTCCAAAATATTAAATTAATTTATATATGGCTAGTTTTTATTTGCAAAACTATTCAAATGTATCGTAAACATTTTTATTTTTATATAATGTAAATCTATAACAACATATATCTTATTCAATTTATTTTTATATGTAATTTAATTTGTTATCGGTTGGTAATACATACCAGTAAAATTCACAAAATTTTCCATACTAAATTTATAATGAAATAATAAAATAAAAAACACCCATAATATTAAAATAAATATTTAATAAATTATTTAATTATATTTTAAATTTAACAATTACATACATTATTTTTTTACTCTTGAGAATCAATAAAATTAAAATATAATTATAATATTATATTAACATCATTTAGCATATTTCTATTTAGAATTCAATATATCTACATATATTTAATAATATTATTATAAAAATAAATTATATAAGGCCAAAAATAATATTAAATACATAATTGTGTTACATGAAAAACCTGAATTATTTAAGGCAAAAATAATTATTGGGATATATTTAAACATATATGAACTTGTTGAAGAGAGTCGCATTATATTGTAAATCATAACTATATATGGGTTTAATCTTGATTCTGCCACTTTTAACGTGATTTGTGAATGTGATTGTGAATTTAGGCAATATGAATAGGTGGATATATACAATTATATGACGCAATGATATGGGTTACGTTAGATATTGCAAGATTATAGAGATCACAAAATAAAATATTCTTCTTTAAAAAAAATAAGATACAATGATTTTATTGATCCAAGTTACTAATACGTGTATATATAACAGTTAGATATTTAGGGATATTATGGCCTATAATAAAGGCCTTTAATCATGCACATATCAATTAATTAAATAAGTAAATTAACTTTAAATGGTTTAATAATTTAAAAGGAATGATTTAACTTAGTGGCATTTGATGGTAATTATTGTGGAAAAGTTAGGGCTGACTACAAAATGTACTTCAGCTTTAATAGTTTAGATTAGATGAATATTATCAGTATTTCAAAATAGCTACAACAATAAAAACATATTCGCGTATTGATGAAAACTAATACGACAAAACGAGGAAAGTCAATATCTCTAATGCACTTTCTTCGTGACGGAGTCAAAACGTCATTTACCATTGATCCACCCTCTCTATAATGCGCACCGGTTTGGATTACTTTCAAGTTTCAACAAAGTTCCCTTAACTTGCTCACGGACAATCATTTCTAAACCTATCGGGGTCTTAATTAGTGAATGCTAAGCCATTTTCAAGTATTTATTTCTTCGGTGAAGTCAAGGGTCTTAGCGAGTTTGGTTCTCGCAGGCCACTCCAAAGTTTCGTTTATAATTTGGCTTGCAATGCTGGACAAATTCTCAACAATGGACAGGTTGATCAAATGGAGTACAAGAGTTGCTGTAGCTTGTGTCCTCTGGTCCCTTTCTCAGTTTCTCATCGCATTCTTCTTTGTATCAGAGGATAGAAAGTTGGGTTGTGAGAAACTGGTTTCTTTAAGCTTTGGGAGGATGAAAGATGTTCTCTGATAACCATTGTATCTTCTCTCTCTAGCAAGCTACTCATCCTAGATTCCTAGTTATGGTTGGATGAAACTTTTCACATGTTTCTGATTCTCAATATTTCATCAGCTCTTCCATAACAATGATACATTTTGAACCACATGGTCAAAACTTCCAGAGCTGAATGCTCCCATTTAAAGCCAAACTCTCCATGGCATATATCTTGGTAGGGTGGCTAAGTCGAGTACTTATGCTTTTCGTATATTTGATACCGCTTTGCCTTGAACGAGTAATGAATTTTGGACTTGGTATTTGTCTTGTCGAAACGAGTACTTGTTATATCGAATACTTGTCCCAAAACATGTTACTTGCAAGTTACTTGCCTTATTCGACATTACTTACTAGTATGGCTGGACACGGACCAATATCCGGATTTTGCTATACTTGTAACCCGACTTGTTTTATTCGAGTAGTAAAAATTTGTCTTACACTTGTAATTGCTAATATCAAATACTTGATTGCGTGCAATTGCCTATATATGAGATACTTCGATTAACTTGTTGTACTTGTATTTGCTCACTTAACTTAAATTTCTTGTAGTCGAGCCTTTAAAATAGAAATTATATTTCAATGATTTTATGATTAGATGATTGTCTATATTTATAGCAAAAAAATTTGTTTGATTCTTATGCTACACAGATGTAAGATAATGTAGCGTAAAATTTGAAGAAAAAAAAGAAAATTATTTAATTCCACATGTTTGATATATTATATAAGTATTAAACTAGATAAAATAATAATGTAAATGTTATAATATATTTTGAAAATCAAGTAACAGGTCAAAACGAGTCAAATACTTAAAATAAATTTAAGCCTTGTTACTTGATTTGAACTTGTAAATATTTAAAATTCTTAACTTGTTACTTGCCTTGATTAAGACGAATACTTATATTTACGGGCAACACGGGCGGTAACGAAGTTTAAGGCGGTAACGGATATTTGTGCACAGCCCTATATCTTGGAAGATTTTCCTCTTCAGGAAATGAAATTGTATGACAGTTTTGGCAAATTTTCACTCATATTTCAAGAAAGTGTCCATGAAGAGTCGATTACAAATTTTCCTCTTCCATCAAAAAGAGAAAACACTCAACAACAGAAAAGAAGATAATACACATGACATATTGATAATCAACATGATTAAAGAACATAGTATATTGCAAATTTGGCCCTCATAAAATTACCCAAAGAAATTTGAGAAAAAGAGAAGGACCTAGTGAGAATGCACTGTGAGAACATGCTCTAAGTCGAGCATGGTTGTGTCTTAACGATTTTCGTCTGGCTTGCTGCTTGACTGTCGTTATCATCAGGTGGTTGTTGTTTTGACGAACATGAACATTTCGCTACCAGGTTGATATACGAGTTAGTTTCTTGTGTTTTAAATTCACCCCACAAATTATTCCCGTTAGTCTTGATTAGTAAATGGAAAGTGAATCCTCCCAGGGTTACAATGCATATAATAGACACACCTATAAAAGATGCGAAAACTGTCTAAACCAAGCTGTCTAGAGGTAACAGATGGATTTGGATCTGGACTTGTGTCTGGGTCTGGACAACTTTCTTCTTTCTTCTTGAACCATGCGCGCTCAAGCCTCGTAGCCTCTGGTGACTCTGCTACTTTTAAGATAGCCCTCGAAACATCTGCGACCAAAGGCGACCCGATTGGAAAACAAAGGTGTCTTTTTAAATGTCTATTCGAAAGAATATCCATGTTTCTCATTGTGTATGTATACAACTTGACTCATAATTTTAGATGAAACATTTTACCTTCATAGATTTAAAACAATAGAGGGAGATAGTTTTCTAACTAAACAAAAGAAAAAAAAAGACTTAGCAACAACATTTAAACATATCTCATGTATGGAATACGTTTTCGTTTCACAGATTCATTAGTGGTATGATTCGTTAGAATGAGGTAGCTCCATGAAAACCAGCTTTGGTAAATATTAATTAGGCAAAACGTATTAGGTTCTTAGGAGAATATCAAGAAAATGTGAGTACACACCTGCGAAAAAGCAATAAAAGAAGCACAAATATCATGGATATCACCAATAAGACAAGGAGCAGTATGATAATTTCATTCTTCCACCTGTTCACATTTCCAATTTGCAAAGTTCATTATTCAAAGAAACTAGCCAAAACAAGTAAAGGGAGATGAAAAAAAAGTAGTATACCAAGGTTTGGCTAAGGTAGTCAATGTACATGATGAGTGTCCAGATGCATAGAGCACTGTCTTCACAGATGTACCACCTGATATAATAGAAAGACGTTTATGCGTCCGATGGCAAAACATCAAACTTAATTAACAATGTAAGATAGTGAAACTGCAGCTATTGCAGGCTTTACCAGAATTTACATTGGTTTGGCTGGCGGAGGCTGCAACAAAATTTAGTGAAAACAGGTAAAAAAAAACAAGTTGAACAGCAACTAGGCTTATACTTTATCACTAAACCCAAACGTTATACAGTTATCCCTTCATCAACAATACATGAAACTTTTATTTTCTGTACCTAATATAAACAACGACTATACTAAACAAGCAATTGACTCCATATCCTATAACATTTTAAACTATAACAACACATGTATTTGTCAACATCCTCAGCTATACGGGCTACTCTAGTGTTATAGAATAAACGAATTTATTAGTTTTGATTTTGTGCAGTTAATAGTCATTGATTCAGCATTGATTACGGGTTCACGAAATTTGTGGAATGATAGGTTCACTCGGTTTTGTTTCGAAGTTAAAAAGGTAGGCTGGTCTAATTTAAGCCGCAGGTTTAGTACAAAGTTAAATTGTTGTGTTTTATCTCAGTGGCAATCCCTTGTAAATATTTAGAAAAAATCAGGGTTAAGTTCTAATTGTACGCCTGTTTTAATAGATTAGATTATTGAAGTGTTCAAAGTGAATTTTATATCGTAACTGAAATTATTCAAGTTTGCTATTTAAATATCACATTTTTTTGTAGTAATTAAGTTAGTTATGGAATAAAAGAACTAGACGTCGATTGATTGCTTGTTCTGTTTGTTATCGTAGAAATTGTTTTTCTTGAAACTACAAACAAAATTGACCAGAGGAAAGTATCACGTCCATCTGGTTTAATACGTTACTAGATTTTAATCCACGCTTTCAAAGCGCGGGATTAGTTTTGTTAATAAAATTATTAATCTGTTTGTTAGTTCATAATAGAAATAAAAAAAATCTAAATGTTTCATCCGTTTCTATAGATAAATATTTTGTATATTCGATGAATTAACCTGAAAAACAGTAATTGTAAAAATGTCAACTCATTATTATAGGTTGGTTTCGAAAATCAACTTTATTTTAAGTTTTTAAATATTAATTTAAAAATAATTAGAAATTGTTAATTTGGATTTATGTAAAATGATATTTTTGTAAACACATACATTTAGGAAATTTACGTAATATCAATTTAGAAAAGAATTGCATCTAATTTTGAAAATAGAAGATAAAACTTATTCTTGTATAACCAATGGTTCGAATATTAAATGTTTAAATTAAATGAAAAGTATATATTGTATAGAAATTAGAACTATTATCATTCACAAAATATGGAAAGATTAGTTACCATAAATATAGGAAATATTTAGTTGTTTATTTTAAATAAATAATATCTATATTGAAATTAAATGTCACTGGCAAGTTTTGTAATTAACTGGAAAATCCGGGGGCATAATACTAAGAAGGATTCTGCTTTAATAGTATAGATTCCCCCAAAATATATTTTTAAAACAAAACAAAGCACAAAATAACAAAATATGAATAATCTCCCTCCATTGGCTTGTTTTCGGAAACTAAAAATATGTTTTCAAGTACATGACAAAAGAACATTGAAATAGTTTTGTAGTTTTAGTTTAAAACTAGCTTTTGACCCATACCATGCTGGGTTTGTTCATGTATTAAACTGTTAAAAAACTCATAAGCATAATTATTTATGTTCTTGTTATATGTGTTCCAAAAAAAATGTTCTTGTTATATATTCATAATTTTTGAACACTTTATTTAGTTATCAATGTATTTAGTGTCCATTTCGTAACTATGACATTGTGTTTTTATTCTATTGTGTTTTATATCAGCCTACATTGTAAAGTAAAATTAAAGTTTAAAATATTAAAATTTAAATTATATTTTCTTGGTTTTAAAAAATTATAATATTAATATTTGGATTTAATAGTTTATATATGCTCAATAAAATTTTAGTTTGAATTTTTTTAAACAAATACATTTTCTAATTAAACTCATTGATTAAAAGTAACCAAACCAACATACAAAATAAAGTAAACATGTTTGGTAATTTTATTAATCAAGCCTAATTTAAATTAAACAATTGGGCCATTTGGTTATAATGACAAATTAGGTAGTTGATAATTTTACAATATGGATTGTCTTCTATATGAAATATAAAACAAAGCCCATTTATTATTTATTCCGGGAAACCAAAACAGAAAAAAAAACTTCTACTAACTTTTCAATTTCACTAAGAACATTCTCTGACTTTTCAGTGTATGTTCCGATCCTTTGCTTCTTTCAAAAAATCGAGATATTGTTTTCGATTTAACAATCAAAAGTGCCAAGATAAATCAACTATTACTACTGGAGAAATCGGCATAAAGGATTTCTGTCAACCTGAATCGAAAGGGCTCTGCAAATCCAAAGAACGACTTAAAATCTGAGACTGTTCCGACCATGAGGCAAAGCAAGAGTTTCAACACTGGTAATCTAATCTATTAAGATCAAGGATATGAGCCACAATCATTGAGTTGTTTTATACTCCCTCCGTTTTTAAAAGATGTATGTTTTAGATTTTTCACACTTATTAAGAAAAACATAAAATTTTAGTTACCAATGCATTGATTTTCTTAATTAACTATTCCCCATAAATTTTAACCAATAAGATTTTAATAAATACAATTATATTTTTTGAAATGTACAAATTTTCATTAATAAGTGCATTGAAAATGTAAAAAATGTATCTTTTTGAAACGAAATTTTTTTCCAGAACATGGATCTTTTAGAAACGGAGGGAGTAGTTTTTAAGACTAGGTTCTTCTAATCTATTTTATTTGGCATGATTTTGCAGAAAACTTCAAAATCTTGGAATAGCAAGACCCTTCACTGGGAAAGACACATCCCGGTCCTATTTTAATGATCTGGAAAAATTCTTGCATGTCTTTGGTCGGTAAAAAATTAATTCAAACTCCCTTTGGTTTCGGTTTTGAGGGTTTATTTTGTTGTTTTCCTTTGAACAGAAAAGTTTCCATTACTTCAATATAACATCTTGCATGTCTTTGGTATTTGGTTATAATCAGGAAAAAAAATTTGCAGGTCTTTGATTGGTAAAGAATCAGTTTTTTTTTTTCCTTTTTAAAGGTTCTTCTCATTGAGTCTAGTTGAATATAAGTTGAAATTTTATATTGAAAAATATGCTGAGGAGTAGGATTGAATAAGTTAAAAATTAGCTTCATTGTATAAGTTCTGATTCAATTAGAAGAACATAGACAATTTTTAATTATATATATCGTGTTCACTTCATTCACTTATCTCTGTTTAATATTTTCCTATAATTATAAATATTACTGTCTTAGAGCTCAGCTAAATATTTGACATCTTATTTACGTTTCAGGTAGGAAATAGTAGTAATGGAGATGGCAGAGGACATAGAGATGATAATTAGTTAACATCATAGAGCAAAGGGAAGCCACACTAATAAGTTTTTTTGCAACTTAAATGTAAGTGTTCTTAGCTGGATATGATTGTCTCACAAGTTTTGATGATCTTTTATACAATCATCATAATGTAGTGATATTTAAACTTTTTAATTGTTTTGCATGATATTGGAAGTTCTGAGGAATAAATTCCGAAGAAAGAGCTGCATCAGAAGACAACAACCTGTACGGGACAACAGTCTTATAAAACAGCAAGGTAATTACTTATCTATAATAACTATTACGTAAGGCCTGATAAATTTAGATGGAACAGTAAGTTATTAGATTGAATAGCCTGCCTTAAGTTTATATGTTTGTTTATGTTTGCTTCGGTGTTGCATATCAGGCTTTATGTTAATGATAGTCTTATAAAACAACAACTTTAATTCCATATAGCTAAGAAAGACCAAACTGACGTCATACATTTGTTCCTTTAGAAAAATAACAATCTTCTTGAAATGAATGTTTGGAAAAAAAGACCAAAGATAGTTTGCCTTAATTAAATAATCAATCAGTATCCGCAACCATTTTTCACTACCTCACGAGAAAATGCGAAGGACTCAAACTTGGAAAGAACAATCCTGTAAATTCATATTAATTATTTTCTGTAATGGATATATACGAACATAAGTATAGAAATCTAAACTTTAAAAAGAACAACTATTAGGTAAGACACGTTGACCTCGGTGCATGAGAGTTTGTTTGCAAGTAGCATGGATTTTGTTACCCTAAGAAAAAGACAGCCATATTAGATACATCTGTGACATTAGTACTACAATGAAAGGACACTACAAGAAAGCTGGGTTTTGACGAGGAAGATTAACGAGGAAAATATTTCCTCGTTAAATAACGTGGATATTACGATGAACTCACGAGGAAAAAAGAAGCCCACGTTATTTCCTCGTTAAATAACGTGGATATCTTTTCCTCGTAAGGAACACGTAAATTGACGTCGGCTTTACGTGGATGACGTCGACGTTACGAGGAAAAAACATTTCCTCGTAAAGTCGACGTAAATATAGCTTCGTATTTACGTGGTTAAAGTTGGACGAGGAATTAACCACGAAATAATTGAAACACGCTTTTTGTTTCACCTAATTATATTTTCGTACTTAATTCCTCGCTAATCTCAACAACCAGATTCGAAAATTTCCTATAAATATGGACGCTTGAATCTCATTTTAGACACACCAACAAATAAAAAGTTATAAAAAAATTATGTCCACGTCCGGGAATATTTTGAGTTCGAAGGTGGATGTATATGCATAGAGATGCTAACGGAGAGTGACGAAAAGAATATCTTGCGGGCTGGAGACATTTATGCATCAAGCGATTCCACACCGCCCAAGAAAGTGGTAAGATGTTCTGCCCTTGTAGGAAATGCAACAATTCTAAATTGGCAAATCGTGAAAATGTTTGGAAGCATTTAATAAATAGAGGTTTCACGCCAAATTACTATATCTGGTTTCATCATGGAGAAGGTTATAATTATGATCAGAATGAAGCTAGTAGTAGTAATAGCAACTTTCAGGAAGAACTGGTTGATCATCATTTGCTTAATGAACATAACCATCAGGAAGAGCAGATGGTAGTGGTAGATTGTGATAGGGTTCATGATATGGTAGCTGATGCATTCGTAGCTCATGACGAAGATGAAGAACCTAACATAGATGCCAAAAAGTTTTATGAAATGTTGAATGCGGCAAATCAGCCACTTTACAGTGGTTGTAGAGAAGGTCTCTCTAAATTATCGTTGGCTGCTAGAATGATGAATATAAAAACTGATCACAATCTACCTGAAAGTTGCATGAATGAATGGGCAGACTTGTTTAAAGAGTATTTGCCGGAAGGCAATGAGTCTGCTGATTCTTACTATGAGATTCAGAAGCTGGTCTATAGTCTTGGGTTGCCTTCGGAGATGATAGACATTTGCATCGACAACTGCATGATCTACTGGGGAGTTGATGAGAAGTTAGAAGAATGTCGATTCTGCAAGAAGCCACGATTCAAGCCGCAAGGACGGGGACGTAATAGGGTACCGTACCAAAGGATGTGGTACCTACCAATTACGCATGATTGAAAAGATTGTATCAATCGAGCAGACTGCGAGGAAGATGAGATGGCATGCGAGCATACTCGACGGATGGTGAGATGACTCATCCATCGATGCAAGAGCCTGGAAACATTTTAACAAAGTATATCCGAATTCGCTAGCAATAGCGAATGTGTATCTCGGTTTATGCACAGATGGATTTAGTCCATTCGAATGTCGAGACAATATTCATTGTGGCCAGTCTTTCTTACGCCATACAACCTGCCACCGGAGATGTGCAATTTACGGAGTTGATATTCTTGACCATATTAATACCTGGTCGAACCATCCAAAAGGTCTCGATGTTTTCCGCAACCACTTATAAAAGAGTTGAAGGATTTGTGGTTTACGGGAGTGAGGACGATGACTGCTCAACGAAGACGAATTTTACGATCGCGGCGATGCTTTTGTGGACCATAAGTGACTTTCCTGCCTATGGGATGTTGTCGGATGGACAACACATGGTAGATTAGCCTGTCCATATTGTAATGGAACGACAGATGCTTTCAACTAAAAATGGTAGGAAGACAAGTTGGTTCGATTGTCACCGTCGATTTCTTCCGCTGGCCACCCATACCGAAGAAACAAGAAATTGTTTAAGCACAAAAGGGTTGTCGAGACACACCTCCTCCATATCTAACGGAGAACAAATTGAAAGCGCCTTCGATTACTATGGAGCATTGGAAACAGCTCGGCGTGGTGGTAATTGGCATGTCCCCGAATATGCCTGATTCTTATGGTGTTCATCACAACTGGCACAAGAAGAGTATATTTTGGGAGTTGCCGATTGGAAGGATCTTCTTCAGCCACAACCTCGATGTGATGCATATAGAGAAGAATTTCTTTGAGAACATCATGAATACAATATTGAATGTCCGTGGAAGACAAAAGACAACATAAAATCGAGGTTGGACTTGCGGACATTTGCTAAGAAGTGAGTTACATATAAAAGCAATGGACAAGTTCCGGTTCCCATATTTCGATTGTCTTCGAAAAAAGTCGGTGTTGTTCGACCGGGTTGCATCGAAGTGAAGTTTCCGATGGGTATGTTTCAAATCTCAAGATGTGTTGAAAAAGGTCAAAAGTTCTCGGGATGAAGAGTCATGATTGTCATGTCTTTATGCAACGACTGCTTCCATTTGCATTTGCGGAGCTACTTCCAACAAACGTACATGAAGCACTTGCAGGTATATATATATATATATTAACACAGTTATTTTAAAATGGTTTAGTTTGCTATTATATATGACTAATAATGTGTTTCATTGTATTTGGAATATACAAGGCATTGGAGCATTTTTCAGGGATCTGAGCACACGCACTCTTAAAGAAGAAGTCGTCGAACAACTGCAGGAGAACATTCCCATCTTATTGTGCAATTTGGAGAAGATATTTCCACCTGGATTTTTTGACGTCATGGAACACCTAGCTGTCCACCTCCCATATGAGGCATTACTTCGTGGACCTGTACATTACGGATGGATGTATCATATATTTTTGTTTTTTTAAAATTACTTTAAAATTATTACTTTAAAATTATTACTTTAAATTTAAAATTTTAATATATATATATATATATATATTTTTGTTTTTTTAAGGTTGCCCCGAAGAAAAAGGGGCGTACGATGGGGATTGGTTCCGTCAACGATGTTCCGAGAGCGACATCGTCTTATGGTCAGAGACGGGAGGACGAAGTCTCTCAGCTACGTACCGAGTTGGACTCGACAAAAACTGAGCTGGCCTCGACAAAAACTGAGTTGGCCTCGACGAAAACTTCCTTCACAGCTCGTATGGGTGGAGTGGAGGGCTTTTTGGACGTGATAGCCGCCACAAATCCGGAATGGGAGGCATTGTTGAGGAACATGCGACAACAAAACCCTATTCCAGCGAGCCATCCGCACACATAACGAGGCGATGTCGAGAGAAGGGCGATGAATTCTACCAGCGATGCACGAAGTCTTCTTAGTTTTTTAATTGTTCTTTTTATGAATGCTAAATATAACATATTTATTTATAAAATATATTATTTTAGAATTTTTTTTTAATTTATAATTTTTTAATAAATAATTTGATTTTTATTAATTAATTATATTTTTAAAATCTATAAAATAAGAAACGACGTAAATTCGAAGCTAATTTACGAGTTCTTTACGTGGAAAACTAACGAGGAATTAACGAGGAAATGTCAACGTGGAATTAACGAGGAAAGCTTCTCGAGAAGTTTACGAGGATCTTACATTGAATATTTTTCTTCGTATTTACGTGAACTTTACGAGGATCTTTTTCCATGGTATTTTCGTGGTATTTACGATGAAACATTTTACGTGGTATTTACGAGGAAAGTCAGCGGCGTCTTTACGTGGAAATATCACGTGGTATTCTGAGGAATACTTTACTTCGTCTTTACGAGGAAATATCTGACTAGCTAATTAACGAGGAAATGGCGAGGAAATATATTTAACGACAAACGTATTACGACCAAACGGGTTTCCTCGTTAATTCCTCGTAAGTCCTTTTTAACGAGGAAGTAACGAGGAAATTCGCCCTCGTAAAATAATTGTTTTCTTGTAGTGGGAAGAAACGTTAGTTACAAAAATTACCCATTGATCTGCTAAGACCATTTCGAAACTATCACCTCCAAAAGATGTGTTTTGCCTCCATGAATGTAAACATTCACTTGAACTCGCCAGTTGTTTTTGTAAGGCCTAGGTTTTGTGAGAGGAACAAAGGTCGCCATCTTAGACATGTTTAGGTTTTCTGTTTTCTTTGTAATGATTTCGAGAATAAATGATGAAATATTTATACTTGTGAGTTGTGATGGAAAAAATGGGATCACGTTATGTTAATAAGGAATAATTGAATAGTAGATTTTGGTAGTTGTGATTTAAACGCAGAATCAATTGCAAATTTTTATTATTGAATGTACATTCCTTATTTATTCTCTAATAGGGAAAACATAATATACGATCTTTACAGATCAGCATAACTTGGTTCCCGAGTTTTTTTAAACAGAATTTCGTGATTGTGTTAGTTATTTGATCCCTTTTTGATATGCTGGCTGCGTAGAATTAGGAAAAAAATGGAATGTTGATTTGTTTTTGAATTATTTTAAATTTAGGAATCATTTTTGGAATGTCTTGTATTTTGGAAAGAAAACAGTATAATTAGGTACAATTTTATATGTAGATAAAATTTAAGTTAATACGAAAATTAAAGGGCATATTATATGCAGATACAAATATATAACAAATTGATAAACAATAATAAATATTTGAAAATTGCAAGCCAAAATCTAAACCATCGTAAAACCATACCTTCATAAAATTAATATACAAAATGTTGGTATGCATAGTCATAAAGAATATATCCGCTGTTTAGATCATGCATAAGTAATCGACAATGTAAATATACTGGTCTAGATATGTTTTGCTATGAGAATATTTTGTAACTTAGGCTCCGATTGGTAATGGCTGTAGCTTCAAAATTATTGCTGTAGAAAAAAATCTGTAGATTTTTTGCTGTAGCTTTAGATTTTATTGCTGTAGAATTTTATGGAAAGCATTAAAAAATTGCTTTGAATATTTGGCTCTGCAGAGCACTTCTACAGCTGTAGGTTATTTCAAGAGCTGTGGTTTTAAAAAATAAATTAAAGCTTGATTGCTCTGATTTTAGTGCTTTAGAAATAAATGGGGCTGTGGAGAGCACCCACAGCAACTACCAATCACACTCTTATGTTCAATAGTTTGATTTGAAATGGGTTAACAAATTTTTAAACAACTCGTAATTGATTTTCTGTGTTTGGATTGAAAAATACAAAATGTGATAATGATATGGGCCGTGAATATAGTAAGCCCAAAACAATAGAATGGCTGGGTAACAAACACGCGAATTTGAGGTGTAAAATAAACGAATTTTAAGATGAAAAAAGAGAGGATAAAACGACTGTGTTTTATGGGCAGGTGGCATGGGATTGTAATATTTGTGCAACTTCAAGGGCTAAATACTATGTGTACTTCAGTCTTAATAGATTAACTAGATTTTGACTCGTGCGTTCGCACGGGTATTTGTTTTATTTTATATTAATCAAATATGATTGGATACCTTTTTCAAATGTATTTATAGGATGTTGGTACCCATTCGGATTTGGGTACCCATTTGAATTTAGTTCGGATCTATTTGGATTTCGAGTTTTTGAGTTTGAAGATTTCAATTAGGTCATATTAGAGTATTTATAAATTTTATTCCAGGTTCGGTTCGGATCTTTGCGGGTTTGGTTCGGATTTAGATAATCCGTTTAAATTAATTTTTAGAAGTTTCACTTCATATATACTTTAATTTACTCAAAATATTAAAATAAAATTAATATATAACATATGAATTTGAATAACATATTACATTTAACATAAAAAGTGGTTTGCCATGAATATTTAGATAGAGAATCAATATAAATTAACTATTTTTTTGGTGTTTTGAGTATTGTTTAGGTATTCTAAATATTTACTTTTGACTTAATATATTTTCAACTTTTTTTGGAAAATTTCAAAAAAATTAATATATTTGGGATATTTTATGGATATTAAATCTAAAATAATTAATATATTTAAGTATATAAACATGATTCAGATATATTGGGATACCCGCAATATTCTGGTCTGTATCAGGTTCAGTATCGTTTCTCTAAATACCAAAATTTTGAACTCGTTTGGATAGTTAATTTGTTTCGATTCAGGTTTGATACTATTTTTTGGATCGAATTCGGTTCGGTTCTTCGGATTCAGGAATTCGAGTTTTATTCCCAACCTTTTTGTATAATAACATTTTTGGATATTCAACAATCAAAATAATATCATATTTAATTCACCTTTTGTATAATAACATTTTTGGTTGTCTCCAAAAATATTAAATTAATTTATATATGGCTAGTTTTTATTTGCAAAACTATTCAAATGTATCGTAAACATTTTTATTTTTATATAATGTAAATCTATAACAACATATATCTTATTCAATTTATTTTTATATGTAATTTAATTTGTTATCGGTTGGTAATACATACCAGTAAAATTCACAAAATTTTCCATACTAAATTTATAATGAAATAATAAAATAAAAAACACCCATAATATTAAAAAATAAATATTTAATAAATTATTTAATTATATTTTAAATTTAACAATTACATACATTATTTTTTTTACTCTTGAGAATCAATAAAAATTAAAATATAATTATAATATTATATTAACATCATTTAGCATATTTCTATTTAGAATTCAATATATCTACATATATTTAATAATATTATTATAAAAATAAATTATATAAGGCCAAAAATAATATTAAATACATAATTGTGTTACATGAAAAACCTGAATTATTTAAGGCAAAATAATTATTGGGATATATTTAAACATATATGAACTTGTTGAAGAGAGTCGCATTATATTGTAAATCATAACTATATATGGGTTTAATCTTGATTCTGCCACTTTTAACGTGATTTGTGAATGTGATTGTGAATTTAGGCAATATGAATAGGTGGATATATACAATTATATGACGCAATGATATGGGTTACGTTAGATATTGCAAGATTATAGAGATCACAAAATAAAATATTCTTCTTTAAAAAAAATAAGATACAATGATTTTATTGATCCAAGTTACTAATACGTGTATATATAACAGTTAGATATTTAGGGATATTATGGCCTATAATAAAGGCCTTTAATCATGCACATATCAATTAATTAAATAAGTAAATTAACTTTAAATGGTTTAATAATTTAAAAGGAATGATTTAACTTAGTGGCATTTGATGGTAATTATTGTGGAAAAGTTAGGGCTGACTACAAAATGTACTTCAGCTTTAATAGTTTAGATTAGATGAATATTATCAGTATTTCAAAATAGCTACAACAATAAAAACATATTCGCGTATTGATGAAAACTAATACGACAAAAACGAGGAAAGTCAATATCTCTAATGCACTTTCTTCGTGACGGAGTCAAAAACGTCATTTACCATTGATCCACCCTCTCTATAATGCGCACCGGTTTGGATTACTTTCAAGTTTCAACAAAGTTCCCTTAACTTGCTCACGGACAATCATTTCTAAACCTATCGGGGTCTTAATTAGTGAATGCTAAGCCATTTTCAAGTATTTATTTCTTCGGTGAAGTCAAGGGTCTTAGCGAGTTTGGTTCTCGAGGCCACTCCAAAGTTTGCGTTTATAATTTGGCTTGCAATGCTGGACAAATTCTCAACAATGGACAGGTTGATCAAATGGAGTACAAGAGTTGCTGTAGCTTGTGTCCTCTGGTCCCTTTCTCAGTTTCTCATCGCATTCTTCTTTTGTATCAGAGGATAGAAAGTTGGGTTGTGAGAAACTGGTTTCTTTAAGCTTTGGGAGGATGAAAGATGTTCTCTGATAACCATTGTATCTTCTCTCTCTAGCAAGCTACTCATCCTAGATTCCTAGTTATGGTTGGATGAAACTTTTCACATGTTTCTGATTCTCAATATTTCATCAGCTCTTCCATAACAATGATACATTTTGAACCACATGGTCAAAACTTCCAGAGCTGAATGCTCCCATTTAAAGCCAAACTCTCCATGGCATATATCTTGGTAGGGGTGGGCTCAAGTCGAGTACTTGCGTTTTTACGTATATTTGATACTCGCCTTGCCTTGAACGAGTAATGAATTTTTGGACTTGGTATTTGTCTTGTCGGAAACGAGTACTTGTTATATCGAATACTTGTCCCAAAACATGTTACTTGCAAGTTACTTGCCTTATTCGATTACTTACTAGTATGGCTGGACACGGACCAATATCCGGATTTTGCTATACTTGTAACCCGACTTGTTTTATTCGAGTAGTAAAAATTTGTCTTACACTTGTAATTGCTAATATCAAATACTTGATTGCGAGTACTGCCTATATATGAGATACTTGCATTAACTTGTTGTACTTGTATTTGCTCACTTAACTTAAATTTCTTGTAGTCGAGCCTTTAAAATAGAAATTATATTTCAATGATTTTATGATTAGATGATTGTCTATATTTATAGCAAAAAAATTTGTTTGATTCTTATGCTACACAGATGTAAGATAATGTAGCGTAAAATTTGAAGAAAAAAGAAAATTATTTAATTCCACATGTTTGATATATTATATAAGTATTAAACTAGATAAAATAATAATGTAAATGTTATAATATATTTTGAAAATCAAGTAACAGGTCAAAACGAGTCAAATACTTAAAATAAATTTAAGCCTTGTTACTTGATTTGAACTTGTAAATATTTAAAATTCTTAACTTGTTACTTGCCTTGATTAAGGCGAATACTTATATTTACGGGCAACACGGGCGGTAACGAAGTTTAAGGCGGTAACGGATATTTGTGCACAGCCCTATATCTTGGAAGATTTTCCTCTTCAGGAAATGAAATTGTATGACAGTTTTGGCAAATTTTCACTCATATTTCAAGAAAGTGTCCATGAAGAGTCGATTACAAATTTTCCTCTTCCATCAAAAAGAGAAAACACTCAACAACAGAAAAGAAGATAATACACATGACATATTGATAATCAACATGATTAAAGAACATAGTATATTGCAAATTTGGCCCTCATAAAATTACCCAAAGAAATTTGAGAAAAAGAGAAGGACCTAGTGAGAATGCACTGTGAGAACATGCTCTAAGTCGAGCATGGTTGTGTCTTAACGATTTTCGTCTGGCTTGCTGCTTGACTGTCGTTATCATCAGGTGGTTGTTGTTTTGACGAACATGAACATTTCGCTACCAGGTTGATATACGAGTTAGTTTCTTGTGTTTTAAATTCACCCCACAAATTATTCCCGTTAGTCTTGATTAGTAAATGGAAAGTGAATCCTCCCAGGGTTACAATGCATATAATAGACACACCTATAAAAAGATGCCGAAAACTGTCTAAACCAAGCTGTCTAGAGGTAACAGATGGATTTGGATCTGGACTTGTGTCTGGGTCTGGACAACTTTCTTCTTTCTTCTTGAACCATGCGCTCAAGCCTCGTAGCCTCTGGTGACTCTGCTACTTTTAAGATAGCCCTCGAAACATCTGCGACCAAAGGCGACCCGATTGGAAAACAAAGGTGTCTTTTTAAATGTCTATTCGAAAGAATATCCATGTTTCTCATTGTGTATGTATACAACTTGACTCATAATTTTTAGATGAAACATTTTACCTTCATAGATTTAAAACAATAGAGGGAGATAGTTTTCTAACTAAACAAAAGAAAAAAAAAGACTTAGCAACAACATTTAAACATATCTCATGTATGGAATACGTTTTCGTTTCACAGATTCATTAGTGGTATGATTCGTTAGAATGAGGTAGCTCCATGAAAACCAGCTTTGGTAAATATTAATTAGGCAAAACGTATTAGGTTCTTAGGAGAATATCAAGAAAATGTGAGTACACACCTGCGAAAAAGCAATAAAAGAAGCACAAATATCATGGATATCACCAATAAGACAAGGAGCAGTATGATAATTTCATTCTTCCACCTGTTCACATTTCCAATTTGCAAAGTTCATTATTCAAAGAAACTAGCCAAAACAAGTAAAGGGAGATGAAAAAAAAGTAGTATACCAAGGTTTGGCTAAGGTAGTCAATGTACATGATGAGTGTCCAGATGCATAGAGCACTGTCTTCACAGATGTACCACCTGATATAATAGAAAGACGTTTATGCGTCCGATGGCAAAACATCAAACTTAATTAACAATGTAAGATAGTGAAACTGCAGCTATTGCAGGCTTTACCAGAATTTACATTGGTTTGGCTGGCGGAGGCTGCAACAAAATTTAGTGAAAACAGGTAAAAAAAAACAAGTTGAACAGCAACTAGGCTTATACTTTATCACTAAACCCAAACGTTATACAGTTATCCCTTCATCAACAATACATGAAACTTTTATTTTCTGTACCTAATATAAACAACGACTATACTAAACAAGCAATTGACTCCATATCCTATAACATTTTAAACTATAACAACACATGTATTTGTCAACATCCCCGCGCTTGCGCGGGGCTACGCCCCTAGTGTTATAGAATAAACGAATTTATTAGTTTTGATTTTGTGCAGTTAATAGTCATTGATTCAGCATTGATTACGGGGTTCACGAAATTTGTGGAATGATAGGTTCACTCGGTTTTGTTTCGAAGTTAAAAAGGTAGGCTGGTCTAATTTAAGCCGCAGGTTTAGTACAAAGTTAAATTGTTGTGTTTTATCTCAGTGGCAATCCCTTGTAAATATTTAGAAAAAATCAGGTTAAGTTCTAATTGTACTGTTTTAATAGATTAGATTATTGAAGTGTTCAAAGTGAATTTTATATCGTAACTGAAATTATTCAAGTTTGCTATTTAAATATCACATTTTTTTGTAGTAATTAAGTTAGTTATGGAATAAAAGAACTAGACGTCGATTGATTGCTTGTTCTGTTTGTTATCGTAGAAATTGTTTTTCTTGAAACTACAAACAAAATTGACCAGAGGAAAGTATCACGTCCATCTGGTTTAATACGTTACTAGATTTTAATCCACGCTTTCAAAGCGCGGGATTAGTTTTGTTAATAAAATTATTAATCTGTTTGTTAGTTCATAATAGAAATAAAAAAAATCTAAATGTTTCATCCGTTTCTATAGATAAATATTTTGTATATTCGATGAATTAACCTGAAAAACAGTAATTGTAAAAATGTCAACTCATTATTATAGGTTGGTTTCGAAAATCAACTTTATTTTAAGTTTTTAAATATTAATTT
Organism: Brassica carinata; assembly: GCA_016771965.1. Classification (NCBI taxonomy): domain Eukaryota; kingdom Viridiplantae; phylum Streptophyta; class Magnoliopsida; order Brassicales; family Brassicaceae; genus Brassica; species Brassica carinata. The sequence goes on from CM028692.1 coordinate 42,660,401, forward strand.
AAAAATAATTAGAAATTGTTAATTTGGATTTATGTAAAATGATATTTTTGTAAACACATACATTTAGGAAATTTACGTAATATCAATTTAGAAAAGAATTGCATCTAATTTTGAAAATAGAAGATAAAACTTATTCTTGTATAACCAATGGTTCGAATATTAAATGTTTAAATTAAATGAAAAGTATATATTGTATAGAAATTAGAACTATTATCATTCACAAAATATGGAAAGATTAGTTACCATAAATATAGGAAATATTTAGTTGTTTATTTTAAATAAATAATATCTATATTGAAATTAAATGTCACTGGCAAGTTTTGTAATTAACTGGAAAATCCGGGGGCATAATACTAAGAAGGATTCTGCTTTAATAGTATAGATTCCCCCAAAATATATTTTTAAAACAAAACAAAGCACAAAATAACAAAATATGAATAATCTCCCTCCATTGGCTTGTTTTCGGGGGAAACTAAAAAAATATGTTTTCAAGTACATGACAAAAGAACATTGAAATAGTTTTGTAGTTTTAGTTTAAAAACTAGCTTTTGACCCGCGCGCCCACGCGGGGTTTGTTCATGTATTAAACTGTTAAAAAACTCATAAGCATAATTATTTATGTTCTTGTTATATGTGTTCCAAAAAAAATGTTCTTGTTATATATTCATAATTTTTGAACACTTTATTTAGTTATCAATGTATTTAGTGTCCATTTCGGTAACTATGACATTGTGTTTTTATTCTATTGTGTTTTATATCAGCCTACATTGTAAAGTAAAATTAAAGTTTAAAATATTAAAATTTAAATTATATTTTCTTGGTTTTAAAAAATTATAATATTAATATTTGGATTTAATAGTTTATATATGCTCAATAAAATTTTAGTTTGAATTTTTTTAAACAAATACATTTTCTAATTAAACTCATTGATTAAAAGTAACCAAACCAACATACAAAATAAAGTAAACATGTTTGGTAATTTTATTAATCAAGCCTAATTTAAATTAAACAATTGGGCCATTTGGTTATAATGACAAATTAGGTAGTTGATAATTTTACAATATGGATTGTCTTCTATATGAAATATAAAACAAAGCCCATTTATTATTTATTCCGGGAAACCAAAACAGAAAAAAAAACTTCTACTAACTTTTCAATTTCACTAAGAACATTCTCTGACTTTTCAGTGTATGTTCCGATCCTTTGCTTCTTTCAAAAAAATCGAGAGATATTGTTTTCGATTTAACAATCGAAAAAGTGCCGAAGATAAATCAACTATTACTACTGGAGAAATCGGCATAAAGGATTTCTGTCAACCTGAATCGAAAGGGCTCTGCAAATCCAAAGAACGACTTAAAATCTGAGACTGTTCCGACCATGAGGCAAAGCAAGAGTTTCAACACTGGTAATCTAATCTATTAAGATCAAGGATATGAGCCACAATCATTGAGTTGTTTTATACTCCCTCCGTTTTTAAAAGATGTATGTTTTAGATTTTTCACACTTATTAAGAAAAACATAAAATTTTAGTTACCAATGCATTGATTTTCTTAATTAACTATTCCCCATAAATTTTAACCAATAAGATTTTAATAAATACAATTATATTTTTTGAAATGTACAAATTTTCATTAATAAGTGCATTGAAAATGTAAAAAATGTATCTTTTTGAAACGAAATTTTTTCCCAGAACATGGATCTTTTAGAAACGGAGGGAGTAGTTTTAAGATTAGGTTCTTCTAATCTATTTTATTTGGCATGATTTTGCAGAAAACTTCAAAATCTTGGAATAGCAAGACCCTTCACTGGGAAAGACACATCCGGTCCTATTTTAATGATCTGGAAAAATTCTTGCATGTCTTTGGTCGGTAAAAATTAATTCAAACTCCCTTTGGTTTCGGTTTTGAGGGTTTATTTTGTTGTTTTCCTTTGAACAGAAAAGTTTCCATTACTTCAATATAACATCTTGCATGTCTTTGGTATTTGGTTATAATCAGGAAAAAAATTTGCAGGTCTTTGATTGGTAAAGAATCAGTTTTTTTTCCTTTTAAAGGTTCTTCTCATTGAGTCTAGTTGAATATAAGTTGAAATTTTATATTGAAAAATATGCTGAGGAGTAGGATTGAATAAGTTAAAAATTAGCTTCATTGTATAAGTTCTGATTCAATTAGAAGAACATAGACAATTTTTAATTATATATATCGTGTTCACTTCATTCACTTATCTCTGTTTAATATTTTCCTATAATTATAAATATTACTGTCTTAGAGCTCAGCTAAATATTTGACATCTTATTTACGTTTCAGGTAGGAAATAGTAGTAATGGAGATGGCAGAGGACATAGAGATGATAATTAGTTAACATCATAGAGCAAAGGGAAGCCACACTAATAAGTTTTTTTGCAACTTAAATGTAAGTGTTCTTAGCTGGATATGATTGTCTCACAAGTTTTGATGATCTTTTATACAATCATCATAATGTAGTGATATTTAAACTTTTTAATTGTTTTGCATGATATTGGAAGTTCTGAGGAATAAATTCCGAAGAAAGAGCTGCATCAGAAGACAACAACCTGTACGGGACAACAGTCTTATAAAACAGCAAGGTAATTACTTATCTATAATAACTATTACGTAAGGCCTGATAAATTTAGATGGAACAGTAAGTTATTAGATTGAATAGCCTGCCTTAAGTTTATATGTTTGTTTATGTTTGCTTCGGTGTTGCATATCAGGCTTTATGTTAATGATAGTCTTATAAAACAACAACTTTAATTCCATATAGCTAAGAAAGACCAAACTGACGTCATACATTTGTTCCTTTAGAAAAATAACAATCTTCTTGAAATGAATGTTTGGAAAAAAAGACCAAAGATAGTTTGCCTTAATTAAATAATCAATCAGTATCCGCAACCATTTTTCACTACCTCACGAGAAAATGCGAAGGACTCAAACTTGGAAAGAACAATCCTGTAAATTCATATTAATTATTTTCTGTAATGGATATATACGAACATAAGTATAGAAATCTAAACTTTAAAAAGAACAACTATTAGGTAAGACACGTTGACCTCGGTGCATGAGAGTTTGTTTGCAAGTAGCATGGATTTTGTTACCCTAAGAAAAAGACAGCCATATTAGATACATCTGTGACATTAGTACTACAATGAAAGGAAGAAACGTTAGTTACAAAAATTACCCATTGATCTGCTAAGACCATTTCGAAACTATCACCTCCAAAAGATGTGTTTTGCCTCCATGAATGTAAACATTCACTTGAACTCGCCAGTTGTTTTTGTAAGGCCTAGGTTTTGTGAGAGGAACAAAGGTCGCCATCTTAGACATGTTTAGGTTTTCTGTTTTCTTTGTAATGATTTCGAGAATAAATGATGAAATATTTATACTTGTGAGTTGTGATGGAAAAAATGGGATCACGTTATGTTAATAAGGAATAATTGAATAGTAGATTTTGGTAGTTGTGATTTAAACGCAGAATCAATTGCAAATTTTTATTATTGAATGTACATTCCTTATTTATTCTCTAATAGGGAAAACATAATATACGATCTTTACAGATCAGCATAACTTGGTTCCCGAGTTTTTTTAAACAGAATTTCGTGATTGTGTTAGTTATTTGATCCCTTTTTGATATGCTGGCTGCGTAGAATTAGGAAAAAAATGGAATGTTGATTTGTTTTTGAATTATTTTAAATTTAGGAATCATTTTTGGAATGTCTTGTATTTTGGAAAGAAAACAGTATAATTAGGTACAATTTTATATGTAGATAAAATTTAAGTTAATACGAAAATTAAAGGGCATATTATATGCAGATACAAATATATAACAAATTGATAAACAATAATAAATATTTGAAAATTGCAAGCCAAAATCTAAACCATCGTAAAACCATACCTTCATAAAATTAATATACAAAATGTTGGTATGCATAGTCATAAAGAATATATCCGCTGTTTAGATCATGCATAAGTAATCGACAATGTAAATATACTGGTCTAGATATGTTTTGCTATGAGAATATTTTGTAACTTATGTTCAATAGTTTGATTTGAAATGGGTTAACAAATTTTTAAACAACTCGTAATTGATTTTCTGTGTTTGGATTGAAAAATACAAAATGTGATAATGATATGGGCCGTGAATATAGTAAGCCCAAAACAATAGAATGGCTGGGTAACAAACACGCGAATTTGAGGTGTAAAATAAACGAATTTTAAGATGAAAAAAGAGAGGATAAAACGACTGTGTTTTATGGGCAGGTGGCATGGGATTGTAATATTTGTGCAACTTCAAGGGCTAAATACTATGTGTACTTCAGTCTTAATAGATTAACTAGATTTTACTGCTCAGACGTGGTATTTGTTTTATTTTATATTAATCAAATATGATTGGATACCTTTTCAAATGTATTTATAGGATGCTGGTACCCATTCGGATTTGGGTACCCATTTGAATTTAGTTCGGATCTATTTGGATTTCGAAGTTTTGAGTTTGAAGATTTCAATTAGGTCATATTAGAGTATTTATAAATTTTATTCTAGGTTCGGTTCGGATCTTTATGGTTTGGTTCGATTTAGATAATCCGCTTAAATTAATTTTAGAAGTTTCACTTCATATATACTTTAATTTACTCAAAATATTAAAATAAAATTAATATATAACATATGAATTTGAATAACATATTACATTTAACATAAAAGTGGTTTGCCATGAATATTTAGATAGAGAATCAATATAAATTAACTATTTTTTGGTGTTTTGAGTATTGTTTAGGTATTCTAAATATTTACTTTTGACTTAATATATTTTCAACTTTTTGGAAAATTTCAAAAAATTAATATATTTGGGATATTTTATGGATATTAAATCTAAAATAATTAATATATTTAAGTATATAAACATGATTCAGATATATTGGGATACCCTAATATTCTGGTCTGTATCGAGTTCAGTATCGTTTCTCTAAATACCAAAATTTTGAACTCGTTTGGATAGTTAATTTGTTTCGATTCAGGTTTGATACTATTTTTGGATCAATTCGGTTCGGTTCTTCTGATTCGGAATTGAGTTTTATTCCCAACCTTTTGTATAATAACATTTTTGGATATTCAACAATCAAAATAATATCATATTTAATTCACCTTTTGTATAATAACATTTTGGTTGTCTCCAAAAATATTAAATTAATTATATATGGCTAGTTTTTATTTGCAAAACTATTCAAATGTATCGTAAACATTTTTATTTTTATATAATGTAAATCTATAACAACATATATCTTATTCAATTTATTTTTATATGTAATTTAATTTGTTATCGGTTGGTAATACATACCAGTAAAATTCACAAAATTTTCCATACTAAATTTATAATGAAATAATAAAATAAAAAACACCCATAATATTAAAAAATAAATATTTAATAAATTATTTAATTATATTTTAAATTTAACAATTACATACATTATTTTTTTTACTCTTGAGAATCAATAAAAATTAAAATATAATTATAATATTATATTAACATCATTTAGCATATTTCTATTTAGAATTCAATATATCTACATATATTTAATAATATTATTATAAAAATAAATTATATAAGGCCAAAAATAATATTAAATACATAATTGTGTTACATGAAAAACCTGAATTATTTAAGGCAAAAATAATTATTGGGATATATTTAAACATATATGAACTTGTTGAAGAGAGTCGCATTATATTGTAAATCATAACTATATATGGGTTTAATCTTGATTCTGCCACTTTTAACGGATTTGTGAATGTGATTGTGAATTTAGGCAATATGAATAGGTGGATATATACAATTATATGACCTTAATGATATGGGTTACGTTAGATATTGCAAGATTATAGAGATCACAAAATAAAATATTCTTCTTTAAAAAAAATAAGATACAATGATTTTATTGATCCAAGTTACTAATACGTGTATATATAACAGTTAGATATTTAGGGATATTATGGCCTATAATAAAGGCCTTTAATCATGCACATATCAATTAATTAAATAAGTAAATTAACTTTAAATGGTTTAATAATTTAAAAGGAATGATTTAACTTAGTGGCATTTGATGGTAATTATTGTGGAAAAGTTAGGGCTGACTACAAAATGTACTTCAGCTTTAATAGTTTAGATTAGATGAATATTATCAGTATTTCAAAATAGCTACAACAATAAAAACATATTCGCGTATTGATGAAAACTAATACGACAAAAACGAGGAAAGTCAATATCTCTAATGCACTTTCTTCGTGACGGAGTCAAAAACGTCATTTACCATTGATCCACCCTCTCTATAATGCGCACCGGTTTGGATTACTTTCAAGTTTCAACAAAGTTCCCTTAACTTGCTCACGGACAATCATTTCTAAACCTATCGGGGTCTTAATTAGTGAATGCTAAGCCATTTTCAAGTATTTATTTCTTCGGTGAAGTCAAGGGTCTTAGCGAGTTTGGTTTTCGCAGGCCACTCCAAAGTTTGCGTTTATAATTTGGCTTGCAATGCTGGACAAATTCTCAACAATGGACAGGTTGATCAAATGGAGTACAAGAGTTGCTGTAGCTTGTGTCCTCTGGTCCCTTTCTCAGTTTCTCATCGCATTCTTCTTTTGTATCAGAGGATAGAAAGTTGGGTTGTGAGAAACTGGTTTCTTTAAGCTTTGGGAGGATGAAAGATGTTCTCTGATAACCATTGTATCTTCTCTCTCTAGCAAGCTACTCATCCTAGATTCCTAGTTATGGTTGGATGAAACTTTTCACATGTTTCTGATTCTCAATATTTCATCAGCTCTTCCATAACAATGATACATTTTGAACCACATGGTCAAAACTTCCAGAGCTGAATGCTCCCATTTAAAGCCAAACTCTCCATGGCATATATCTTGGTAGGGGTGGGCGCAAGTCGAGTACTTGCGTTTTTACGTATATTTGATACTCGCCTTGCCTTGAACGAGTAATGAATTTTTGGACTTGGTATTTGTCTTGTCGGAAACGAGTACTTGTTATATCGAATACTTGTCCCAAAACATGTTACTTGCAAGTTACTTGCCTTATTCGATTACTTACTAGTATGGCTGGACACGGGACCAATATCCGGGATTTTTGCTATACTTGTAACCCGACTTGTTTTATTCGAGTAGTAAAAAATTTGTCTTACACTTGTAATTGCTAATATCAAATACTTGATTAAGCGAGTACTCGTCTATATATGAGATACTTGCGATTAACTTGTTGTACTTGTATTTGCTCACTTAACTTAAATTTCTTGTAGTCGAGCCTTTAAAATAGAAATTATATTTCAATGATTTTATGATTAGATGATTGTCTATATTTATAGCAAAAAAATTTGTTTGATTCTTATGCTACACAGATGTAAGATAATGTAGCGTAAAATTTGAAGAAAAAAAAGAAAATTATTTAAATTCCACATGTTTGATATATTATATAAGTATTAAACTAGATAAAATAATAATGTAAATGTTATAATATATTTTGAAAATCAAGTAACAGGTCAAAACGAGTCAAATACTTAAAATAAATTTAAGCCTTGTTACTTGATTTGAACTTGTAAATATTTAAAATTCTTAACTTGTTACTTGCCTTGATTAAGACGAATACTTATATTTACGGGGCAAATACGGGGCGGGTAACGAGTTTAAGGCGGGTAACGGATATTTGTGCACAGCCCTATATCTTGGAAGATTTTCCTCTTCAGGAAATGAAATTGTATGACAGTTTTGGCAAATTTTCACTCATATTTCAAGAAAGTGTCCATGAAGAGTCGATTACAAATTTTCCTCTTCCATCAAAAAGAGAAAACACTCAACAACAGAAAAGAAGATAATACACATGACATATTGATAATCAACATGATTAAAGAACATAGTATATTGCAAATTTGGCCCTCATAAAATTACCCAAAGAAATTTGAGAAAAAGAGAAGGACCTAGTGAGAATGCACTGTGAGAACATGCTCTAAGTCGAGCATGGTTGTGTCTTAACGATTTTCGTCTGGCTTGCTGCTTGACTGTCGTTATCATCAGGTGGTTGTTGTTTTGACGAACATGAACATTTCGCTACCAGGTTGATATACGAGTTAGTTTCTTGTGTTTTAAATTCACCCCACAAATTATTCCCGTTAGTCTTGATTAGTAAATGGAAAGTGAATCCTCCCAGGGTTACAATGCATATAATAGACACACCTATAAAAAGATGCCGAAAACTGTCTAAACCAAGCTGTCTAGAGGTAACAGATGGATTTGGATCTGGACTTGTGTCTGGGTCTGGACAACTTTCTTCTTTCTTCTTGAACCATGCGCGCTCAAGCCTCGTAGCCTCTGGTGACTCTGCTACTTTTAAGATAGCCCTCGAAACATCTGCGACCAAAGGCGACCCGATTGGAAAAACCTGCAAAAAGAGAATTATGATCTATACCATTTAATGCATTTTTTTTTCAGTGAAGTAATAGTGTTGGAAACTTACGAATCCAAATCCATCAACATTGAAAGGTTCTTCAACCATTTTATACGTGTTGCAATATTGTCCAAGAAAGAGTCTCAAGTAAGGTATTTCCTGGAAAGCTCCAGAGATGCCACCCTTTTTTGTTCCATTTCTCAGAAGTTCATCGCATTCTTCGGAGGTATCAAAGGGCACAAGGTTAGATGGCGAGAAACCTTCTTCTATAAGCTTTCCAAAGATGAACGATGTTCTCTGATAACCCACTCTTTCTCCTCTCTCGAGCAAGCTACGCATGCTAGTTATGGTTGGATTAAGTTGTTGTGTGGTTAAAAGTGATGCTAAACTGGCTGTGTAACTTTGAGTCAACACGAGAACGATGAAGTACCATGAAATAACCAAGACCCATGCTCCAAAGGTGAACACCATTTCTTCTGAGAGCAGCGACTCATTAATAAGCATTAAGCAAAGGTAATATCGATACATCCAGATATACTAAGATTCAGGGAGGAAAGATTGATTACTTGGAGCAAAAACCATGGTAGAGAATGCAAACCAGAAGATGGTACTAGCTTGGTATCTTTTCGTTCCTTGAAATTCTGGATTATACCTATGCTCAACAACCCAAACAGTAAAGCCAATAATGAAGAAAAACGCAATGGCAGTAGCACCTAGTTTCCATGACATAGGTTTTAAGAAAATGAATTCGTCTCTCTTCACAAGGTCATCCATTGGGACAATCAATCCCACTCCTGATTTAATGAAACTATGAAAGGGAATGTGAAATCGACGTAAGAGGACCTGTTCGCCAGTATGGTTGTATCTCCCACAACCGCATCATATCTCTGCCATAGAGAGAATTAAAAAATAGTTCACACTATAAAATCGTTTTTGTAACTGCTCTTTAAAGGGAAGATTAGTTAGTGATATTACTCACCCCAAGGAACACTTGGTGGACCAAGTCATTGTAATCACCTGCTGCTTTACCGTCAAGTTTCTCAAAAGATATGAACTCATAGGAGACGTCATAAGGCAGTTCTCGAATCACAGCCTCAAAGAAATCTATGCAGAAACCTGTGACTACAGTTGAATTGGTGATAGGATCCCTTGTGACCTTCACGAGATCAGTGTAACCGGTTCTCTTTGGAACTCCGATGCGCAACTTCTTCCCATTAGTCGGGATCTCCCACCCTTTGGGAACATAATCAGCGTCTCCAGGCCATATAATGGATTTAAGATGATCTTTCCAAGTTGATAAGGCGCTCCTGCTCCGAGGTTGCTCGTCTAATTTCTTCACAAGACCGTGTTGCTCTGTCCAGAATCCTATTGACCTTTCTCTGGTTCCGAGCACATTAACAATCTCAAAGACCGATGGTTGAAGTTGCCCGTAAATAAAACGAAAGTCTCCTGTAAGTCCTTTGAACTTAACTTGTGAGAGTGTCTTTAGAAGCTTTGGACCGTATTGAGATAAACCGAGAGCTTCAAGTTCAGACACGTTTCTCCTAGGATCCCCATTGCTGAAAGTCAAGTTTTTTGTTCCAGCTTCTTCAATGGCTATCGCCAGTGCGGTGATCGCATCGTAAGCCCACAATCCGTAGACGCTCAGCCCCTTACGTGGGAATCTCTTCCTCCATCGAGATCGAAATTTGTCGAGTTCTTTGGATTTCTGAAAATATGTTTTAACACCCAATACACCTTCCATAGCCTCAATACCCATCTCACTTATCAAACTTAAGTCATCTGTAACTCCATTGGTTAGGATCCAGACATACCCCGGTTTCATCAGACCAATCTCCTTAGCTTTGACGAAGACTCTCGAGGCAAGAGTAGAGTACATGTGAACAATAAACACTCTTGTGGGCATGTTCATCATATCAAGAAGCTCCACAGAGATTTCAACATCAGTTGCATTTTGAGCAATAACGGATCTATATGGTATTCGAACATTGATCTCTTGTAAAGCATCGGTGAGACGAGGCATTATGCCTTCTCCAAAGGTGTTGTCGACGTAAACAGGCACAACTTCCCTCCACCCGAACAACTTGATGATAGCTTTTATGGCATCTACTTGAAAGGAGTCCTCGTAAGTAGCGCGAAAGAAGTATGGACTGCGGAGAGATGTAAGAAATGGACTTGTTGCTGCATAGGTGACAAGCGGAACCTGTGCCTTTTGGCTAATTTCGATCATGAAATGAGCTTGCATTGATGACCATGGCCCCAGTATCGCTTTCACTTGATTGTTTTTTATCAGCTCAAGAGCTGCAGTGATTATGTCAAAACCAAGAAAGTTAGAGTTAATTATATGAATGACAATGGAATAAACATCTATAGAGAGAGAGAAATGTATGCAATCAATAAATATCAATAACACATATACATATATATATATATGCAAATTTATAAAAACCATGTAATATATATAGAGTGAGAGATGACTGCAACGATAAATATCAATAACATATACATGAAAATGTGAGAGAGAGAGAGAGAGAGAGAGAGAGAGAGAGAGAGAGAGAGAGAGAGAGAGAGAGAGAGAGATATGGTACTTGCAGCTGCAGCACCGAGGACATCTTCTCTGGAGTCACCGATGTTGACGACAAGCCTTGTCTTAAAGTGGGGACGAGAAGAATAAAAATCGGTGAGAGACAAGTTGACACAAAGCATTGCAACGTCCGAGTAACTGGTTCCGACATCTGCTACAAAACCAACATGAACTTGGGTTCTTCTGTTGTTCTGTGCTCTGCTGAGTTCCAACAACGAGAAAAAGAACAAAACTAAAAAGAGTAGTCTCTTACTTCTCATTTTGTGTTTTTCTTATAGTTTGCTAGGTTTTCAAGTAAAATGAATAATAATGAGTCACTATTGGTATGTATATATATAGTAAACTTTTGTAAGCTATTGAATTTTATATATTTAATTGGCATCAAGACTAAATCCTAAGAACCATCAAGTATGATAAAGATAGGAAATAAATACAATTTCAAAGTTAGTGGACACCTCTAATCCAAATTGCTTATTATTTTAATTAGGTTAATATCTGTAGGAGATGACTTAAAATTTATAGAATGAAAATAATTTTTCGTATAGAACGAAAATATAGTAAAATTATGATGGCTACTTGACTGAAAGTAACATCAAAATAAACTACACTATTTTGTATTCTACTTGTATTGTAATAAAAATTCGACCTTCTCAAGAATATCCGATTCTGCGAAAGTCAGACAATAGACTATTCTAAGGGAGAGTTCTGTTACAGGTAACCTAAATCATTGTAAAAGACAAGTACGAGTATAATAAAAAAGAGTATGAAAGGAACCGAAACTGATACACCTGAAATAAATAAGAGAAATAGTTACAAAAAAAGAAGTAAAGCCTTGTTGGATATGCCCTAATTAAGTACACATAACAATTTAATGGTTAAAATATACTCTGAACATTATATAATTTTTGTTAAATCACCCTTATATTTAGATATATGTATTGTTAAATTTTTATTGTTTTCTGAATAGTTAGCATATATCTTCCTTCTAGTTTAGTTATATTTAGTTTTTGTTAATATAATTATTTACTTTTATATTTTACATATTAAAACATAGATTTTTCTTATACATAACATGTTTTTCATAATTTTAAAACAAACATATGTTTTCACGAACTTTATACTATATTATATAAATTAGTTTTTAAATCTATACTATATTACATATTACAAGAGTATAGTTTAACCTCAATTTCAAGCTAGGCATAATTTTCTTGAATTTTTTATTTTTAAAATATATAATAAAAATGTACATATACAATTTCTATCTCTTCCTCTCCATGTACAATTTCTCTCCTTCCCTCCCTCTCTCTCATGTAAGATTTGTCATGTAGACTATTCTATTTGTATACCAAAAAATAGAATAATACTATATATATTATCATTGACAATTTTTTTAATACTGGATAAATCACCAATTATATCATTGTATAATTTCTAATTTTATTATGTACGATGATCCAATATCTACAACATATGTAATATTGATGAATAACTTCACGGATAGTAATTCAATAATGAGGATCTTTCCGAAACATTTACATCGATAGACGGTTGTACTTGTATGACATCGATCTTCGATGAATGTGTTCCCTCTGTTAACAAACTACCACAACGATGGCTTTACCTGTAGTTGATAAAATTTAGTAACGCCTTTTACATCTTCATTTGCGTTGAAGAAGAATTATATCATCTCAAATGCATACCTATCACATCTAAAAGATATGATTATTTATTTAATTTATTTTTCCTTATCTATATTACATTAATTCACCCAAAAAGAAAACAAAAGAAAACTGTCCAAGGTTAGTGATTTTAACCCATGTTCAAAAACGCGGACAAGGCGGACAATTAAGCAGCGGTGGCCAAACGTGGCGATTCCGTCCAATTCGGCAAAAAAATCGGGTTCATCAAAATAATTCAAGTTTGAGTGTGGTTTAAGTGTTTAAAATTGGTTGTTAATTAATAGATCTTCAACTCTGGTGCATAAATGATAAGAAAACACCAGAAAAATAGATTTGATTATGTTGAAATATTGTATGCGGCCCTGTAAAAAGAAGACAGAGTAAGTAAAGCCCTAAAAAAAAGACAATATATTTACAAACCTGCCACTAGAAAAAGAAATAATAAACAAAAAAGGAGCTATAGTGGGCTTGAAGTCATAACCTTCCTCATTATACTTAACTTATAGAAACTACTAAACCACATTGTATCTTATGTATTTTATCGTAAACGCCTATATAATATATATTTATATCTGAAAAATATAAAATAACAAAACTCGGTGCAGTCACTACCCGACATCATTACACAATCCAGATCATTGCCTAAACAACTCCTAAGAAACCCAATAACAACCAAGACTTACTCTAACACATTCAATTTAATGAAGAATTCAATTCACAAAACCATTTTAAGCAGGGCTAGGCATTAGTCCAACTGATATTAGTTTCATAAACCCTAATAAAAAGGTTAAAATGGGTCAAATATCGATGACAAAAAAGGGTGAAATAACTAATCATTGGACTTGGTAGCGTTTAGTTTTAGTATACTTCAAATTTTTTTTTGTTTACACAAAATTTGTGATTATGATTTTCTTTTCAATGCAAATATCCTTTTCCCGCCCTATAAGCAAACTTTGCACTACAAGAAAACATCGCTATTCTTAAGGACATACCGAGGGAAAATGAGTTCCTCGGAATTTTCTGAGGAAATACCGAGGAAATACCGAGGAAACCAAGAAATGTGGTTTCCTCGGTATTTCCTCGGAAATTTCCGAGGAAATACTGATGAAGTATGATTTCCTCGGTATATTCCGAGGGATTACCGAGGAAACAATGTCCGTCGGAAAAAACCGACGACTTTTTGTAGCCGTTAGAGAGCCGTTGGAGAGCCGTTGGGGGATTCCGAGGAAATTCCGAGGAAGTGTCTGTTTTCCTCGGAATTTCCTCAGAATTTCCTCAATATCTCGGCAGGATTTCATCTATAAATACAGCCACCCCTCTTCATCTTCATTCACTCCATTTCTTCTCCTTCCCTCCTACTATCACGAATTTGGTTTCAAAAAAATATGTCTTCTTCAAATTATTTTCGTTCTTGGATCGATCGACCTCATTTGGATCCGGACACGAGATTGCTTACGGAAGAATACCAACGAGGTATAACCAATTCATGGGGTTAGTTCACGACAACCGAAGCGAAACAGTAAGTTAAGATGTCCTTGCTCTAATTGTAAAAATAGAAAGGTTATTAAAGAGTGGGATGTTTGGACTCATCTATATTTGAGTGGGTTTACACGGAGTTACAAAATTTGGTATCATCATGGGAAAACTAATTATGAACTTGGTAGTACTAGCGAACCTCAGCCGGCGGTTAGATTAGAAGAACCAATTAGAATGGATGTAGATTATGGTGTAGGTACTGAGCAGATGGTAAATGATCATTTTAGAGGGGAAGATTTACCCAATGCAGAAGCTAGGAGATTTTATGATATGTTGGATGCTGGAAAGCAACCATTGTCTGAAGGTTGTAGAGATGGTCATTCAGCTTTATCATCCGCTACAAGACCGATGGGCATTAAAACAGATTATAACTTGGCTGAAGACTGTATGGATGCGATAGCTGATTTTGTTAAAGGTATTCTACCGAGGAAAATGTAGCTCAGGTTCATACTACGAGGTTCGAAACTCGTAGCTGGTGTTGGTTTATCTTATCGTAATAGATGTATGCAGCGATAACTGCATGATTTATTGGAGGGCGGATGACCAGCGGATTTCATGCAAGTTTTGTGGGAAGCCTCGTTATAAAGATACGAGTGGAAGAGTTCCAGTGCCATATAAAAGGATGTGGTATTTGCCTTTGACGGAAAGATTGCGAGGTTGTATCTTTCAGAACGCATAGCAACGAATGAGATGGCATGCGGAGCACTCAACAGATGGTGAGATTAGACATCCTTCAGATGCAAAAGCATGGAAGAATTTCCAATCAAAGTATCCCGACTTTGCGTATGAGAGAAGAAATGTCTACCTTGGATTATGTACTGATGGTTTCAGCCCGTATGGGAATAGTGGAAGACAATATTCTCTATGGCCAGTCATTGTTACACCATACAACTTACCCCCAAACTTGTGCTTGCGGCGAGTTTGTTTCTCTCCATTCTCGTTCCCGGACCAGAGCATCCTAAGAGATCGCTGATGTGTTTCTTCAGCCACTAATATATGAGTTGCAACAACTATGGGCTGAAGGTGCTGAAACATCTGATATTTAGTGTAAAGAGAACTTTCAAATGCGGGCGTACTAATGTGGACAATAAGTGATTTTCCAGCATATGGTATGCTATCTGGATGGACAACGCATGGGAGGCTATCATGTCCATATTGTCAAGATGACACAGATGCTTTCCAACTAAAGAACGGAAGAAAAACGTGTTGGTTTGACTGTCACAGACGATTCCTACCACCTGATCATCCATACCGTCGGAGTAAGACTTTGTTTAGGAAGAACAAGCAGGTGTTTGATGGTCCACGAGGAAGTTAGTGGGAAAGGTTTGAAGACACAACTAAGAGATTTTGGTGCAGCAAGGACGCCAGACGCCGGGGACATGAGCAATTTCCGGTAGATCTTTGTTGGAGAACTACATAACCGCACAAAAAGTATTTTCGGGATCTGCCATCTTGGGAGGATCATCTGCTAAGGCATAATTTAGATGTCATGCATATTGAGAAGAACTTTTTTGACAATCTCATGAACACTATCCTTAACGTTCAAGGTAAAACAAAGGATAATTTGAAGCCAAGACTGGATTTAGTCGATATATGTGCTCGTTCAGAACTTCATGTTGATGGGAATGGTATGGCTCCTTTTCCCATATACCGACTTGATGCAGAGGGAAAAAATGCGTTCTTTGATTGGATTTCAAACGATGTGGAGTTTCCAGACGGTTACGCATCTAATTTGCGTAACTGTATCGACAGAAAGGAAGGAAAGTTTATTGGCTTGAAAAGTCACGATTGCCATGTGTTGATGGAGCGCCTCCTTCCATTTGCCTTCAAGGAACTATTACCACGAAATGTTCATGAAGCAATTGCAGGGATAAGTGCTTTCTTCCGCGATTTATGCACCATGAAGCAATGTTCATGAAACATTTGACGATTGGATACGCGAAATGGTGGTTGGACCAAACTATGTTGTGAAGTCATATCCGAGATTTTGTACTCGAGGATATGCATTCACAACTGAAAAGAGGAGACGTCAAGCATCGACCTATGATGCTGGCGTTTGTTCGCATCGGAGATGATGTATACTACGGACACATACATGAGATTATGGAAATCAAGTATTTGGGCATGCTTGGATTGCGCTGCATTGCTTTCTATTGTGATTGGCACGACAACACTCCGGATCGAGGTGTGAAAACAGATGCATTTGGTGTTACATCAGTACATTCGGTAAAGCTGCAATATTATGATCCTTTCATTCTTGCTTCTCAGGCGATCAGGTAAGTAAATGTTAATTATTCGAATGGTTGATCATAATTTATACTTTTACTAATAATTTTTAAATGTTACGGTTTGTTATATCAAGTACCCGGTAAGGAACAGAGATGATCCATGGGTTATTGTTACAAGACTCAACCCGAGAGGCCGAAGTTCGTGGAAGTTCGAGCTGGAAGACCCACTACAACCAATCACATCCGGCAACTTAAGTGCAGCAGAAGATGTAGCTGAAGGTGGCCTTGTAGTCGATTTTACCGACTTCGCAGAGGAAGCCGTCGTTCACGCAGAGGATGAACCAGTTATTGGAGAGTTTCACCAAGACCCAGATTCAGATTCATCTGGTGATGATGACTCGGAAACAGACTAGTTTTTTTTTTTTGAAATAGAAATACCGAGGAAATTCCGAGGGACATTAGGTTTTCCTCGGAATTCACCTTCTCGGTTTAGGGATTTGATTATAAAGTATACTTCCTCGGAAATCCCTTGGAAAATTCCGAGGACATTCCGAGGAAGGTGTGGGTTTTCGGTAAAGAACCCCCTGTTCCTCGGAATTTCCTCGGAAATTTCTGAGGAAATTCCGAGGAAGGACATGGTTTTCATTATTTCCTCGGAATTTCCTCAGAAAATTCCGAGGAAATTCCGAGGAACCAGGGGTTTTGAACCGAAAACTACGTTTTGCGGATTGAATAACACGTATATAACCTTCATTAAGTGTCTTAACCAGATTATGAAGTCAAAATTTGGTGTTTTAGACGATAACAAACACTTTTACGATTGCATGAAAGAAAACCACACAACATAAGGGAAACACTTATACACTTTAACAAACGTTAAAGAGAATACTTGCAATTATTGTTGAAATTTTGTTATTTCATGAATTATGATCATTTATACAAAGAATCCTCAATAGTATGCATTACATTTGTATAAGAAATGAAATACGGCAAAAAAAATCGAGGTTTTGAAACCCCAAACCCTTGTGTCCTCGGAATTCCCTCGGAATTTGGAAAGTCCTAATTTTCCGTATTCCTCGGAATTTCCTCGGAATTTTCGGAGGAAATTCCGAGGAAAGTCCTAATTTTCAGTATTCCTCGGAATTTCCTCGGAATTTTGGAGGAAATTCCGAGGAAAGTCCTAATTTTCAGTATTCCTCGGAATTTCCTCGGAATTTTCTGAGGAAATTCCGAGAACTAGGGCTTTTATTATTCGGCCGAATCTGAAGCGAACCGTGTCCGTCGGAATCTATAAATATAACTCTTTCTTCTCCCGGCCGCATCTGTAAATCTCTCATCTCTCAATTCTCTCATCTCTCTCCCTCCGGTCGCCCTCTCTCCCTCTCTCCGCCGTATCCGGTCGCCCTCTCTCCCTCTCTCCCGGCCGCACCTCTCTCCCTCTCTCCCGGCCGCATCTCTCTCCCTCTCTCCCGGCCGCATCTCTCTCCCTCTCTCCCGGCCGCATCTCTTCCCCCCTCAGAATCATGTAAGTATAAACCTTAGTTTTTTTCAATGGATTAGGGTTTGTTAGATTAGAATTTCGGATTTTAGGTTGTTTGTTAGAAAATTTAGGATTGAATGGATAGTTTAAGTTATGATTGTTGTTTTGATTGTTGTTTTATTTTTTTTTGGAATTTTTTTTGTTTTGGTTAGAAATCAAAACGTTTTTGTATTTTAAAAACGGTTTTTTGATTTTTAAAAATGTTTTTCGATTTTTAAAAACGTTTTTCATGTTTCCAGTAATAAACTATATATAATAAAACGTTTTTAATTTTTTTTTAAAATATTTATAAACCTTTTCTATATTTATAAATGATTAATAATTTTTTATACATATATATATATATATAAATAATGTATAATAACAATTTATAATTTTTTATTTTTATTTTTATGACTTAAAACTTTTTTTTAATTATTAAACTATTTTTTTATATTTAAACTATTTTTTATGACTTAAAACAATTTCTTATATATTAAAACTATTTTTTAATTATTAAAACTATTTTTTAAATTATTAAACTATTTTTTTATATATTAAAACTATTTTTAATTATTAAACTATTTTTTATATATTAAAACTATTTTTAAATTATTAAACTATTTTTTTATATATTAAAACTATTTTTAATTATTAAACTATTTTTTATATATTAATTTTTTTTTTAATTATTAAACTATTTTTTTATATATTAAAACTATTTTTAATTATTAAACTATTTTTGTATATTTAAACTATTTTTTATGACTTAAAACAATTTCTTATATATTAAAACTATATATAGGTCTTATGGTGATGATCAGAGCCGGTCTCGACAGCGTCGTGGTCGTGGTGGTTCGGGAAGCCACTCCATTCAGGGTTCCGCATCGTCGCCCCACAGATCCTACCATACATCTCTCTCTCCATTTCCCTCTCCTTCTCCTCCCGCTACCGTTGCTGCACCCGATCCCGCTCCCGCTCCCGCTCCTGCTCCTGCTCCTGAGGGTCCTCCGGGAGTGATGAGAGTTGCGGAGTTTGTTCGACAGCCCGGTCGTGAGCATCTTCCCTATCTCACTCCGTATCCACGTGGACGGGGTCAAACATGGTAATTAAAACTATTTTTTCATTAAAATTTGATTCCTTTTTAATAATTTGTTCTTTTTATTAGGTTCAACCGATCCTCGAACGGGATCAGCGCATGTATCAACCGTATGATGTACTCGGCCCTCGACAAGGGACATCCGACTTTCACCGACTTCCCTACCGACTAGCAGCATCTGTGGTTTCAACAGTTTGCGGTAAGTATTCTAATTTTTTACTTATATTTTTAATCTTTAATATAAATTTTCTACTAATTGTGTTTTATTTTCAGCAAGAATTCAACTGGAATGCCGATGATACGTTGTATATCTATCACAACTTTGTCCATAAAGTTATGGACAACTATGGGAAGCAGATCCATGAGTGGAAGAAGAAGTGGAAAATAAACAAGGTTTGTTTTTATTTATTAAACAATTTTTTAATTTATTAAAATATTTTTTAATTTATTTAACAATTTTTTTTAATTAAAAGGTCCCAAAGTCGATGAACCCCACCGTCTGGTTGGAGTTGGGTGTGCATTGGAGTAAGGATCAGACGAAATCAACTTCTTCCACAACTCCACCAACCGCAGGAGCGACCGTAAAGGGAAGGGCGTCTTCAGGCATAACTTGGGTGCTCAATCTATTGCCACCCTGGGGGATAGCATGGTAAGCTAGTCGCTTTTTATTCTATTATTTAAGTTTTTAAATTTTATTTAATGTGCATTTCTTCTAATTACTAATGTTTGTTTAATTTATGTTTTTCAAGGCGGAAGAAAATGAGGCGAGCGGTTGATGATCTCGCCCTAATGAAGAGGGCGATACCAACAAGAAGACCGCCAGATTGATGATGGTGTTGTGAGGGATGTGGTCACCCTCATCGACACTCAGGTGGAAGACGAGGTGTCTCAGCTTCAAACCGAGGATGACGATTCGACGGGTTCGACCTACTTGCCTCGGGTTCGGATCAACGAAATCGTTGAAGAGGTAAGTTTTTTTTTAAAGTTCAATTCAATTTTCTATTATTTAAAGTTTTTTCATCTTTTCTATTATTTAAATTTGACAATTTTCTATTTCAGTCGGTTCCAAAGAAGAAGGGACGTTTGTTCCGTTTGGGTCGTCGGTCCCGGTCAGTTCGTCTTACGCTGCACCACCGCCCTTTGTTGATCCGAAGCACTTATGGGTCAGTTGCGGACAAGGATGATCGCATATCTGCGTTGGAGACCCAGATGGCGACTCAACAGGCGAGCTTTGAGGCACAGAGGAAGCTGAACGAGCAAATGATGGAGATGATGAAGAGGTTGCACCCGAACGAGGTGTTCCCGAGCATTCCAGACCCGAACACCCAAAACCCGTAGTTTTTTTTTTCAAAAACTCGGAATGTTTTATTTTTATTTGTACTACTTTGAATTTTATATAATATGTTTTTCTATTTTAATTTTAATTTTATATTTTCGAATTTAAATTTCAAAAAAATTAATTTTTTTATAAAATTATTTTTTTAAAAAATTAATTTTTTTGGATATTCCGAGGAAGATTTCCCTCGGAATATTCCGACGACCACAGTTCTCGGAATAGTCCGACGACCATTGCCCTCGGAAAATTCCGAGGACTTTCTCCCTCGGAATAGTCCGACGACCATTGTCGTCGGAATATACCGAGGGAGAAAGTCCTCGGAATTTTCCGAGGGCAATGGTCGTCGGACTATTCCGAGGGAGAAAGTCATTGGAATTTTCCGAGGGCAAGCCTCCTCGGTATAATTCGTCGGAACTTCCGAGGATTTGTCCCTCGGAAGTGTCCTCGGTATATACCGAGGGCTTGCGTCCTCGGTATTTTCCGACGACTTTTCCGAGGAACAGTTGTCCTCGAAGTTTCCTCGGAATTTTGTTTCCTCGGAATTCCGTCAGAAAATTCCGAGGGAAATTGAAATTTCGAGGAGTTTTTTCCGAGGACAATTTTCCTCGGTATGTCGTCGGAATACGGTTATTCCGACGACATAACAACGATTTTGGCCCTCGGTATGAGCCTGTTTTCTTGTAGTGTTGGTTTTATAGTTTTCCTACCAGAAACACGAAATCTTCTTTTTTATGTCAACATACAAAATTTTATTTTTTGTCAAAAACTGAAAATATTGTTTTCTTATCGGATGTAAAATTTTATGTTCTCTCTAAAAACAAAAGAAATCTTGTTTTCGCCCCTCCCAAACTAAGTGTTTTTATTAAAATCATAAACTAATAGAATTTGTTTATTTAAAAATATTTAATAAAATATTTTTTGATTATGGTTTAGCTTATTCATGCACAATTAATAGAACTAAAAAAAAGGCTATGGAGGTTATATTATATAGATCTTAGCTGGCCAAAACTCTTCATTTAAAATCCATAGGCAAATGAAGAGGAAGCCCTAGCCGTCAGAGGGAGAGAGAACGCCATCAATATTTCAAACGGCTGGTTTTGGTGGCTCTGTTAGCATCGGAACCGGCCAATTCTCTTCTTTTATCTTTTGTGATCCATTGCTGCTTGTTTTGGGTGCCTTCTGCTGGGTTTTGGCTTGGATTTGATGATATCTAGGATGAGAGGGATGTTTTAAGCCTCAGATATGTGTTTCTTCATTCCCACTTCGAATTTAGAGTGTGTAGTTTATCAGTTGTTGTCAAGTTGAGGTTTGCTTTAGTTTTGAGTTGTGGTGCTTCTGTTTTCTCTTCGGTCGTTTGCAGTCATGATCGACTCGTTTTTGTCTGGTTCTAGCTTTTTGGTTTCGTCAGTGTGAGATGCATTTGATGTGGAAGTATCTACGAGACCTCTCCTTTATCCACCATGGATTGGGTGAGTTTTTCGAGACGAAGAAGTGGGTTTGATTTGCAGATTTTCTCTTCCGAGGAGGGTGACCAGTTTAGCTCAGTAGATCGCTACTCTGCCTAGCGAATGTCTGCATGTAAGACTTGTAACTCTTCGCCGGTGTTTTTCCCTTTAGGTTTCAAAGATCCTAGGTCTTTGAGCCTAGGTGTTTGGTTTTGATCTGGTTCTGCCTCGCTTCCGTTTTGCAACGGTCTCTGGTGTTGATATAATTTTATCCTCACACATTTTTTTACCAATGTTGCACCTATTTTGACTTGGTGGTGTATCCTTCATGGTTGGGTTTGCTTAAGTCAATGGTTCTTGGATTGTCTTTGGTCTCATGTTTCTCATGAGTGTCTGCGAGTTATGATCAGTCCATGAGTTCCAGATTTAGTACATATGGCTCTCTAATGCTCATTGTTAACTTTTGTCTCCTTTTTCGGCAATTACTTTCGCAGATATTCCTATTTTCTGCCGGTTTTTGTAATTCATGATGGATTTCATTATGAAGAATTTAATAAAATTTCAAGTTAAAAAAAAAAAATCCCTAGGCAAATCAACTTACAACTAGGTGTTTTCCTGCATTGATAAATTTGTAAAAATTTAAATTGTATTTAAAATTGAAAATTATTAATATTATATATTTTATTATTTTTGACCAATATCAAATATAAATTTGATTTAATTAAGCATAAAATTAAGAGAAAAATAATTTTGTTTATTTTAAATTATATTTAAGAATATGTATATATATATGTATATATTTAAAATTATAATCTTAGAATTTTTTTAATCTATTTCTTTTGGTTATATATATTAAATCAACTTATACAAAATTACTAAAAAGTTCATATAAAATTTGTATAGTTATCAAAAATTAAAACTAAACAATATTTATAAATAATGTCTAGGGGATATATATATATATATATATATATATACTATATAAAAACTGAAGGCATATGCCATTCAAAATTTTCATAAAAGATTTAAAGGGTTTTAAAATAACCCAAAACTTAAATTTAAAATGCAAATTCATATCCCAAATTTAATTAAATATAAAAGGACTTCAAAAAGTAGTAAAATTACAACTATCCTCTTATAAATAAACAAAAAACTGTAGATGCTTTACGGTTATAACTTTATAAAATTTTCTTGACACAATAAAGTCTTCTGTGAAAAGCTTTTTCGAGAAATATACTCACGTATTCATCTTAAATGAATTTATAAAATTTTGATAATCTATTATGATGGAGAAAAAATTGAAATTATGTAAATATAAATAATTTTAAATTATAGTTCATTTCGACCATACTGAAAACGGAGGAGGCGACGGTTTTAGAGCTCTGAACATCTAATCCAGATTGGATTCTCTGTTTTATGTAGGCGGATCTAGTACTTGTTCTTGTAGTCTTTTTTTTATCAATTCATTGTTTTACTAAACCCAAGAAAGATCATTCATTTTTCATCTTTAAAGCAATTTCTTCTTTTAATCTTGGGTTTATTTGATTATGTTCTTTCTATCATAATTAATCTTAAACTTTAATTGTGCTTTCAGAGTTTTCATGAAGATTAGTGATTAGTCACGTTTAAGAGCTATTATGTAATATACTTAACTAAAATATTGCACTAAATAAAGAGAATAAGTAAATATTTAATGATGTGATTTTTCATCCTTAAACTTGCATTGGTTTTTTAAGAGGTCAAAAGGTCTAGGAATGTATTTTTCGTAATGAAGTGTCTTTTTATTCTTAAAGTTGCGTTGGTTTTTAAAAGGATATCAAAATGTTTATGAATGTATTTTCATCTTAAAAGTTGTATAGATTTGTAAAGGGTTGTCGAAATGTTTAATGAAGTGTCTTTTTATCCTAAAACTGCATAAGTTTAATAGTTGTCTTTTCATTCATTTTATATCTGTTTTTATATATC
This sequence comes from Brassica carinata, assembly GCA_016771965.1. Taxonomy (NCBI): domain Eukaryota; kingdom Viridiplantae; phylum Streptophyta; class Magnoliopsida; order Brassicales; family Brassicaceae; genus Brassica; species Brassica carinata. Next base: position 42,684,252 of record CM028692.1, read on the forward strand.
AAAAGCAACTTTTTATATATCTACAAAAATTAGCGCAGTGCAATATTTTAAAATATTATAAATGTGCTTTTAGAAATATATATTGTAAATGTACCTTCAAAATATAAATACCTCAAATGTTAAAAGTTGTCACTATTCGAAGTGAGCCATGAAATATTATAAATAGTAATTTTCCAAGAGTCTTTAAGTGTAAATATTTCTCACTGTTATTTAATGGCTTAAAAAGAAAAAAGTGTGTGCAATTACCTACTTACAAATATTTGCAAGGTATCGAAATGAAACGACTTTCTAGAAGTATTTTCAATAGAAACATTGCAAATTGTAATATATTATTTTTTATATTTTTTATTTTTTGAAATTCTGAACTTTAAAACTAGTTTGAAAAATTCAAATATTTCTTAGTTTTCTTTTCATATTTCTTCGCAAAACTTCCAGATTTTTTTTTTGTGATCTTGTATCAACTCTCATAAGATGACCTATAATTAATCAAAATTACTATAGTGCTTAATATCCTTAATGTCCTTAACATCTAACATTAGCTTACTGTAACTTTCATAACCAAATATATTACATCTTCAGTAAAATATATATATATATATATATATATATATATATATATGTATATATATATATTTATGTTTTTCTGAACAAGCTACAATCTCAGAGAGATATAGGATAGATGGATCATGAACAAATGACACACTCTTCAGTGGTTATGGATGGACATGGAAAAATTCTAGAGGAGAAAATCAATTTTTAGGAGAAAGAAATCAACGAAGATGAATTTCATCACTACATTTGGATTCTTGAGACGCTATTATGGGCAATAGAGTGAATGCTACAGTTATTGACGTGTCTGGATTTTGGCATCAATTGTAAGGACCTAATCTCGATGATTCAAGATCCAGGAGCATGACCAAACTTTTGCACTGAACTGAAGGAGCTATCAAAACTGAATAATAGATTTCCAAACTTCTCGATTATGTTTATTCCTTGTTCTGAAAATGTATCATCTGATTCATTAGCTAAGATAGCAAAATCTTTTCATAGGGATATGTACTATATTGGTTGATTCTGTTCCGGTCTGGTTTCCTAGATCACTTCAAATTTGAATAATAGAATAACCGTTTGAAGAAAAAAGGGAAAAAGTTTAGAACCTTCATAATGATGTTTAGGGTTTCCATCAATAAGATATACGAAAGAATTTGACACATTTCACAATCCATGTAACTGAATATAAAATCAACTATTACAATATTTTTATAACTTACTAAAATTGTGTTATTATTTCATTTTAATTTTATCTCATGTATGCAAATATTATAGAAATTATTGAAGCCCATTTTATCTGTTAATTGATCAAAATATTATTTAGTATTTTTATATTATGTATTCGAGATTAGATTCCACATAACACAAATTTTGAAAAATAATGAAAATGCTTGATTGATATTTTCAGTATGATGTAAATACATTTGTTCATTACATATAATTTTTTGATTAAAATAAAGATGCCTACTGTAAATATAGTACAAAGAGAAAAAGTTATCAAAAATCTTTTTTTATCCATGTAGAGTTGTAAGATGTTTTTTTTAAAACTAAATAGAGTTGAAAGATTTTGAGTCCGTTGACTTTAGAGCTATGAATCATGTTTCAACATTAGAATGTTGGAAATAGTTTTCACCTTTCAGTTTGTTATTTTATTTTGATCATAGTACAACAACATAAAACTTATAAACTATAATACAGGAAAATTGTGTTTGTTTCATTATCATGATAATACAATATAATAATTAATCATAAACACAAAAATATTATAAAATGTGTTAAGAAGTCTTTAGTATATAGAAAATATGTTTTTTTGTTTTATTATTATCAAATACTGTGGAATAATAAATTACAAAAGGAAAAATATTAGAGAAAAAGTTTGAAAGAATTCCTAGGTACATTAGGTATGTTCATATAGAGGAAACAAATACAAAAGTTAGCATATTAAAAAGATATTCAAAAAAAAAAAATCAGAAACGGAAGGAACAAAAGAAACATTGAACTTGGGTTGGTGATGATACACAGTCATTAAATTCATCCTCATCCTCCAAGCTCTTGGAGACTATATATATCTCTCTCTTTCTCTTTTCTTCTCCAACATATCTTACTCGCTCTGATCAGGTTTCCCTTTTTACAAGTTGCACCAGCTGTGCTTAATTTTCGGCTGAGTTTACTGTTTCCAGGTTGCACCTTTCATCCTACCTCTAACTGGTTCTTTTTCAAAGAATTCTTCTTTTCTGGTATTGTTTCTACCACCATTGGCTTTGGTCTCGCTTTATCACACAGGTTCACACAGTCTTCGCATATGAACCTTGCGATTTTTCCGACTTTTTCCATAAGTTGGTTGAAGTGTAAGAAAATTTTGGAAGTTCTTATCATAGACTGAAGGACTTGCGTTATAAACCCGAGACCAAAATCAGTGGTGGTAGTACCATTACCATAGAAAAGAAGAGTGCTCTTTAATAAAGAACGGGTTATGGGTAGAAACGAAAGGTGTGACCTTGAAACAATAAACTCAGTCGAAAATTAATCAGATGAATACCCCGTGAAATTGCACATGATTTTCTTTCACAAATAATTTTTATATATTTTTTCTGTGTGTTCAGTATATTTATGTTCTTTAAATAAATAGTTTTGTTGTTATTTTGTATAATATATTTTGTTATACGTATCTATATATTTAATCTGGTATTTTATATTTTATATTTTATTTTTTATGGTTAAACTGGTAAAAGATATTAAATCAATTTATTAAAATAACCATTATTTTGTATAACATCTAAGTTAAAGTATCTGAAGCTTAATATTTCCACTATGCGTCATAACCATGTATAATGAACATTTTAATTAAAATTCGCTCCCTTCCACAACTAGAACAACACATCCATACGCCTATGAAGCTCATGTTACAACCTAAAATCTCACAATATATGGTCTCTCTTCTCACAGACGACTATCAGAAGTCGCATATTCGATTCTATGATTTTCCAAAAAAAAAATCAATTTCCAAAAAAATCCTAAGAAGTTTTTGTGGATTTAAGACAGCACTTGCGATAGGTTTACTCACAATAAAAGTTCATTCAAAACAGTTTTATTTTAGATGCAGTTATCCATTTACTGTAGGTTCTAGTTGTCGTCTTTTTGTGGGCTCATGTTTTTCGGCTATTTAGTTAATTCGTCGGCTTATGTATTAAAACTTGTTTTTTTCATTTGGGAATGAATTTCATTAGATCGAAAAAGACTCTATTAAAATAACTAAAACTTAAAAATCATCAGCCAATCAAATTATATTACTTTTCCTAAATTTTACCTGTAATTGACACCTAAGTAAAAATCAATTAATTTTCTCATCATTTTATATTTAATAATAAGATTTTTACTATTTTATTATTATTGTAAAAGAAAAATGTTATCAGTTTAACTAGCTGATGAGACGCAACGGCCTTTTGCCTCAACCTTTGGAGACTGCTGGCACTATGGGAAAGTCAATATCCTGAGTTTTGATCAGATTTTGACCCATTTATATGTGGGTCAACCAAGAGTTGTTGTGTTAACCTAGTTTGACTTACAAGGCCTTATAAATACATTTTAGATAAAAATCTATAGATATATCTCATTTTTCTCTTAAAAAACTGTCTACTTTTGTGAAAGATCATTCATTTTTCATCTTTAAAGCAATTTCTTCTTTTAATCTTGGGTTTTTTTGAATTATGTTCTTTCTATCGTAATTAATCTTAATTTTAATTGTATTTTTTTGAAGATTAGTGATTATTCACGTTTAAGAGCTATTCTGCAATACTTAACTAAAATATTGCACTAAGTAAAGAGAATAAGTAAATATTTCATGATGTAATTTTTCATCTTTAAACTTGCATTGGTTTTTAAGAGGTCAAAGTCTAGGAATGTATTTTCTGTAATGAAGTGTCTTTTTATTCTTCAAATTGCGTTGGTTTTTTAAAAGGTTATCAAAATGTTTATGAATGTATTTTCATCTTAAAAGTTATATAGATTTGTAAAGGGTTGTCGAAATGTTTAATGAAGTGTCTTTTTATCCTAAAATTGCATAAGTTTAATAGCTGTCTTTTCATTCATTTTAATATCTGTTTTTATATATCAATAGCAACATTTTTATATATCTACAAAAATTAGCACAGTGGAATATTTTAAAATATTATAAATGTGCTTTATGAAGTATATATTGTAAATGTACCTTCAAAATATAAGTACCTCAAATGTTGAAAGTCGTCACTGATATTACTCAAATTACCCTAATGAATGACTTTACTCTCTCAAATAAGAGGTTTAGTTGTAGTACTTAGGATCGAATCCATAGAGAGCTAGGGCACACAATAGATCTAATACTTATATGATTAAGTTAGGCAAGTAAATTGCAAAGTAAATTGCAGTGGTGAGCAAGGTAGTTGCTCGGTAGATAGAGAGTTGTTTGATGGAAGGATGGTTTTCTAGATCTAGGGTTTCTATTCAGGTAATCAGGATTATAATGATATAGTGGCTAATTGTTACTTGAAAGATATTATAGAACTCAAATGGGAGTACAAATCTACCAACTTCCGTTGTATAAAGAGACTTTTATCTAGATCTTGGATCTCAACCTTCGTTTATTGATCACAAGAAAGTGTCAATCGATTATTCATGAGGAATATCGATCGATACAACTTTTCACGCCGTCGATCGATTAATCTATTGGATTATCGATCGATGTCGCTTCCAGCAAGCTTTACGATCAGGTTGAATATGTGTTCACTAGGGTTCCTAAATCAACTTTAGTATGTTTCTAGCAATCCTAGCTCAATAGAATTCAGTTTAGAGAAAAGACCAAGCGTTAGCAATTGTGCCTAATGATCTTAAGATCAGGGTTCTAGTTCACGACTCTAGAACACAAGAACTAAGAACAAACCTATGATGAATATCACAACTTAGCAGTTATATATTTGGGGCTAATCCCTCATAACCTATTTAAACCTAAACCTAACAGGTGAATCTATTAAGACATGAAGTTTGTCACAGAAATCATAGAGAGAATAGATATAAAACTACAATAGATGAAAAAGCCAAAACCAATGGAGTTCCGAGAGGAATCTGAAGGAGTTCCTCTCTTCTCTCCACCCTAAAACTAAGAAAGAACAATAGAATAAAGCTTGGCCGTCAACAATGGCTTCAAAAATACATAAATAGGGTTTTAGGTCGTGCAGAGGCATCTTGGTAATTTGTGGTAACTTCTGGGTTTCAGTCGGTCATAAAATATACTCGGCCCACATTCTGGTATCTCCGTCGATCGATGTCAAGAGTGTTGCATCGATCGATATACGTTCCTCTTGTCGACAGCTTCCTCTCGCGAGGCAGACTGGCCACTCTTCGGCCAACTGGGCATAACTTCTTCTGCAGGATGTTGATTGACCTCAAACCGGTAGGATTGGAAAGCTAACTCAAAGCTCTATCTTATGTCAAAATATGAGCTCAATCTAACGTGTCTGTGCAGTTCTTCACTTCAAAAGACTCCAAAAGACTCCAAAAGACTCCAAAATCACCAAAGTTCTCCAAAACGTACCTGAACCTGAAGATATTCTAAAATGACTCCAAAACATAATAAACATATCTTAAAACACATATATATCATGGCTAAAAGTGGATAAAATTCATGGCATATCAGTCACTATTCGAAGTGAGCCATGAAATATTATAAAATAGTAATTTTCCAAGAGTCTTTACGTGTAAATCTTTCACAGTGTTATTTAAAGGCTTAAAAAGAAAAAAAGGGTGTGCAATTACCTACTTATCTAAATTAAACGATTTTCTAGAAGTATTTTAAATAGAAACATTGCAAATTGTAATATATTACTTTTTGTTTTTTTTTAATTTTTTTTTGAAATTCTGAACTTTAAAACTAGTTCAATAAATTCAAATATTTCTGAGTCTTCTTTTTATATTTCTTCGCAAAACTTCCAGATTTTTTTGTGATCTTGTATCAACTCTCATAAGATGACCTATAATTTATAAAAATTAATATATTGCATAATATCCTTAACATCTAAAATTAGCTTACTGTAACTTTCATAACCAAATATATTACATCTTCAGTAAATAATATATATATATATATATATATATATATATGTATATATTTATTTTTTTCTGAACAAGCTACAATCTCAGAGAGATGTATGATAGATGGATCATGAACACATGACACACTCTTCAGTGGTTATGGATGGACATGTTAAAATTCTAGAGGAGAAAATCAATTTTTGGGAGCAAGAAATCAAAGAAGAAGATTTCATCACTACATTTGGATCTTGAGACGCTATTATGGGCAACGGAGTAAATGCTATAGTTATTGACGTGTTAGGATTTTGGCATCAATTGTAAGGACCTAATCTCGAGGATTCAAGATCCAGGAGCATGACCAAACTTTTCCACTATACTGAAGGAGCTATCAAAACTGAATAATAGATTTCCAAACTTCTCGATTATGTTTATTCCTTGTTCTGAAAATGTATCATCTAATTCATTAGCTAAGATAGCAAAATCTTTTCATAGTGATCTGAACTATATTGGTTGATCTGTTCCGGTCTGGTTTCCCGGATCACTTCAAATTTGAATAATAGAATAACCATTTGAGAAAATAAAAGGAAACAGGTTTAGAACTTCCTTCATAATGATATTTAGGGTTTCCATCAATAAGATATACGAAAGAATTTGACACAGTTCACAGTCCATGTAACTGAATATACAATAACCTATTACAATATTTTTATAACTTACTAAAATTGTGCTATTATTTCAATTTAAATTTATCTTATGTATGAAAATATTATAGATATTTTTGAAACCCATTTTATCTGTTAATTGATCAAAATTTGTTCAAAATATTATTTAGTATTTTTAAATTAAGTTATCGAGATTAGATTCCACATAACACAAATTTTGCAAAATAATGGAAATGCTTAATTGATATTTTCAGTACGATGTAAATACATTTGTTCAATACATATAATTTTGCAATTAAAATAAAGATGCCTACTGTAATTATAGTAGAAACAGAAAAAGTTAGTCAAAAATCTCCTTTTTTTTATCCATATAGAGTTGTAAGATATTTTTTCTTAATCCCAAAGTTGTTAGATGTTGAGTCCGTTGACTTTAGAGCTATGAATCATGTTTCAACATTCAAATGCTGGACATAGTCTTCAGACGTTTCACCTTTCAGTTTGTTATTTTATTTTGATCATAGTACAAAAACATAAAACTTATAAAATATAATACAAGAAAATTGTGTTTGTTTTGCTATCATGATAGTACAATAGAATAACTAATCAAAAATAAAAATATTATAAAATGTGCTAAAAAGTCTTTAGTATATAGAAAATATATTTTTTTGTTTTATTATAATCAAATACTGTGGAATAATAAATTACAAAAGGAAAAATATTAGAGAAAAAGTTTGAAAAAATTCCTAGGTACATTAGGTATGTGCATATAGAGGAAACAAATACAGAAGTTAGCATAATTAAAAGATGTTCAAAAGAAAAAAATCAGAGAAGGAAGGAACAAAAAGAAACAATGAACTTGGGTTGGTGATGATACACAGTCATTTAAGTTCATCCTCATCCTCCTAGCTCTTGGAGACTATATATATCCATCTCTTTCTCTTTTTCTCCTCCAACATATCTTACTCTCTCTGATCAGGTTTCCCATTTTACAAGTTGCATTAGCTGTGCTTAATTTTTGGCTGAGTTTACTGTTTCAGAGTTGCACCTTTCATCCTACTTCTAACTGGTTCTTTTTCAAAGAATTCTTCTTTTCTGGTATTGTTGCTACCACCATTGGCTTTGGTCTCGCTTTATCACACAGGTCCGCAGCCTTCGCGTATGAACATTGCGATTTTTCTGACTTTTTCCATAAGTGGGTTGAAGTGTAGGAAAATTTGCAAGTTCTTATGCATAGACTGAAGGACTTGCGTTATAAACCCGAGACCAAAATCAGTGGTGGTAATACCATTACCATAGAAAAGAAGAGTGTTCTTTAGTAAATAACAGGATATAGGTAGATAACGAAAGGTGTGACCTTTAAACAATAAACTCAGTCGAAAATTAATCAGATGAGTACCCCGTGAAATTGCACATGATTTTCTTTCACAAATATTTTTATGTTTCTTTCTGTGTGTTCAGTATATTTATATTCTTTAAATAAATAGTTTTGTTGTTATTTTGTATAATATATTTTGTTATATGTATATTTAATCTGGTATTTTAAATTTTAATTTTTATGTTATAAACTGGCAAAAGATTTTAAATCTGTTTATTAAATCACCATTATTTTGTATAACATCTAAGTTAAAGTATCTGAAGCTTAATATTTCCACTATGCGTCATAACCATGTATAATGAACCTTTTAATTAAAATTTGCTCCCTTCCACAACTAAAATACATCCATACGAATATGAAGCTCGTGTTACAACCAAAAATCTCACAGTATATGGTCTCTCTTCTCCCAGACGACTGTCAGAAGTCGCAGATTCGATTCTATGATTTTCCAAAAAAATCCTAAGAAGTTTTTTGTGGATCTAAGACACCACTTGCGATAGACTTAGTCACAATAAAATTTTATCCAAAACAGTTTTCTTTTAGAGGCATTTATCCATTTACCGTAGGTTCTAGTTTTCGTCTTTTAGTGGGCTCATATTTCTAGGCTATTTAGTTAATTCGTCAGCTTATGTATTAAAACTTGTGTTTTCATTTGGGAATGAATTTCATTAGATGGAAAAAAGATTTGATTAAAATAACTAAAACTTAAAAAATCATCAGCCAATCAAATTATATTACTTTTCCTAAATTTTACCTGTAATTGACACCTAAGTAAAAATCAATTAATTTTCTCATCATTTTATATATACAGTAATAAGATTTTTACTATTTTATTTTTTTTTGTAAAAGAAAAATGTTACCAGTTTAACTAGCTGCTGAGACGCAACAGCCTTTTGTCTCAACCTTTGGAAACTGCTGGCACCATGGGAAAGTCAATCACCTGAGTTTTGACCAGATTTTTTACCCATTTATGTGGGGTCGACCAAGAGTTGTTGTGTTAACCTAGTTTGACTTTCAAGGTCTTATGAATACATTTTAGATAAAAATCTATAGATATATCTCATTTTTCTCTTAAAAAACTGTCTACTTTTGTGAAAGATCTTTCATTTTTCATCTTTAAAGCAATTTCTTATTTTAATTTTGGGTTTATTTGAATTATGATCTTTCTATCATAATTAATCTTAATTTCTAATTGGAGTTTTTATGAAGATTAGTGATTAGTCACGTTTAAGACCTATTCTGCAATACTTAACTAAAATATTGCACTAAGTAAAGAGAATAAGTAAATATTTAATGATGTGATTTTCATCTTTAAACTTGCATTGGTTTTTAAGAGGTCAAAGAGTGTAGGAATGTATTTTCCGTAATGAAGTGTCTTTTTATTCTTAAAGTTGCGGTTGTTTTTAAAAGGTTATCAAAATGTTTATGAATGTATTTTCATCTTAAAAGTTGTTTAGATTTGTAAAGGGATGTCGATATGTTTAATGAAATGTCTTATTATCCTAAAATTGCATAAGTTTAATAGCTGTCTTTTCTTTCATTTTATATCTGTTTTTATATATCAATAGCAACTTTTCATATATCTTCAAAAATTAGCGCAGTGAAATATTTTAAAATATTATAAATGTGCTTTTTGAAATATATATTTTAAATGAACCTTTAAAATATAAGTACCTCAAATGCTGAAAGTCGTCAGTATTCGAAGTGAACCATGAGATATTATAAATATTAATTTTCCAAGAGTCTTTAAGTGTAAATCTTTCACAGTGTTATTTAATGGCTTAAAAAGAAAAAAGTGTGTGTAATTACCTATTTACAAATATTTTTAAGGTATCTAAATGAAACGAATTTCTAGAAGTATTTTAAATAGAAACTTTGCAAATTGTAATACATTATTTTTTATATTTTTATTTTTTTGAAATTCTGAACTTTAAAACTAGTTCTATAAATTCAAATATTTATTATCTTCTTTTTTATATTTCTTCTCAAAACTTCCAGATTTTTTTTGTGATCTTGTATCAACTATCATAAGATGACCTATAATTTATAAAAATTAATATATTGCAGAATATCCTTAACATCTAAAATTAGCTTACTGTATAAGACACGTTTTAGTGTATCAAAGATATACGAAAGAATTTGACACAGTTCACAATCCATGTAAATGAATATACAGTAACCTATTACGATATTTTTATAACTTACTAAAGTTGTGCTATTATTTCAGTTTAAATTTTTCTTAAGTATTAAAATATTATAGAAACTGTTGAAGCCCATTTTATCTGTTAATTATCAAAACTAGAACTTTTCACCGCACTACGCGCGGTTTATACTTTTAAATTTATTAGTTTATAATTTTTGATATTATGTAAATTGTTTTGTTTATGTTTGTATTTTTATATATTTTATTTGTTAAATAGTTTTCATTATTAAAAAAAAATTGGAGTATGACTTAAAAAAAACTATTTTGTACTACATACTTTTTCATATTATAAAATAGATTTATAATTCATACAACTCAGAATTGAGTAGAATAAATTATTTTGATGTTTGTTTTTGGTAATTATCATTTGAACTTGAAATAATCATTATATAGAAATTAAGTAAACCCTTATTATTAGTATTATGTTTGATGCATTGTTTCGATTAATTTATAATATTAGTTAATGTGTTTTTATCTGTATATATTGTAAGATTAATGTTTGTACCACCATAATTTATCTTTCCGCTCTTTGATGTTTAATAATTTGGTGAAAAATATATTTTCAGTATAAACTCAATATATTGATATTTGATAAATTAATAAACACATTACATTTATAAATTTCTTAAATCCCGAATCGGACAGATTCAAATACAACAAAATTCGATAAGATAATAATATAATATTTTTAGAAAATTCTATGTAAATTTATAGTCCCAATAAAATCATAAATAATAACTTTTATATATAAGATTATTATAAGTACGAACAAAATACTGTATTTTTTTAATTCATGATGAAGTTCATTTATATATTTACTAAACACTTCAAGATATTTTGATAATATTTTTTTTTTACAACAAAGAAATTACTCTACTAAGAAACCACCGGATCGGAGAGCCAAACAGGAGGTATGGAATCAACATATAACATAGCTAAAGGAGAACTCCTTGCACCACGTGCACGCTTGTCCGCCATTGTGTGTTTGTGTCCTTGGAATATGTATGATCTTGAAATTAGGAACGAAAGTCTTACTGCGGCAAAACTCCTCCATATGTGTAGCAAAAGCCGGCCAATCCTCAGGTGACGACACCATCTTCACCAGCTGAGAACAATCCGTCGCAAAAACTACTTCTGGTAACTACAGGGTCTTCATGCACTCCATCGTCCAAATCAGTGCTTCACATTCCGCATTTTGATAATATTTAATAAAATCATATCTAAAACCGCATTTAAATTGTATGAAACATATTTTGCATACATCAAAAATGATATAAAATTCGAATTTTTAAATTTAATTAATATATATATATGCAAAATCAACTATTTTGTATTTTGTTAAAATGTATTGTAAAATAGAATTTTTTGTAAATTAATAATTTTATAAATTAGTAAAATATCACAGTCCCAAAATTGTTAACTAAGATTACTGTACATTCTGAGATAAAAAAATCATTTTATAATTCAAAATTATTTACTTATTGAAAATTCTGAATCTAGTTTTTTAAAATAAATTATATTGTTATGGTGTTTGAATGTAGCATTTGCCTCCATTTACACACTCCATGCTTAATGACCTGTGAAGCCAAATACCTCAACTAATATTTCCCCCCATAATAATTATCCTATCCATTTTTAATAAATATATTAGTCTTATTTCTATGGTTTTGTGGTTAATCTTGAGTTTCTACTGTTATTGTTGCTCTTTTCCCAAATACCTTTATTTATTTAGTTATTGGGCAGAAGAAGCTTAAAGAAATTTAAAGAACCAAAGTAACTAATCATTTTCCAAATCTTATGTAGATTATATATATATATATACATCAACTTTATTACAAAATCTTTCTCCCACTATGCTACCATATATAAAAATATAAAATATCACTTTCTTTTAAAATGTAATTAAATTTATGGCTAGTGCGTATGATACAACCTCTGAGATGAAAAACATTTTTATAGAAACTAAAAGCTACATGTGTTCTTAGAGTAGGAAAACATTACTCAAAAGATGATCTAAATCACATAATTGGTGGAACTGTGAGGAAGTTGCTTATTTTTTCTTTTCATATTCAGACTACAAAGCGTAGATGTATAAGATATCCTCGTCACAGTATAACTATTATCCCCATTTCCATATATTTGGAGTGGATTTCATGATTTCTATAACCTTGAGCTTCATATGGTCGACCCAATCTTTCGGACTGAGAAATCTACAAAGAAAAGCAACTTTTATGCTACTCATTTAATCAAGTTAGCATTGCTACAACATACACTATTAGCCCTCACCTCTATAACTTAAAATTAGAAGCCACATTTATGGTCAAATCCATATCCCTTTGCCTGGTAAGAAGAGTAAATTTTTAGTATTACAGTAGCCATTCAAGAAGTCCTTACAGCGACATAAACGTAGCTATTTGACGGTACCAAACAAAACAAAAATGAAATGGCTCTTTTATCTACTGAAAACCACATTACCTTGTCATACAAAAACGTGTTATCTTGGAGGACATGCGTTGCAACAATTGGATCTAGGATAATACAAAATCTTTTGGAACAAACACAAGTTTACACACTCCTCCATGCTTAAGATGAAAATATAACATAATCAGACAAAGTTGGTAGCTTCAAGATTTTCCACCCATGTATGCAAGATACTGCATGAGAATATTTATGCTCTCTGTCTTCCCCACACCACTTTTTCTTCTCACCAAGACCGCATGGATTACTCCCTCGTTGATCATTTTACTAAATATTACATTCTTGTTGATTCGAGGTCCGAAAACAATACGGTATGCAAAAGAAAGTAGTTAGAAAGTGTCATCGATGAAACATAAGACTACATGTATGCAGGCTTAAGTCACCAAAATCAGGGCCCTTATATTTTTCCGCTATCTTATTTCCATGTTGGTGGTGCAATCTTTTTAAAGGATTCACAGCTATGAGCATATTCCTTGTGTATGCATGTAACCGTTTCAGTAACAAATTTACTTGGATTGTGCAGTAATCGTAACATCAAATAAATGATTGTAAGCTACTGTAACAATTAAGAAAAAAGTAAAGGCCATATGCTTACATATATTTAGTTTGCATTGTACAGGGACTTAACACTAAGAAGAACCCCAGATCATGCAAACACGCAAGCTTTGTCATGTCGTTCACACCAGAATCAAGAAACTGAGGATCCTTGGGGTAGACATCATTTACTTTTGCAACAACCTACATAACAAATATGAGCACTTTAGGTTATCATTATGTAGCTTAAGATCCAAGCAAATTTATGCTATCATTATGCATTTTTATTTTAGAAAGGGGGCCTGACCGTCTTGGTTTGGCAGTTTACATTGATCTCTTCATCGTTAGCTTCAACTACATCTCCATATATCCAGGCTTCATCAGTATCTCCTATACAGACGTGTCATCACAAAACCACCTTTACTTACGCAGCCTCATAAAAAGGTGAAATTTGAGCAAGACGAAGAAATTACAATGCAGATTAAAGAAGAGTCTCGTACCATTGTTACAACCACATTTGGTTAGATTTTCATAGAAACAGTCCCGCTTGAAGGTTCCAAAAATCAGTGCGAACCCATTCAAAAGGTGTTTCGCAACCATAGATCAAACGATGAATCAAACAGAAAATATTTCAAGGGTGTTTTATTATCTCATGGCTTTAAAATCTCTGATAGACGCAAGAAAAAATCAACTGATTAAGGCTACCTTTAACCCTTACAACTTTTCCCTTTCCATCGATTATGAGCAATTATAATTGCCAGAAAACTACAGGTTTCGCAGAAACAAAGAAATTTTCTCGCGTTTCCAGCATCATCTTGTTCCAACAAATTAAGAAATTCCTCAGCCTGGACCAAAGAAAACAATACATTAGCACATAGATTAGTTAAACAATGTAAAATTACGCTATGTCCTGAAACCCAATGTGTCGTACACTATATTGATTTTTAGAGACATAACCTGTCTGTGAGCGTCTTGCTAGGAAGAATATATGTAAGCTTCTACAAATGGTTTATATAAGAGAAACAAAAGGAGGTGGAAAGATTGCATCGCTCATCAAGACAGGAAATATGAAAAGATTGAAAGTGGATCTTTATAACTCCAAAGAAACGGAAATTTTCAGAAATCAATCGGCAACGACGATGGAGAAGTGGAAGAGGCGAAACATCGACGCTAGTGAGGAAAGAAAGATTGGGTTGATGGGCTGACAGGAAATGTTAACAGATCACATGAAAAGCCCGTATAAATTATGTGTTGAGTAAAATAGTAAATGACGTGGCATAACAAAGACTTGTGAATGGTCGATTATTTAATCCTACGTGGATGGCCTCTCTATTGAGTATATCCACCTTTTAGTATAGTCAGATTTGATCAAAATATTATTTAGTATTTTTACATTATGTTATCGAGATTAGTTTCCACATAACACAAATTTTGCAATATAATGAAAATTCTTGATTGATATTTTCAGTACGAGGTAAATACATTTTTGTTCAATACATATAATTTTGCGATTAAAATAAAGATGTCTACTGTAAATATAGTAAAACAGAAACAGTTGTCAAAAATCTATTTTTTTATCCATGTAGAGTTGTAAGTTGTTTTTAATTAAACTAAATAGAGTTGTGAGATATTGAGTCAGTTGACTTTAGAGCTATGAATCATGTTTCAACATTCGAATGCTGGACATAGTTTTCAGACTTTTCACCTTACAGTTTGTTATTTTATTTCGATCATAGTACAACAACAAAAAACTTATAAAATATAATACAGGAAGATTGTGTTTGTTTTCTTATCATGATAGCACAATATAACAATTAATCAAATATAAAAACATTATAAAATGTGTTAAGAATTCTTAGTATATAGAAAATATGTTTTTTTATTATTATCAAATACTGTGGAATAATAAATTATAAAAGGAAAAATATTAGAGAAATTTTTTGAAAGAATTTCTAGGCACATTAGGAATCTGCATATAAAGGAAATAAATACAGAAGTTAGCATAATAAAAAGATATTCAAAGGAAAAAAGATCTGTGAAGGAAGGAACAAAAGGAAACATTGAACTTGGGTTGGTGATGATACACAGTCATTTAAGTTCGTCCTCATCCTCCTAGCTCTTGGAGACTATATATATCTCTCTTTCTTTTCTTCTCCAACATATCTTACTCTCTCTGATCAGGTTTCCCGTTTTACAAGTTGCATTAGCTGTGCTTAATTTTTGACAGAGTTTACTGTTTCAGGGTTGCACCTTTCATCCTACCTCTAACAGGTTCTTTTTCAAAGAATTCTTCTTTTCTGGTTTGTTGCTACCAATAATTGCTTTGGCCTCGCTTTATCACACAGATTTGCAGTCTTCGCGTATGAACCTTGCGGTTTTTCCGACTTTTTCCATAAGTGGGTTGAATTGTAGGAAAATTTGCAAGTTCTTATGCATAGACTGAAGGACTTGCATTATAAACCCGAGGCCAAAATCAGTGGTGGTAGTACCATTACCAACGAAAAGAAGAGTGCTCTTTAATAAAGAACGGGTTATGGGTAGAAAACGAAAGGTGTGACCTTAAAACAATAAACTCAGTCGAAAATTAATTAGAAGAATACCCAGTGAAATTGCATATGATTTTCTTTGACAAATATTTTTTTAAATGTTTTTTCTTTATGTTCAGTATATTTATATTCTTTAAATAAATAGTTTTGTTGTTATTTTGTATAATATATTTTGTTATACGTATGTTTATATATAATCTGGTATTTTCTATTTTAATTTTTATGTTATAAACTGGTAAAAGATTTTAAATCAGTTTATTAAAATCACCATTATTTTGTATAACATCTAAGTTAAAATATCTGAAGCTTAATATTTCCACTATGCGTCATAACCATGTATAATGAACAAATTTAATTAAAATTTGCTCCCTTCCACAACTAGAACAACAACTAAAACACATCCATACGAATATGAAGCTCATGTTACAACCAAAAATCTCACAATATATGGTCTCTCTTCTCACAGATGACAGAAGTCGCAAATTTGATTCTATGATTTTCCAAACAAACAATTTCCAAAACAAATTCTAAGATGTTTTTATGGATCTAAGACACCACTTGCGATAGGTTTAGTCACAATAAAAATTTATTCAAAACAGATTTCTTTTAGAGGCAGTTATCCATTTACTGTAGGTTCTAGTTGTCGCCTTTTAGTGGGCTCATGTTTCGGGCTATTTAGTTAATTCTTCAGCTTATGTATTAAAACTTGTGTTTTCACTTGGGAATAAATTTCATTAGATGGAAAAAAGACTTGATTAAAATAACTAAAACTTAAAAATCATCAGCCAATCAAATTATATTACTTTTCCTAAATTTTACATGTAATTGACACACCTAAGTAAAAATCAATTAATTTTCTCATCATTTCATATATACAATAATAAGATCTTAACTATTTTTTGTTTTTGTAAGAGAAAAATGTTACCAGTTTAACTAGCTGCTGAGATGCAACGGCCTTTTGTCTCAACCTTTGGAGACTGGTTGCACCATGGGAAAGTCCATCTCCTGAGTTTTGACCAGATTTTTATCCATTTATATATGGTTCACCAAGAGTTGTTGTGTTAACCTAGTTTGACTTTCAAGGTCTTTACATTTTAGATAAAAATCTATAGATATATCTCATTTTTCTCTTAAAAAACTGTCTACTTTTGTGAAAGATCATTCATTTTTCATCTTTAAAGCAATTTCTTCTTTTAATCTTGGGTTTATTTGAATTATGTTCTTTCTATCATAATTAATCTTAATTTTTAATTGGAGTTTTAATGAAGATTAGTGATTAGTCACGTTTAAGAGCTATTCTCCAATACTTAACAAAAAATGTTGGGGTCGAAATCGGATATGACAAAGTTGACATCCAAATGTTCGTAAAAAGTAACATAAGATTTTTACGCTCGAGAAAGGAAACTTATATGAAGAACTTGCGGTAAAATCCTGTTTTAAAGAATTCAAACAGCGATTTCTTAAAACAACGACACAATTCTATCATTGGTCCAAACGTCCGTAAACAACATCTCAAGCATCGTATCATTGCGACAGCCTCGGACGCTTGGACGATGGGTTCTCACAACAAAGTTTTCAGTCCACGGCGCAAACTCGGTCACGATGGCGACCGAGTCACTAACAAGAGCTCGGTTGCTTTAGCGATCAAATCACGAAACGAAACTCGGTCGCTATAGCGACCAAACATGCATGCATCCGGTCTTTCCGAAGGCCCGAAGTCTTCGAAATGGCGATAAGGCGTAACACTATGCAGTCTCGACTATCCTCATTACAACCTTCTCGCAAACCACGGCTTAACCATTTCTTGATTTCCAATCAAGTGGAATCATTGGTCTGGTTTTACGATAAAAACCGCGGAGATTATCTTTATCAAAGAAGCCGTAATAACGCCCGAATCAAAAGACGGTCCAAGGAGTCCTAAAACTTGATTCGAGGCCCACTTACGATTTCTTAAAACCCATAAACGCTATGACGATTATGCTTGGTGAGATAAACATCAAATTCCGCGGATAAAAGGAAAGTTTCCGCAGATAACCATGAAGATCGGAAAAATGGAATATCTCCATTTTTGGACTATGACGGCTTAAGGGCAAAAGAGGAAGGCGTAAACCGACGTAGAAGGGAGTATAAAAGGAGTTCAAGACGAGAGGCATAAAAAAAGAACTTTTTCACAGCAGACTTAGCACTTATAGCAATTTAGGCATTTTTCCGTTTTTGTTATTCGAGCTGCGACTCAATTAGGTTTAGCCGCCTTTGGGTATTAGACTAGGAATCTCGCCGACAGCTCTCGTAGCGGAAGCATCTTACCTTGTTGTTACGCTCAAACGCGAATTCGGAAATAAGATCTTTCTTTGCTCTTTTTACGATTTCTTATCATTATTCTCGTTTTATTTCGTGTTCTGATTGCTTGGCGTGTGGTTTCTCAGATATCCGAGACCTCAGGGAAATTAGGGTTTTCCTACTTTCCTTATTTATACGAAATATTGACGGTGCGAATTTCGGTTCCCACAATAAAGAGAATAAGTAAATATTTAATGATGTCATTTTTCATCTTTAAACTTGCATTGGTTTTTAAGAGGTCAAAAAGTCTAGGAATGTATTTTCCGTAAAGAAGTGTATTTTTATTCTTAAAGTTGTGTTGGTTTTTAAAAGGTTATCAAAATGTTTATGAATGTATTTTCATCTTAAAAGTTGTATAGATTTGTAAACGGATGTCGAAATGTTTAATGAAGTGTCTTTTTATCCTAAAATTGCATAAGTTTAATAGCTGTCTTTTCTTTCATTTTTATATCTGTTTTTTATATATCAATAACAACTTTTTATATATCTTCAAAAATTAGCGCAGTGCAATATTTTAAAATATTATAAATGTGCTTTTTGAAATATATATTGTAAATGTACCTTCAAAATATAAGTACCTCAAATGCTGAAAGTCGTCAGTATTCGAAGTGAGCCATGAAATATTATAAATATTAATTTTCCAAGAGTTTTTAAGTGTAAATCTTCCACAGTGTTATTTAATGGCTTAAAAAGAAAAAAAGTGTGTGTAATTACCTACTTACAAATATTTGTACGGTATCTAAATGAAACGACTTTCTAAAAGTATTTTATATAGAAACATTGCAAATTGTAATATATTATTTTTAAAATTTTTAATCTTTTGAAATTCTGAACTTTAAAACTAGTTCTATAAATTCAAATATTACATAGTCTTTTTTTTATATTTCTTCGCAAAACTTCCAGATTTTTTTTGTGATCTTTTATCAACTCTATAAGATGACCTATAATTTATCAAAATTAATATATTGCATAATATCCTTAAATATCTAACATTAGCTTACTGTAACTTTCATAACCAAATATATTACATCTTCAGTAAATAATATATATATATATTTATTTATTTATGTTTTTCTGAACAAGCTACAATCTCAGAGAGATGTATGATAGATGGATCATGAACACATGACACACTCTTCAGTGGTTATGGATGGACATGGAAAAAATCTAGAGGAGAAAATCAATTTTTGGGAGCAAGAAATCAACGAAGAAGAATTTCATCACTACATATGGATCTTGAGAGGCTCTTATGGACAATGGAGTGAACGCTACAGTTATTGATGTGTCGATTTAGGCATCAATTGTAAGGACCTAATCTCGAGGATTCAAGATCCAGAGCATGACCAAACTTTTCCACTATACTGAAGGAACTACAAAACTGAATAATAGATTTCCAAACTTCGATTATGTTTATTAATCCTTGTTCTGAAAATGTACCATCTGATTCATTAGCTAAGATAGCAAAGTCTTTTCATAGGGATATGTTCTATATTGGTTGATCTGTTCAGGTCTGGTTTCCCGAATCACTTCAAATTTGAATAATAAAGTAACAGTTTGAGGAAAAAAGGAAAAAAAGTTTGGAACTTTCTTCATAATGATGTTTAGGGTTTGCATCAATAAGATATACGAAAGAATTAGAAACATTTCTCAATCCATGTAACTGAATATGCAATTAACTATTACAATATTTTTATAAATTACTAAAGTTGTGTTATTATTTCAATTTAATTTATCTTATGTATGGAAATATTATGAAATTGATGAACCCCATTTTATCTGTTAATTGATTAAAATTTGATCAAAATATTATTTAGTATTTTTAAATTATGTTTCCGAGATTAGATTCCACATAACACAAATTTTGCAAAATAATGAAAATGATTGATTAATATTTTCAGTATGATGTAAATACATTTGTTCATAACATATAATTTTGTGATTAAAATAAATATGCCTACTGTAAATATAGTACAAACAGAAAAGTTGTCAGAAATCTTTTTTTATCCATGTAGAGTTGTAAGATGTTTTAAAAAAAAAACTAAATAGAGTTGTAAAATGCTGAGTCCGTTGACTTTAGAGCTATGAATCATGTTTCAACATTCGAATGTTGGATATAGTTTTCAAACTTTTCACCTTTCAATTTGTTATTTATTTCGATCATAGTACAACAACATAAAACTTATAAAATATAATACAGGAAAATTGTGTTTGTTTTGTTATCATGATATTACAATAGAATAATTAATCATAAAAATGAAAATATTATAAAATGTGTTAAGAAGTCTTTAGTATAAAGAAAATATGATTTTATATTTTATTATTATCAAATACTGCGGAATAATAAATTACAAAAGGATAAATATTAGAGAAAACGTTTGAAAGAATTCGTAGGTACATTAGGTATGTGCATATAGAGGAAAAAAATACATAAGTTAGCATAATAAAAAGATATTCAAATGAAAAAAAAAATCTGAGAAGGAAGGAACAAAAAGAAACATTGAACTTGGGTTGGTGATGATACACAATCATTAAGTTCATCCTCATCCTCCAAGCTCTTGTAGACTATATATATATATATATATATATATATATATCTTTCTCTTTTCTTCTCCAACATATCTTACTCTCTCTCTGATCAGGTTTCCCTTTTTACAAGTTGCACCAGGTGCGCTTAATTTTCGGCTGAGTTTACTGTTTCCATGTTGCACCTTTCATCCTACCTGTAACTGGTTCTTTTTCAAAGAATTCTTCTTTTCTTGTATTGTTGCTACCACCATTTGCTTTGGTCTCGCTTTATCACACAGGTTCCCAGTCTTCGCATATGAACCTTGCGATTTTTCGACTTTTCCATAAAAGGATTGAAGTATAGGAAAATTTGCAAGTTCTTATGCATAGACTGAAGGACTTGCGTTATAAACCCGAGACCAAAATAAGTTGTAGTAGGACCATTACCATAGAAAAGACGAGTACTCTTTAATAAAGAACGGGTTATGGGTAGAAAACGAAAGGTGTGACCTTGAAACAATAAACTCAGTCGGAAATTAATCAGATGAGTACTCCGTGAAACTACACATGATTTTCTTTCACAAATATTTTTATATGTGTTTTTGTGTGTTCAATATATTTATATTCTTTAAATAAATAGTTTTGTTGTTATTTTGTATAATTTATGATGTTATACGGATATTTATATTTAATCTTTTATTTTATATTATTTTTTATGTTATAAACTGGTAAAATTTTAAATCAGTTTATTAAAATCACCATTATTTGTATAACATCTAAGTTAAAGTATCTGAAGCTTAATATTTCCACTATGCGTCATAACCATGTATAATGAACCTTTTAATTAAAATTTGCTCTCTTCCACAACTAGAACAATACATTCATACTACTATGAAGCTCATGTTACAACCAAAAATCTCACAATATATGGTCTCTCTTCTCCCTGACGACCAGAAGTCGCAGATTCGATTCTATGATTTTCCAAAAATCATTTTCCAAAAATCATAAGATGTTTTGTGGATTTAAGACACCACTTGCGATAGGTTTAGTCACAATAAAAGTTTATTCAAAACAGTTTTTTAGAGGCAGTTATCCATTTACTGTAGGTTCTAGTTGTCAACTTTTTGTGGGCTCATGTTTCTAGGCTATTTAGTTAATTCGTCAGCTTATATATTAAAACTTGTGTTTTCATTTGGGAATGAATTTCATTAGATGGAAAAAGACTTGATTAAAATAACTAAAACTTAAAAATCATCAGCCAATCAAATTATATTACTTTTCCTAAATTTTACATGTAATTGACACCTAAGTAAAAATCAATTAATTTTCTCATCATTTTATATATACAGTAATAATATTTTTACTATATTAGTGTTTTTGTAAAAGAAAAATGTTACCAGTTTAACTAGCTGCTGAGATGCAATGGCCTTTTGTCTCAACCTTTGGAGACTGATGGCACCATGGGAAAGTCAATCTTCTGAGTTTTGACCAGATATTTTACCCATTTATATGTGGGTCGACCAAGAGTTGTTGTGTTAACCTAGTTTGACTTTCAAGGTCTTATAAATACATTTTAGATAAAAATCTATAGATATATCTCATTTTTCTCTTAAAACTGTCTACTTTTGTGAAAGTTCATTTTTCATCTTTAAAGCAATTTCTTCTTTTAATATTGGGTTTATTTGAATTATGTTCTTTCTATCATAGTTAATATTAATCTTTAAATTGGAGTTTTCAAGAAGATTAGTGATTAGTGACGTTTTAGAGCTATTATGCAATACTTAACTAATATATTGCACAAAATAAAGATAATAAGTTAATATTTAATGATGTGATTTTTATTCTTAATGTTGTGTTGGTTTTTAAAAGGTTTTCAAAATTTTTATGAATGTATTTTCATCTTAAAAGTTGTATAGATTTGTAAAGGGTTGTCGAAATGTTTAACGAAGTGTCTTTTTATCCTAAAATTGCATAAGTTTAATAGCTGTCTTTTCATTCATTTTTATATCTGTGTTTATATATCAATAGCAACTTTTTTATATGTCTACAAAAATTAGTGCAGTGCAGTATATTACAATATTATAAATGTGCTTTTTGAAATATATAATGTAAATATACCTTCAAAATATAAGTACCTCAAATGTTGAAAGTCGTCACTATTCGAAGTGAGCCATGAAATATTATAAATAGTAATTTTCCAAGAGTCTTTAAGTGTAAATCTTTCACATTATTATTTAATGGCTTAAAAAGAAAAAAGTGTGTGCAGTTACCTACTTACAAATATTTGTAAGGTATCTAAATGAAACGACTTTCTAGAAGTATATTAAATAGCTACATTGCAAATTGTAATATATTATTTTTATATTTTTAATTTTTGAAATTCTTAACTTTAAAATAGTTTGATAAATTCAAATATTTCTTAGTCTTCTTTTCATATTTCTTCGCAAAACTTCCAGATTTTTTTTTGTGATCTTGTATCAACTCTCATAAGATGACCTCTTAATTTATCAAAATTAATATAGTGCTTAATATCCTTAACATCTAACATTGGCTTACTGTAACTTCCATACCCAAATATATTACATCTTCAGTAAATTATGTATATATATATATATATATATATATGTTTTTCTGAACAAGCTACAATCTCAGACAGATGTATGATAGATTGATCATGAACACAAACAAACTCTTCAGTGGTTATGGATGGACATGGAAAAATTTTAGAGGATAAAAACAATTTTTGGGAGCAAGAAATAAACGAAGAAGAATTTCATCACTACATTTGGAACTTGAGACGCTATTATAGGCAATGGAGTGAATGCTACAGTTATCGACATGTCAGGATTTTGGTATCAATTATAAGGACCTAATCTCGAGGATTCAAGATCCAGGAGCATGACCAAACTTTTCCACTGAACTGAAGGAGCTATCAAAACAGAATAATAGATTTCCAAACTTCTCGATTATGTTTACACCTCGTTCTGAAAATGTATCATCTGATTCATTAGCTAAGACGGCAAAATATTTTCATAGGGATTTGTACTATATTGGTTGATCTGTTCCGGTCTGGTTTCCCGGATTCCTTCAAATTTGAATAATAGGATAACCGTTTGAGGAAAAAAGGAAACAAAGTTTAGAACTTCCTTCATAATGATGTTTAGGGTTTCCATCAATAAGATACACGAGAGACATTTGACACATTTCACAATCCATGTAACTGAATATACAATCAACTATTTCAGTTTAATTTTATCTTATGTATACAAATATTATAGAAATTGTTGAAGACCATTTTATCAGTTAGTTGATCAAAATATTATTTAGTATTTTTACATTATGTTTTCGAGATTAGATTCCACATAACACAAATTTTGCAAAATAATGAAAATGATCGATTGATATTTTCAGTATCATGTCAATACATTTGTTCATTACATATAATTTTGTGATTAAAATAAAGATGCCTACTGTAAATATACTACAAACAGAAAAAGTTATCAAAAATCTTTTTTAATCCATGTAGAGTTGTAAGATGTTATTTTGATCATAGTACAACAACATAAAACTTATAAAATATAATACAGGAAAATTGTGTTTGTTTTATTATCATGATAGTATAGAATAATTAATCATAAAACAAAATATTATAAAATGTGTTAAGAAGTCTGTAGTATATAGAAAATATGTTTTTGTTTTATTATCATGATAGTATAGAATAATTAATCATAAAACAAAATATTATAAATGTGCTTTTTGAAATATATAATGTAAATATACCTTCAAAATATAAGTACCTCAAATGTTGAAAGTCGTCACTATTCGAAGTGAGCCATGAAATATTATAAATAGTAATTTTCCAAGAGTCTTTAAGTGTAAATCTTTCACATTATTATTTAATGGCTTAAAAAGAAAAAGTGTGTGCAGTTACCTACTTACAAATATTTGTAAGGTATCTAAATGAAACGACTTTCTAGAAGTATATTAAATAGCTACATTGCAAATTGTAATATATTATTTTTATATTTTTAATTTTTGAAATTCTTAACTTTAAAATAGTTTGATAAATTCAAATATTTCTTAGTCTTCTTTTCATATTTCTTCAAAACTTCCAGATTTTTTGTGATCTTGTATCAACTCTCATAAGATGACCTCTTAATTTATCAAAATTAATATAGTGCTTAATATCCTTAACATCTAACATTGGCTTACTGTAACTTCCATACCCAAATATATTACATCTTCAGTAAATTATGTATATATATATATATATATATATATATATATATATATATATATATGCAAAATCAACTATTTTGTATTTTGTTAAAATGTATTGTAAAATAGAATTTTTGTAAATTAATAATTTTATAAATTAGTAAAATATCACAGTCCCAAAATTGTTAACTAAGATTACTGTACATTCTGAGATAAAAAAATCATTTTATAATTCAAAATTATTTACTTATTGAAAATTCTGAATCTAGTTTTTTAAAATAAATTATATTGTTATGGTGTTTGAATGTAGCATTTGCCTCCATTTACACACTCCATGCTTAATGACCTGTGAAGCCAAATACCTCAACTAATATTTCCCCCCATAATAATTATCCTATCCATTTTTAATAAATATATTAGTCTTATTTCTATGGTTTTGTGGTTAATCTTGAGTTTCTACTGTTATTGTTGCTCTTTTCCCAAATACCTTTATTTATTTAGTTATTGGGCAGAAGAAGCTTAAAGAAATTTAAAGAACCAAAGTAACTAATCATTTTCCAAATCTTATGTAGATTATATATATATATATACATCAACTTTATTACAAAATCTTTCTCCCACTATGCTACCATATATAAAAATATAAAATATCACTTTCTTTTAAAATGTAATTAAATTTATGGCTAGTGCGTATGATACAACCTCTGAGATGAAAAACATTTTTATAGAAACTAAAAGCTACATGTGTTCTTAGAGTAGGAAAACATTACTCAAAAGATGATCTAAATCACATAATTGGTGGAACTGTGAGGAAGTTGCTTATTTTTTCTTTTCATATTCAGACTACAAAGCGTAGATGTATAAGATATCCTCGTCACAGTATAACTATTATCCCCATTTCCATATATTTGAGTGGATTTCATGATTTCTATAACCTTGAGCTTCATATGGTCGACCCAATCTTTCGGACTGAGAAATCTACAAAGAAAAGCAACTTTTATGCTACTCATTTAATCAAGTTAGCATTGCTACAACATACACTATTAGCCCTCACCTCTATAACTTAAAATTAGAAGCCACATTTATGGTCAAATCCATATCCCTTTGCCTGGTAAGAAGAGTAAATTTTTAGTATTACAGTAGCCATTCAAGAAGTCCTTACAGCGACATAAACGTAGCTATTTGACGGTACCAAACAAAACAAAAATGAAATGGCTCTTTTATCTACTGAAAACCACATTACCTTGTCATACAAAAACGTGTTATCTTGGAGGACATGCGTTGCA
Source organism: Brassica carinata (assembly GCA_016771965.1). Taxonomy (NCBI): domain Eukaryota; kingdom Viridiplantae; phylum Streptophyta; class Magnoliopsida; order Brassicales; family Brassicaceae; genus Brassica; species Brassica carinata. The sequence continues at coordinate 42,710,513 of CM028692.1, forward strand.
ACAATTGGATCTAGGATAATACAAAATCTTTTGGAACAAACACAAGTTTACACACTCCTCCATGCTTAAGATGAAAATATAACATAATCAGACAAAGTTGGTAGCTTCAAGATTTTCCACCCATGTATGCAAGATACTGCATGAGAATATTTATGCTCTCTGTCTTCCCCACACCACTTTTTCTTCTCACCAAGACCGCATGGATTACTCCCTCGTTGATCATTTTACTAAATATTACATTCTTGTTGATTCGAGGTCCGAAAACAATACGGTATGCAAAAGAAAGTAGTTAGAAAGTGTCATCGATGAAACATAAGACTACATGTATGCAGGCTTAAGTCACCAAAATCAGGGCCCTTATATTTTTCCGCTATCTTATTTCCATGTTGGTGGTGCAATCTTTTTAAAGGATTCACAGCTATGAGCATATTCCTTGTGTATGCATGTAACCGTTTCAGTAACAAATTTACTTGGATTGTGCAGTAATCGTAACATCAAATAAATGATTGTAAGCTACTGTAACAATTAAGAAAAAAGTAAAGGCCATATGCTTACATATATTTAGTTTGCATTGTACAGGGACTTAACACTAAGAAGAACCCCAGATCATGCAAACACGCAAGCTTTGTCATGTCGTTCACACCAGAATCAAGAAACTGAGGATCCTTGGGGTAGACATCATTTACTTTTGCAACAACCTACATAACAAATATGAGCACTTTAGGTTATCATTATGTAGCTTAAGATCCAAGCAAATTTATGCTATCATTATGCATTTTTATTTTAGAAAGGGGGCCTGACCGTCTTGGTTTGGCAGTTTACATTGATCTCTTCATCGTTAGCTTCAACTACATCTCCATATATCCAGGCTTCATCAGTATCTCCTATACAGACGTGTCATCACAAAACCACCTTTACTTACGCAGCCTCATAAAAAGGTGAAATTTGAGCAAGACGAAGAAATTACAATGCAGATTAAAGAAGAGTCTCGTACCATTGTTACAACCACATTTGGTTAGATTTTCATAGAAACAGTCCCGCTTGAAGGTTCCAAAATCAGTGCGAACCCATTCAAAAGGTGTTTGCAACCATAGATCAAACGATGAATCAAACAGAAAATATTTCAAGGGTGTTTTATTATCTCATGGCTTTAAAATCTCTGATAGACGCAAGAAAAATCAACTGATTAAGGCTACCTTTAACCCTTACAACTTTTCCCTTTCCATCGATTATGAGCAATTATAATTGCCAGAAAACTACAGGTTTCGCAGAAACAAAGAAATTTTCTCGCGTTTCCAGCATCATCTTGTTCCAACAAATTAAGAAATTCCTCAGCCTGGACCAAAGAAAACAATACATTAGCACATAGATTAGTTAAACAATGTAAAATTACGCTATGTCCTGAAACCCAATGTGTCGTACACTATATTGATTTTTAGAGACATAACCTGTCTGTGAGCGTCTTGCTAGGAAGAATATATGTAAGCTTCTACAAATGGTTTATATAAGAGAAACAAAAGGAGGTGGAAAGATTGCATCGCTCATCAAGACAGGAAATATGAAAAGATTGAAAGTGGATCTTTATAACTCCAAAGAAACGGAAATTTTCAGAAATCAATCGGCAACGACGATGGAGAAGTGGAAGAGGCGAAACATCGACGCTAGTGAGGAAAGAAAGATTGGGTTGATGGGCTGACAGGAAATGTTAACAGATCACATGAAAAGCCCGTATAAATTATGTGTTGAGTAAAATAGTAAATGACGTGGCATAACAAAGACTTGTGAATGGTCGATTATTTAATCCTACGTGGATGGCCTCTATTGAGTATATCCACCTTTTAGTATAGTCAGATTTGATCAAAATATTATTTAGTATTTTTACATTATGTTATCGAGATTAGTTTCCACATAACACAAATTTTGCAATATAATGAAAATTCTTGATTGATATTTTCAGTACGAGGTAAATACATTTTTGTTCAATACATATAATTTTGCGATTAAAATAAAGATGTCTACTGTAAATATAGTAAAACAGAAACAGTTGTCAAAATCTATTTTTTATCCATGTAGAGTTGTAAGTTGTTTTAATTAAACTAAATAGAGTTGTGAGATATTGAGTCAGTTGACTTTAGAGCTATGAATCATGTTTCAACATTCGAATGCTGGACATAGTTTTCAGACTTTTCACCTTACAGTTTGTTATTTTATTTCGATCATAGTACAACAACAAAAACTTATAAAATATAATACAGGAAGATTGTGTTTGTTTTCTTATCATGATAGCACAATATAACAATTAATCAAATATAAAAACATTATAAAATGTGTTAAGAATTCTTAGTATATAGAAAATATGTTTTTTTATTATTATCAAATACTGTGGAATAATAAATTATAAAAGGAAAAATATTAGAGAATTTTTTGAAAGAATTTCTAGGCACATTAGGAATCTGCATATAAAGGAAATAAATACAGAAGTTAGCATAATAAAAGATATTCAAAGGAAAAAGATCTGTGAAGGAAGGAACAAAAGGAAACATTGAACTTGGGTTGGTGATGATACACAGTCATTTAAGTTCGTCCTCATCCTCCTAGCTCTTGGAGACTATATATATCTCTCTCTTTCTCTTTTCTTCTCCAACATATCTTACTCTCTCTGATCAGGTTTCCCGTTTTACAAGTTGCATTAGCTGTGCTTAATTTTTGACAGAGTTTACTGTTTCAGGGTTGCACCTTTCATCCTACCTCTAACAGGTTCTTTTTCAAAGAATTCTTCTTTTCTGGTTTGTTGCTACCAATAATTGCTTTGGCCTCGCTTTATCACACAGATTTGCAGTCTTGGCGTATGAACCTTGCGGTTTTCCGACTTTTTCCATAAGTGGGTTGAATTGTAGGAAAATTTGCAAGTTCTTATGCATAGACTGAAGGACTTGCATTATAAACCCGAGGCCAAAATCAGTGGTGGTAGTACCATTACCAACGAAAAGAAGAGTGCTCTTTAATAAAGAACGGGTTATGGGTAGAAAACGAAAGGTGTGACCTTAAAACAATAAACTCAGTCGAAAATTAATTAGAAGAATACCAGTGAAATTGCATATGATTTTCTTTGACAAATATTTTTTAAATGTTTTTCTTTATGTTCAGTATATTTATATTCTTTAAATAAATAGTTTTGTTGTTATTTTGTATAATATATTTTGTTATACGTATGTTTATATATAATCTGGTATTTTCTATTTTAATTTTTATGTTATAAACTGGTAAAAGATTTTAAATCAGTTTATTAAAATCACCATTATTTTGTATAACATCTAAGTTAAAATATCTGAAGCTTAATATTTCCACTATGCGTCATAACCATGTATAATGAACAAATTTAATTAAAATTTGCTCCTTCCACAACTAGAACAACAACTAAAACACATCCATACGAATATGAAGCTCATGTTACAACCAAAAATCTCACAATATATGGTCTCTCTTCTCACAGATGACAGAAGTCTAAATTTGATTCTATGATTTTCCAAACAAACAATTTCAAAACAAATTCTAAGATGTTTTATGGATCTAAGACACCACTTGCGATAGGTTTAGTCACAATAAAAATTTATTCAAAACAGATTTCTTTTAGAGGCAGTTATCCATTTACTGTAGGTTCTAGTTGTCGATCTTTTAGTGGGCTCATGTTTCGGGCTATTTAGTTAATTCTTCAGCTTATGTATTAAAACTTGTGTTTTCACTTGGGAATAAATTTCATTAGATGGAAAAAGACTTGATTAAAATAACTAAAACTTAAAAATCATCAGCCAATCAAATTATATTACTTTTCCTAAATTTTACATGTAATTGACACACCTAAGTAAAAATCAATTAATTTTCTCATCATTTCATATATACAATAATAAGATCTTAACTATTTTTGTTTTTGTAAGAGAAAAATGTTACCAGTTTAACTAGCTGCTGAGATGCAACGGCCTTTGTCTCAACCTTTGGAGACTGGTTGCACCATGGGAAAGTCCATCTCCTGAGTTTTGACCAGATTTTTATCCATTTATATATGGTTCACCAAGAGTTGTTGTGTTAACCTAGTTTGACTTTCAAGGTCTTTACATTTTAGATAAAAATCTATAGATATATCTCATTTTTCTCTTAAAAACTGTCTACTTTTGTGAAAGATCATTCATTTTTCATCTTTAAAGCAATTTCTTCTTTTAATCTTGGGTTTATTTGAATTATGTTCTTTCTATCATAATTAATCTTAATTTTAATTGGAGTTTTAATGAAGATTAGTGATTAGTCACGTTTAAGAGCTATTCTCCAATACTTAACAAAAATGTTGGGGTCGAAATCGGATATGACAAAGTTGACATCCAAATGTTAGTAAAAGTAACATAAGATTTTTACGTTCTCGAGAAAGGAAACTTATCTGAAGAACTTGCGGTAAAATCCTGTTTTAAAGAATTCAAACAGCGATTTCTTAAAACAACGACACAATTCTATCATTGGTCCAAACGTCCGTAAACAACATCTCAAGCATCGTATCATTGCGACAGCCTCGGACGCTTGACGATGGGTTCTCACAACAAAGTTTTCAGTCCACGGCGCAAACTCGGTCACGATGGCGACCGAGTCACTAACAAGAGCTCGGTTGCTTTAGCGATCAAATCACGAAACGAAACTCGGTCGCTATAGCGACCAAACATGCATGCATCCCGGTCTTTCCGTAGCGTCCGAAGTCTTCCGAAATGACGATAAGACGTAACACTATGCAGTCTCGACTATCCTCATTACAACCTTCTGCAAACCACGGCTTAACCATTTCTTGATTTCCAATCAAGTGGAATCATGGTCTGGTTTTACGATAAAACCGGAGATTATCTTTATCAAAGAAGCCGTAATAACGCCGAATCAAAAGACGGTCCAAGGAGTCCTAAAACTTGATTCGAGGCCCACTTACGATTTCTTAAAACCCATAAACGCTATGACGATTATGCTTGGTGAGATAAACATCAAATTCCGCGGATAAAAGGAAAGTTTCCGCAGATAACCATGAAGATCGGAAAAATGGAATATCTCCATTTTTGGACTATGACGGCTTAAGGGCAAAAGAGGAAGGCGTAAACCGACGTAGAAGGGAGTATAAAAGGAGTTCAAGACGAGAGGCATAAAAAGAACTTTTCACAGCAGACTTAGCACTTATAGCAATTTAGGCATTTTTCCGTTTTGTTATTGAGCTGCGACTCAATTAGGTTTAGCCGCCTTTGGGTATTAGACTAGGAATCTCACGACAGCTCTCGTGGCGAAGCATCTTACCTTGTTGTTACGCCAAACGCGAATTCGAAATAAGATCTTTCTTTGCTCTTTTACGATTTCTTATCATTATTCTCGTTTTATTTCGTGTTCGATTGCTTGGCGTGTGGTTTCTCAGATATCCGAGACCTCAGGGAAATTAGGGTTTTCCTACTTTCCTTATTTATACGAAATATTGACGGTCGCGAATTCGGTTCCCACAATAAAGAGAATAAGTAAATATTTAATGATGTCATTTTTCATCTTTAAACTTGCATTGGTTTTTAAGAGGTCAAAAAGTCTAGGAATGTATTTTCCGTAAAGAAGTGTATTTTTATTCTTAAAGTTGTGTTGGTTTTTAAAAGGTTATCAAAATGTTTATGAATGTATTTTCATCTTAAAAGTTGTATAGATTTGTAAACGGATGTCGAAATGTTTAATGAAGTGTCTTTTATCCTAAAATTGCATAAGTTTAATAGCTGTCTTTTCTTTCATTTTTATATCTGTTTTTTATATATCAATAACAACTTTTTATATATCTTCAAAAATTAGCGCAGTGCAATATTTTAAAATATTATAAATGTGCTTTTTGAAATATATATTGTAAATGTACCTTCAAAATATAAGTACCTCAAATGCTGAAAGTCGTCAGTATTCGAAGTGAGCCATGAAATATTATAAATATTAATTTTCCAAGAGTTTTTAAGTGTAAATCTTCCACAGTGTTATTTAATGGCTTAAAAAGAAAAAAAGTGTGTGTAATTACCTACTTACAAATATTTGTACGGTATCTAAATGAAACGACTTTCTAAAAGTATTTTAAATAGAAACTTTGCAAATTGTAATACATTATTTTTATATTTTTATTTTTTGAAATTCTGAACTTTAAAACTAGTTCTATAAATTCAAATATTTATTATCTTCTTTTTTATATTTCTTCTCAAAACTTCCAGATTTTTTGTGATCTTGTATCAACTATCATAAGATGACCTATAATTTATAAAATTAATATATTGCAGAATATCCTTAACATCTAAAATTAGCTTACTGTATAAGACACGTTTTAGTGTATCAAAGATATACGAAAGAATTTGACACAGTTCACAATCCATGTAAATGAATATACAGTAACCTATTACGATATTTTTATAACTTACTAAAGTTGTGCTATTATTTCAGTTTAAATTTTTCTTAAGTATTAAAATATTATAGAAACTGTTGAAGCCCATTTTATCTGTTAATTGATTAAAATTTGATCAAAATATTATTTAGTATTTTTACATTATGTTATCGAGATTAGTTTCCACATAACACAAATTTTGCAATATAATGAAAATTCTTGATTGATATTTTCAGTACGAGGTAAATACATTTTGTTCAATACATATAATTTTGCGATTAAAATAAAGATGTCTACTGTAAATATAGTAAAACAGAAACAGTTGTCAAAATCTATTTTTTATCCATGTAGAGTTGTAAGTTGTTTTAATTAAACTAAATAGAGTTGTGAGATATTGAGTCAGTTGACTTTAGAGCTATGAATCATGTTTCAACATTCGAATGCTGGACATAGTTTTCAGACTTTTCACCTTACAGTTTGTTATTTTATTTCGATCATAGTACAACAACAAAAACTTATAAAATATAATACAGGAAGATTGTGTTTGTTTTCTTATCATGATAGCACAATATAACAATTAATCAAATATAAAAACATTATAAAATGTGTTAAGAATTCTTAGTATATAGAAAATATGTTTTTTTATTATTATCAAATACTGTGGAATAATAAATTATAAAAGGAAAAATATTAGAGAAATTTTTGAAAGAATTTCTAGGCACATTAGGAATCTGCATATAAAGGAAATAAATACAGAAGTTAGCATAATAAAAAGATATTCAAAGGAAAAAAGATCTGTGAAGGAAGGAACAAAAGGAAACATTGAACTTGGGTTGGTGATGATACACAGTCATTTAAGTTCGTCCTCATCCTCCTAGCTCTTGGAGACTATATATATCTCTCTTTCTCTTCTTCTCCAACATATCTTACTCTCTCTGATCAGGTTTCCCGTTTTACAAGTTGCATTAGCTGTGCTTAATTTTTGACAGAGTTTACTGTTTCAGGGTTGCACCTTTCATCCTACCTCTAACAGGTTCTTTTTCAAAGAATTCTTCTTTTCTGGTTTGTTGCTACCAATAATTGCTTTGGCCTCGCTTTATCACACAGGTTCCCAGTCTTCGCATATGAACCTTGCGGTTTTCCGACTTTTTCCATAAGTGGGTTGAATTGTAGGAAAATTTGCAAGTTCTTATGCATAGACTGAAGGACTTGCATTATAAACCCGAGGCCAAAATCAGTGGTGGTAGTACCATTACCAACGAAAAGAAGAGTGCTCTTTAATAAAGAACGGGTTATGGGTAGAAAACGAAAGGTGTGACCTTAAAACAATAAACTCAGTCGAAAATTAATTAGAAGAATACCCAGTGAAATTGCATATGATTTTCTTTGACAAATATTTTTTAAATGTTTTTCTTTATGTTCAGTATATTTATATTCTTTAAATAAATAGTTTTGTTGTTATTTTGTATAATATATTTTGTTATAATGATGTTTATATATAATCTGGTATTTTCTATTTTAATTTTTATGTTATAAACTGGTAAAAGATTTTAAATCAGTTTATTAAAATCACCATTATTTTGTATAACATCTAAGTTAAAATATCTGAAGCTTAATATTTCCACTATGCGTCATAACCATGTATAATGAACAAATTTAATTAAAATTTGCTCCCTTCCACAACTAGAACAACAACTAAAACACATCCATACGAATATGAAGCTCATGTTACAACCAAAAATCTCACAATATATGGTCTCTCTTCTCACAGACTAAATCGCAATTTGATTCTATGATTTTCCAAACAAACAATTTCCAAAACAAATTCTAAGATGTTTTATGGATCTAAGACACCACTTGCGATAGGTTTAGTCACAATAAAAATTTATTCAAAACAGATTTCTTTTAGAGGCAGTTATCCATTTACTGTAGGTTCTAGTTGTCGTCTTTTAGTGGGCTCATGTTTCTGGGCTATTTAGTTAATTCTTCAGCTTATGTATTAAAACTTGTGTTTTCACTTGGGAATAAATTTCATTAGATGGAAAAAAGACTTGATTAAAATAACTAAAACTTAAAAATCATCAGCCAATCAAATTATATTACTTTTCCTAAATTTTACATGTAATTGACACACCTAAGTAAAAATCAATTAATTTTCTCATCATTTCATATATACAATAATAAGATCTTAACTATTTTTTGTTTTTGTAAGAGAAAAATGTTACCAGTTTAACTAGCTGCTGAGATGCAACGGCCTTTTGTCTCAACCTTTGGAGACTGGTTGCACCATGGGAAAGTCCATCTCCTGAGTTTTGACCAGATTTTTTATCCATTTATATATGGTTCGACCAAGAGTTGTTGTGTTAACCTAGTTTGACTTTCAAGGTCTTTACATTTTAGATAAAAATCTATAGATATATCTCATTTTTCTCTTAAAAAACTGTCTACTTTTGTGAAAGATCATTCATTTTTCATCTTTAAAGCAATTTCTTCTTTTAATCTTGGGTTTATTTGAATTATGTTCTTTCTATCATAATTAATCTTAATTTTTAATTGGAGTTTTAATGAAGATTAGTGATTAGTCACGTTTAAGAGCTATTCTCCAATACTTAACAAAAAATGTTGGGGTCGAAATCGGATATGACAAAGTTGACATCCAAATGTTCGTAAAAAGTAACATAAGATTTTTACGTTCTCGAGAAAGGAAACTTATACGAAGAACTTGCGGTAAAATCCTGTTTTAAAGAATTCAAACAGCGATTTCTTAAAACAACGACACAATTCTATCATTGGTCCAAACGTCCGTAAACAACATCTCAAGCATCGTGATCATTGCGACAGCCTCGGACGCTTGACGATGGGTTCTCACAACAAAGTTTTCAGTCCACGCATGGCTTCGGTCGATGGCGACCGAGTCACTAACAAGAGCTCGGTTGCTTTAGCGATCAAATCACGAACGAAACTCGGTCGCTATAGCGACCAAACATGCATGCATCCCGGTCTTTCCGTAGCGTCCGAAGTCTTCCGAAATGACGATAAGACGTAACACTATGCAGTCTCGACTATCCTCATTACAACCTTCTGCAAACCACGGCTTAACCATTTCTTGATTTCCAATCAAGTGGAATCATTGGTCTGGTTTTACGATAAAAACCGCGGAGATTATCTTTATCAAAGAAGCCGTAATAACGCCCGAATCAAAAGACGGTCCAAGGAGTCCTAAAACTTGATTCGAGGCCCACTACGATTTCTTAAAACCCATAAACGCTATGACGATTATGCTTGGTGAGATAAACATCAAATTCAGCGGATAAAGGAAAGTTTCATGAGATAACCATGAAGATCGGAAAAATGGAATATCTCCATTTTTGGACTATGACGGCTTAAGGGCAAAAGAGGAAGGCGTAAACCGACGTAGAAGGGAGTATAAAAGGAGTTCAAGACGAGAGGCATAAAAAAAGAACTTTTTCACAGCAGACTTAGCACTTATAGCAATTTAGGCATTTTTCCGTTTTGTTATTCGAGCTGCGACTCAATTAGGTTTAGCCGCCTTTGGGTATTAGACTAGGAATCTCACGACAGCTCTCGTGGCGAAGCATCTTACCTTGTTGTTACGCTCAAACGCGAATTCGAAATAAGATCTTTCTTTGCTCTTTTACGATTTCTTATCATTATTCTCGTTTTATTTCGTGTTCGATTGCTTGGCGTGTGGTTTCTCAGATATCCGAGACCTCAGGAAATTAGGGTTTTCCTACTTTCCTTATTTATCTGAAATATTGGCGGTCGCGAATTTCGTTCCCACAATAAAGAGAATAAGTAAATATTTAATGATGTCATTTTTCATCTTTAAACTTGCATTGGTTTTAAGAGGTCAAAAGTCTAGGAATGTATTTTCCGTAAAGAAGTGTATTTTTATTCTTAAAAGTTGTGTTGGTTTTAAAAGGTTATCAAAATGTTTATGAATGTATTTTCATCTTAAAAGTTGTATAGATTTGTAAACGGATGTCGAAATGTTTAATGAAGTGTCTTTTATCCTAAAATTGCATAAGTTTAATAGCTGTCTTTTCTTTCATTTTATATCTGTTTTTATATATCAATAACAACTTTTATATATCTTCAAAAATTAGCGCAGTGCAATATTTTAAAATATTATAAATGTGCTTTTTGAAATATATATTGTAAATGTACCTTCAAAATATAAGTACCTCAAATGCTGAAAGTCGTCAGTATTCGAAGTGAGCCATGAAATATTATAAATATTAATTTTCCAAGAGTTTTAAGTGTAAATCTTCCACAGTGTTATTTAATGGCTTAAAAGAAAAAGTGTGTGTAATTACCTACTTACAAATATTTGTACGGTATCTAAATGAAACGACTTTCTAAAAGTATTTTATATAGAAACATTGCAAATTGTAATATATTATTTTTAAAATTTTTAATCTTTTGAAATTCTGAACTTTAAAACTAGTTCTATAAATTCAAATATTACATAGTCTTTTTTTTATATTTCTTCGCAAAACTTCCAGATTTTTTTTGTGATCTTTTATCAACTCTATAAGATGACCTATAATTTATCAAAATTAATATATTGCATAATATCCTTAAATATCTAACATTAGCTTACTGTAACTTTCATAACCAAATATATTACATCTTCAGTAAATAATATATATATATATTTATTTATTTATGTTTTTCTGAACAAGCTACAATCTCAGAGAGATGTATGATAGATGGATCATGAACACATGACACACTCTTCAGTGGTTATGGATGGACATGGAAAAAATCTAGAGGAGAAAATCAATTTTTGGGAGCAAGAAATCAACGAAGAAGAATTTCATCACTACATATGGATCTTGAGAGGCTCTTATGGACAATGGAGTGAACGCTACAGTTATTGATGTGTCAGGATTTAGGCATCAATTGTAAGGACCTAATCTCGAGGATTCAAGATCCAGGAGCATGACCAAACTTTTCCACTATACTGAAGGAACTACAAAACTGAATAATAGATTTCCAAACTTCTCGATTATGTTTATTAATCCTTGTTCTGAAAATGTACCATCTGATTCATTAGCTAAGATAGCAAAGTCTTTTCATAGGGATATGTTCTATATTGGTTGATCTGTTCAGGTCTGGTTTCCCGAATCACTTCAAATTTGAATAATAAAGTAACAGTTTGAGGAAAAAAGGAAAAAAAGTTTGGAACTTTCTTCATAATGATGTTTAGGGTTTGCATCAATAAGATATACGAAAGAATTAGAAACATTTCTCAATCCATGTAACTGAATATGCAATTAACTATTACAATATTTTTATAAATTACTAAAGTTGTGTTATTATTTCAATTTAATTTATCTTATGTATGGAAATATTATGAAATTGATGAACCCCATTTTATCTGTTAATTGATTAAAATTTGATCAAAATATTATTTAGTATTTTTAAATTATGTTTCCGAGATTAGATTCCACATAACACAAATTTTGCAAAATAATGAAAATGATTGATTAATATTTTCAGTATGATGTAAATACATTTGTTCATAACATATAATTTTGTGATTAAAATAAATATGCCTACTGTAAATATAGTACAAACAGAAAAAGTTGTCAGAAATCTTTTTTTTTATCCATGTAGAGTTGTAAGATGTTTTAAAAAAAAAACTAAATAGAGTTGTAAAATGCTGAGTCCGTTGACTTTAGAGCTATGAATCATGTTTCAACATTCGAATGTTGGATATAGTTTTCAAACTTTTCACCTTTCAATTTGTTATTTATTTCGATCATAGTACAACAACATAAAACTTATAAAATATAATACAGGAAAATTGTGTTTGTTTTGTTATCATGATATTACAATAGAATAATTAATCATAAAAATGAAAATATTATAAAATGTGTTAAGAAGTCTTTAGTATAAAGAAAATATGATTTTATATTTTATTATTATCAAATACTGCGGAATAATAAATTACAAAAGGATAAATATTAGAGAAAACGTTTGAAAGAATTCGTAGGTACATTAGGTATGTGCATATAGAGGAAAAAAATACATAAGTTAGCATAATAAAAAGATATTCAAATGAAAAAAAAAATCTGAGAAGGAAGGAACAAAAAGAAACATTGAACTTGGGTTGGTGATGATACACAATCATTAAGTTCATCCTCATCCTCCAAGCTCTTGTAGACTATATATATATATATATATATATATATATCTTTCTCTTTTCTTCTCCAACATATCTTACTCTCTCTCTGATCAGGTTTCCCTTTTTACAAGTTGCACCAGGTGCGCTTAATTTTCGGCTGAGTTTACTGTTTCCATGTTGCACCTTTCATCCTACCTGTAACTGGTTCTTTTTCAAAGAATTCTTCTTTTCTTGTATTGTTGCTACCACCATTTGCTTTGGTCTCGCTTTATCACACAGGTTCCCAGTCTTCGCATATGAACCTTGCGATTTTTCCGACTTTTTCCATAAAAGGATTGAAGTATAGGAAAATTTGCAAGTTCTTATGCATAGACTGAAGGACTTGCGTTATAAACCCGAGACCAAAATAAGTTGTAGTAGGACCATTACCATAGAAAAGACGAGTACTCTTTAATAAAGAACGGGTTATGGGTAGAAAACGAAAGGTGTGACCTTGAAACAATAAACTCAGTCGGAAATTAATCAGATGAGTACTCCGTGAAACTACACATGATTTTCTTTCACAAATATTTTTATATGTGTTTTTGTGTGTTCAATATATTTATATTCTTTAAGTAAATAGTTTTTTTTGTTATTTTGTATAATTTATGATGTTATACGGATATTTATATTTAATCTTTTATTTTATATTATTTTTTATGTTATAAACTGGTAAAAATTTTAAATCAGTTTATTAAAATCACCATTATTTGTATAACATCCAAGTTACAGTATCTGAAGCTTAATATTTCCACTATGCATCATAACCATGTATAATGAACCTTTTAATTAAAATTTGCTCTCTTCCACAACTAGAACAATACATTCATACTACTATGAAGCTCATGTTACAACCAAAAATCTCACAATATATGGTCTCTCTTCTCACAGACGCCTGTCAGAAATCGCAAATTTGATTCTATGATTTTCCAAAAAAAATCATTTTCCAAAAAAAATCATAAGATGTTTTTGTGGATTTAAGACACCACTTGCGATAGGTTTAGTCACAATAAAAGTTTATTCAAAACAGTTTTTTTTAGAGGCAGTTATCCATTTACTGTAGGTTCTAGTTGTCAACTTTTTTGTGGGCTCATGTTTCTAGGCTATTTAGTTAATTCGTCAGCTTATATATTAAAACTTGTGTTTTCACTTGGGAATAAATTTCATTAGATGGAAAAAAGACTTGATTAAAATAACTAAAACTTAAAAAATCATCAGCCAATCAAATTATATTACTTTTCCTAAATTTTACATGTAATTGACACCTAAGTAAAAATCAATTAATTTTCTCATATTTTATATATACAGTAATAATATTTTTACTATATTAGTGTTTTTGTAAAAGAAAAATGTTACCAGTTTAACTAGCTGCTGAGATGCAATGGCCTTTTGTCTCAACCTTTGGAGACTGATGGCACCATGGGAAAGTCAATCTTCTGAGTTTTGACCAGATATTTTACCCATTTATATGTGGGTCGACCAAGAGTTGTTGCGTTAACCTAGTTTGACTTTCAAGGTCTTATAAATACATTTTAGATAAAAATCTATAGATAGATCTCATTTTTCTCTTAAAAACTGTCTACTTTTGTGAAAGTTCATTTTTCATCTTTAGAACAATTTCTTCTTTTAATATTGGGTTTATTTGAATTATGTTCTTTCTATCATAGTTAATATTAATCTTTAAATTGGAGTTTTCAAGAAGATTAGTGATTAGTGACGTTTTAGAGCTATTATGCAATACTTAACTAATATATTGCACAAAATAAAGATAATAAGTTAATATTTAATGATGTGATTTTTATTCTTAATGTTGTGTTGGTTTTTAAAAGGTTTTCAAAATTTTTATGAATGTATTTTCATCTTAAAAGTTGTATAGATTTGTAAAGGGTTGTCGAAATGTTTAACGAAGTGTCTTTTTATCCTAAAATTGCATAAGTTTAATAGCTGTCTTTTCATTCATTTTTATATCTGTGTTTATATATCAATAGCAACTTTTTTATATGTCTACAAAAATTAGTGCAGTGCAGTATATTACAATATTATAAATGTGCTTTTGAAATATATAATGTAAATATACCTTCAAAATATAAGTACCTCAAATGTTGAAAGTCGTCACTATTCGAAGTGAGCCATGAAATATTATAAATAGTAATTTTCCAAGAGTCTTTAAGTGTAAATCTTTCACATTATTATTTAATGGCTTAAAAGAAAAAGTGTGTGCAGTTACCTACTTACAAATATTTGTAAGGTATCTAAATGAAACGACTTTCTAGAAGTATATTAAATAGCTACATTGCAAATTGTAATATATTATTTTTATATTTTTAATTTTGAAATTCTTAACTTTAAAATAGTTTGATAAATTCAAATATTTCTTAGTCTTCTTTTCATATTTCTTCAAAACTTCCAGATTTTTTTTGTGATCTTGTATCAACTCTCATAAGATGACCTCTTAATTTATCAAAATTAATATAGTGCTTAATATCCTTAACATCTAACATTGGCTTACTGTAACTTCCATACCCAAATATATTACATCTTCAGTAAATTATGTATATATATATATATATATATATATGTTTTTCTGAACAAGCTACAATCTCAGACAGATGTATGATAGATTGATCATGAACACAAACAAACTCTTCAGTGGTTATGGATGGACATGGAAAAATTTTAGAGGATAAAAACAATTTTGGGAGCAAGAAATAAACTAAGAAGAATTTCATCACTACATTTGGAACTTGAGACGCTATTATAGGCAATGGAGTGAATGCTACAGTTATCGACATGTCAGGATTTTGGTATCAATTATAAGGACCTAATCTCGAGGATTCAAGATCCAGGAGCATGACCAAACTTTTCCACTGAACTGAAGGAGCTATCAAAACAGAATAATAGATTTCCAAACTTCTCGATTATGTTTACACCTCGTTCTGAAAATGTATCATCTGATTCATTAGCTAAGACGGCAAAATATTTTCATAGGGATTTGTACTATATTGGTTGATCTGTTCCGGTCTGGTTTCCCGGATTCCTTCAAATTTGAATAATAGGATAACCGTTTGAGGAAAAAAAAGGAAACAAAGTTTAGAACTTCCTTCATAATGATGTTTAGGGTTTCCATCAATAAGATACACGAGAGACATTTGACACATTTCACAATCCATGTAACTGAATATACAATCAACTATTTCAGTTTAATTTTATCTTATGTATACAAATATTATAGAAATTGTTGAAGACCATTTTATCAGTTAGTTGATCAAAATATTATTTAGTATTTTTACATTATGTTTTCGAGATTAGATTCCACATAACACAAATTTTGCAAAATAATGAAAATGATCGATTGATATTTTCAGTATCATGTCAATACATTTGTTCATTACATATAATTTTGTGATTAAAATAAAGATGCCTACTGTAAATATACTACAAACAGAAAAAGTTATCAAAAATCTTTTTTTAATCCATGTAGAGTTGTAAGATGTTATTTTGATCATAGTACAACAACATAAAACTTATAAAATATAATACAGGAAAATTGTGTTTGTTTTATTATCATGATAGTATAGAATAATTAATCATAAAAACAAAATATTATAAAATGTGTTAAGAAGTCTGTAGTATATAGAAAATATGTTTTTTGTTTTATTATTATAATATACTGGGAATAATAAATTACAAAAGCAAAAATATTAGAGAAAAAGTTTGAAAGAATTCCTAGGTACATTAGGTATGTGCATACAGAGGAAACAAATACAGAAGTTCGCATAATTAAACGATATTCAAAAGAAAAAAAAAATCAGAGAAGGAAGGATCGAAAATAAACATTGAACTTGGGTTGGTGATGATACACAGTCATTATGTTCATCCTCATCCTCCTAGCTCTTGGAGACTATATATATCTCTCTCTCTGTTTCTCTTTTCTTCTCCAATATATCTTACTCTCTCTCTTATCAGGTTTTCCTTTTTACAAGTTGCACCAGCTGTGCTTAATTTTCGGCTGAGATAACTGATTCCAGGTTGCACCTTTCATCCTACCTCTAACTGGTTCTCTTTCAAAGAATTCTTCTTTTCTGGTATTGTTGCTACCACCACTGGCTTTGGTCTCGCTTTATCACACAGGTCCACAGTTTTCCCGTATGAACCTTGCGATTTTTCTGACTTTTTCCATAAGTGGGTTGAAGTGTAGGAAAATTTGCAAGTTCCTATGCATAGACTGAAGGACTTGCGTTATAAACCCGAGACCTAAATCAGTGGTGGTTGTACCATTACCATAGAAAAGAAGAGTGCTCTTTAATAAAGAACGGGTTATGGGTAGAAAACGAAAGGTGTGACCTTGAAACAATAAATTCAGTCGAAATTAATCAGATGAGTACCCCGTGAAATTGCACATAATTTTTTTTCACAAATATTTTTTATATGTTTTTTTCTGTGTGCTCAGTATATTTATATTATTTAAATAAACAGTTTTGTTGTTATTTTGTATACTATATTTTGTTATACATATATTTATATTTAATCTGGTATTTTATATGTTAACTTTATGCTATAAACTGGTAAAAGATTTTAAATTAGTTTATTAATATCACCATTATTTCGTATAACATTTATGTTAAAGTTTATGAAGCTTAATATTTCCACTATGCGTCATAACCATGTATAATGAACCTTTTCATTAAAATTCGCTCCCTTCCACAACTAGAACAACACATCCATACGACTATGAAGCTCATGTTACAACCAAAAATCTATCAATATATGGTCTCTCTTCTCACAGACGACTGTCATAAGTCGCAAATTCGATTCTATGATTTTCCAAAAAAATCATTGTCCAAAAATATCCTAAGACGTTTTTGTGGATTTAAGACACCACTTGCGATAGGTTTAGTCACTTTAAAAGTTTATCCAAAACAGTTTTCTTTTAGTGGCAGTTATCTATTTACAGTGGAAGGAAACAAAATATGAGGATCTTCACATCAACTTCAACAACTGTTCAAATTATTCTCTCTTCAGTCGACAGGCACATGCGCTCAGACTCCTTTCTTTTCCGGCTTCATCTCACCGCCAACAGTCGCTGCTGCATCTACTTTCTATGCTTCAGGCCTCCTTAATCCCTCGCCATATTTTTTCTCTGTATTGGGTTTTCTTTGACTTTATTATATGCTCATAAGTTGTTTCTTTTCAATGTTGTAAAACATTAAAAAGGTATGAAATTTAAAATGATTACCAAAAAAAAAAAAAATCTAATCTGTTAAAAAGAAGTACTTTTGTACTTAATCCTGATTTTTCCACAATAATTACCATCATATGCCGTTACTTCTTAACTTAATAATTAAATCACGGCAGGCTTTCATTATAAAAATCGTTGAAGCCCATTACTTATGATTAACATTAATTATTTGGGCCTAAATATGATCATATCTTATACTTCTAACATATTTCCACTTCATAGTTCACATGCACATGTCGTATACTTACGAGAACAATTTTGACTTATGATTATGATCCTTATAAGTTGAAGCCAAGACACAATATATAACTTATGATATTGATGACCTCTTATATGTATTACCAATATTATTTGGTATAATGTTACTCTGAGAAGGTAGAGAACTGGTCATGTTTTGGTCTTTAAGTATTTAAATCATTCGGTTAAAGTAACCAACATATTCTGTTCTTGTAATCATTCATTTTTACGTACAAGGAATTTTTGAAAATAATCTATCATATTAACCAATCAGCCAGAAATATAGCAAATATGTAAAAAGAGTTCCGTACCAAATAAGTTTTGACAATCAAATATTTAAACAATATATTACAGAAATATAGTCAACCAATCGAAAATCAAATTTCTAAAGTATATTGATTACTCATAATAAAGTTTAATTTCCGTATATGAACAAATTCCTAATACCTCCAATACTAACTGTTTCGATTTTTGTAGGGTGGTAGAATTTTGCTTCTTGCAAATTTATATAGTATATTACTTACCAGTTTTTGGTCGTGTAGTATAGCACGTGATTTCTTTATTTCCAACAAGTACAATGTCATTTAAAAAACAAATTGTTTAAAATTATATAGACGTTCATATTTTTTTTTCTAAGAAGCAATGTAATTTGCTCAATCGCCTATGTACTTTGTCTAACTATTAATTATAACCCTACTGCAGAGTAAGCAAATACATTTATCAATGAGAATGAAATTCATGCTAGCCAAAACTACATTTAACAGTCTGAATCTTTTAAATAGCTAAAACAAAACCAGAACTACAAAACCACAAACATTCAAGTCTGAATCTTTTAGAACACATCTTATTCAGAAACATTAACATATATTTTGTAATATAATTAAATCTGAAATTTAAACAGTGTCCTGAAAATTGTTTCATTAAAAGGAAGGATTATTATATAAATTCATCAGGACAAGAAACCAAAAGGGATTCTATATTGATTCCTTACCGATCAGTTTACATGCAACTTGATTGTTCCTCTGTTTT
The DNA here is from genome assembly GCA_016771965.1 of Brassica carinata. Classification (NCBI taxonomy): domain Eukaryota; kingdom Viridiplantae; phylum Streptophyta; class Magnoliopsida; order Brassicales; family Brassicaceae; genus Brassica; species Brassica carinata. The sequence continues at coordinate 42,729,623 of CM028692.1, forward strand.
AACTATAACAGACTCCGAGTATGATTTGTCATCTTTTATTTTATTATTTGGTGTATATAAAATATTTTTTGTAAAATCTAAATGTGGTTTTGATAAAATTTTATTAAGTATTAAAAGATATCTTGATGTTTTAAGAAAATTTAGAGATAATTTTATTGTGAAATAAAGAAAATAATACAACTGTTTGTTTCTACTTATAAAAATGTATATATACAAAAATTATTAATTTATGGTTTTAACGTGACCATATATTTACATAGGATTTTTTAAAATATATTATTTTATTATTTTAATTGATTTTTCTTATATTTTGAATCATCCCAACTCGGAATCAGATAAATTTATTAATTTATATTATTTATTAATTTATCGAATATTAATTTATATAATTTCTACTATTATCAGCTTGGCTACACTATTACATGTTGTTGATTCTTTTCTCTAGCTATCTTAACAACTAATCAACTGGAGAAACAAACTTCCTAGAAACATGTACTACTTGATAGCCATTGTCATGATAGATAAATACTTCCTAGGAACATGTACTACTTAGACCATCTTCAAATTCAATAAAACCAGAAACTATACTTTAAACTCTCTAGTATTTGGCATTCTAATGTTTAATATGTTAAAATAAAAAGAATACAAAAGTCATAAATATAAAGTTCAGAAATTAAACATATTAAAAAGGTATACAAGCCAAAAACAAGATGTATGCATTGACAATAAGAACAAAAACAATCGATTTGAGTGCATTCCCAGATGTTAGTCATGTGTAATAATAAAAAAAGATAACACCCGCGCGGACCAATTCTAGTAACGAATAAGTGTCAATGCACTGAGCTTAGCCCTTTTGCAATTTCACACTTTTGGGGATAAATATAATTCCCCTCTTGCACTTTCTTTATGATAGTTCCGTCTCTCATATTCAAACATCCTGAAGCTGAGATTTAATTATCTTTGTCAATTCCATTACAAATTAGTAGGTTTTTTCTTACTCAGGCCCACTACTGGATGTCCTTGGTTATTCAGTTCCAGTTTGGTTTCATCATCAAAATAAATAGTATGTTCATCAATCCCCAAACTCTTCAATTAGTAAAGCAAGATAACAAAAATAAGCAAGTTTCACATACAAAAATTGTTCTTCATTAATATACGAAGATGTGCGAGGTTTATTTGACTACTAAATTTTCAATGTGAGGTAATGTACAGTCTCTTAAGTCTCATGATATATCTATGAGAAACCAAACAACTCTGGAGGCTTTCTTGGCCGCTACAATGGCAAATCTACAGTTACAAACGCAGATATGTCTATGTTATTTTGTGTAGCATTCTCATCTCTTTTGTAACTCTTATTGGCATTTCAAATAGCAGATGTTTCAGCTTAAACCTCCCAAACATCCATTTTTAATATACTCGATAGGTTTTATAATAGAATGCATGAAGAACGCTTATTAAGAAAAATACATGTATCTGATTATGATTTTACTTTGCAGATGAACGTATTTTAATTTACTCGAGCCCTTCTTCAACGTTAGATGCTTTGAAGGTTGTAACAATTAGATAACATATATGAATGGTTAAAAGAACATAGACTAAAATGAACATGACTCACTAAAGATGTCACTGAATAAATAAATGTTGATTGATTCTTGCACCAAACAGGTAAGTTTTGCAAACTGTAAATGAAATAAACTCGTGGTGCAATTTTATGAGTTGAATTGAAATGTGTGTATATATATATATCTATATAACTCGTGTTAATTTCTTCAATCATGGAATATTCTTGTGGACAACAAATCTATATTATTAAAACTCAAGTACAAAAATTGGAGTGTTTGGAGACATGAATTGCAGTTTAAAAATGATGTTTGTTTGGAAACATGGATAACAATTTTAAATGAGAATTGTTTAGAAAGATAGATAGCAGTATATTTACTTCATTTTATTTACACATTTAGTCATTGCATTTATAATAAATTAGATATTTCCATTTTGTAACTCTTATTGGCATTTCAAATAGCAGATGTTTCAGCTTAAACCTCCCAAACATCCATTTTAATATACTCGATAGGTTTTATAATAGAATGCATGAAGAACGCTTATTAAGAAAAATACATGTATCTGATTATGATTTTACTTTGCAGATGAACGTATTTTAATTTACTCGAGCCCTTCTTCAACGTTAGATGCTTTGAAGGTTGTAACAATTAGATAACATATATGAATGGTTAAAAGAACATAGACTAAAATGAACATGACTCACTAAAGATGTCACTGAATAAATAAATGTTGATTGATTCTTGCACCAAACAGGTAAGTTTTGCAAACTGTAAATGAAATAAACTCGTGGTGCAATTTTATGAGTTGAATTGAAATGTGTGTACATATATATATATATATATATATATATATATATATATATCTATATAACTCGTGTTAATTTCTTCAATCATGGAATATTCTTGTGGACAACAAATCTATATTATTAAAACTCAAGTACAAAAATTGGAGTGTTTGGAGACATGAATTGCAGTTTAAAAATGATGTTTGTTTGGAAACATGGATAACAATTTTAAATGAGAATTGTTTAGAAAGATAGATAGCAGTATATTTACTTCATTTTATTTACACATTTAGTCATTGCATTTATAATAAATTAGATATTTCCATTTTGTAACTCTTTTTATTTACAGATTCTATCACAGTATTTCCAAACTTATCTAAGCAAATTGATATTCATATATTAATCATTATTAATATTGTAAAATTATTACTAAATAAAAAATTTTCTATTTCACTTAATTTAGCCAAACACATAAAAATAATTTTTTTATTTGTTTACGGAATCAGTTAGGTATAGACATTCGGGTACCCATTTAAGTACGAGCCGTTTCTTTCGGGTATAGATTTTTTGGGTTTTGAAATTTCTTTTTAGGTACTTTCTTTTTGTGTTTCTTTTTATTTACAGATTTTACCATTGCATTTAAAATCAATTTAAATTAATTAATTCAATTCCAAAACTTATCTAAACAAATTGATATTCATATATTGACCATTATTAATATTGTAAAAATATTAGTAAATAAAAAAATTTCTATTTAACTTCATTTAGCCAAACACATAAAAATATTTTTTTTATTTGTTTACGAAATCAGTTAGGCATAGACATTCGGGTATCCATCTAGGTACGGGTCGTTTCCTTCGGGTATATATTTTTTGGGTTTTGAATTTTCTTTTTAGGTACTTCCTTTTTGTATTTTTTTTATCTACAGATTCTACCATTGCATTTAAAATCAATTTAAATTAATTAATTACAATTCCAAAACTTATCTAAACAAATCGATATTCATATATTGATCATTATTAATATTTTACCAATATTACTGAATAAAATTTTCTATTTCACTTAATTTAGCCAATTACATAAAAATATTTTTTTATTTGTTTACGGAATCCGTTAGGCTAGACATTTGCGTACCCATTTAGGTACTGGTCGTTTCTTTTGGGTATACATTTTTTGGGTTTTGAAATTAGACCATGTTTGGATCTCCTGGGTCTGTATGAATTTTGTTCTGATGTATAAGAAACTAAAAATATTCAAATAATGAATGTATTTGAAAATGAATCGGATATTTGAACTAAAAATAATGGCTGCACATAACAAAAAATCAATATAAAAGTACTGTACATTTGGATTCAAAATCATTTTTTTAACAACACACTACACAGATATGTTGATTTGTATATAAATTTAAATTACAATGTAAATATTTAATTAATATAGAAATATTTCACATTGTTTATACAAAATATCAATATAAAGTATTGTACATTTGCGTTCTAAAATCATTTATTTTAACAAAAAGCCAAATAAATACGTTGATTGGAGAATGAATAAAACAAAACCAGAAAAACACATAGTGTACATTCTATGTGTCGAATTTATTATAAAGAAAGTTTTATTATGATAAATACATTCAATAATTAAAAACAAATAATATATTTCATAAAAGTGGAAAATATACCACCGTTTCAAGGGCGGGTCAAAATCAAGTTTAAATTATAGCTTGGGCGTAGACAACATAAACATCAGAGAGTTAATAGTTTCTATTAAAAATATTATTAGCTGTTCTGAATCAATTATTATATTATTATATAATGTTGCTTTGAAACTGCGGAGTTCTAGTTTCATGATTTTTTTTTCGCAACACTCCGAAGAGACTATGGGCTTGACTGGTTTCCCCGCTACCACCCGCAAACGTAGCTTTTGCGGTTGGTAGCGGTTGATAGCGTTTCAAAATAATCATACAGATCGCTACAAATCGCTTCAAACCGCTCCGAACCTCTTAAAATCAAAAGCTGGTTCCAGCTAGCGGTTGCGAGCGGTTGCGGTTGGATACAAAAATATAAAATTATTTTTTCTAAATATTTTAAAATTAAAATTAAAAATCAAAAATGGAAATATTATAAATAAAAATATATACACAGTTTATATATTAATTTAAATTCACAAACAGTGTCATAATTTGTTTTATAAAAACTTTAAACTATCTATTCATGATTAGAATTTTTTGAAACTTAATATATATATATACATTTATAAAGAGATAAACATATATAAAACGAAAGAAAATATTCTTTAAAAGTTTTAATTTAAATCTTCAAAAATATATTTTAAAATTATAATTTTCAACTATTTAAAAAATTAAATAAATAAACATAATATTATTATTAATCATATTATATTAATAATTATTATATTTTATCACAAAAGTAAGTTTTTAATATTTTTATAATGTTATAATATGTTTATATTGGTAATTTATTATTAAACCGCTACAATATCTCATAATCAACCAGTCATAAACATCCCGCAAACGCAACAATTTTCAAACGTTATGCCAGTCATACAAAACGCAACATAACGCTTGAAACCGCAACCACCCGCATCTGTAAACTCCCGCAGCCGCAACCGCAACCGCTGCGTTTGAACCAGTCGGGCCCTATGAGTAACAAAAGATATCTGCGTTTGTAAATTTTTTTGAAAATCTTTAATTTTTTGAAAATTTATAATTTTCCATATCCAGAATTATAAAAATATCTATTTTTAGATATCGAGCAGATTATGAATACGAAAAAAATAGGTTGGTTTAAAAACATACTGGAAATGCCAAAGGAATGAACTTGATATCTAATGTGTATGAAGATAATGTGATTAGTATACTGGATAAAATTTTAAAAAATCATAGATTTTTAGCTGTATAAATGAGTGATAGGCCATATATATTTTGTATTTCGATAATATATTTAGTATAACAGTAGTTAAAATTATATAATCACTTGTTATATTATTATTTGTATTATGTTTATAACACTAAGTTAAATTCTCTAAAATCATTATAACACTAAAGTTTATTGTATAACACTACGTTAAATTCTCTAGACTTATTTTTATAACACTAACTTAAATTCGTTATATTATTATTTGTATAAACCCTAAGTTAAAATCACTGAACTTTCCTTATATGTTAGTGTTTAGGGTTTGTATAGTATAGGCTAACCTTTTTACATTTTAGGTTATAAGGAACGATAGTCGCTGTAAAAAGACATAGCTTCACTTGATGACCATGGAAATGAATGAAATGAATATAAAAAAAAAAAAAGTTAAACAAAATTTCATTAAAGAATTGAATTGAAAAAAAAAAAGAAATGGAGGAACAAACTTTCCTTGTCAAATTTAGAAGAGAAAAATACTCCCATTAATTCATCAATATATGAGAAACATATAGTTGTGATTAATGGCAAATTTTATTCTTAAAATTTATGAAATAAGCAGTTATATTTTTTGTTAATAAGTTCAAAAAGTAATGATAGAATTTGTATTAAGGATTCTGTTTTAATAATATAGATTATTATGTGCAATTTTTCTCAGTTAAATAAAAAATGAAAAGATTCTTGAAATAAATTGGTGTCATTAACTGAGTTATGCTTCTTCGTTGTTTTTGCTAACAAGCCTAGGAATTAAGGTTTTTGATTTGGTTTGAGTTTGATTTTGTTCTTTTCGGTTCTTTCGGGGTAATACAATTTAAGAACAGTTATGAATGTCAGGTTTAGTTGCAAAACCAATTCGGATGCAAAATGTCAGAAACAGTTTTAGATATTTTGAATTACTCTGATAAAATATCAGATAATTTGTATCTTATGTTGTTGTTTGATTAAAATCTTACAGTACTAAAAGAGCTTGAGCTAGCCTTTTTAGGGTGTCCACGTGGGATAAAAAAAATCAGCCAATCAGAACAATCGATTCTGCCATGTCATTTGTCTCATTTGTTTTTAATTTCTATCAGTTAATTCTAAAAAACACTTCGCCCTTCTACATTACTTTTCCCTTTCTTTTGCACGGGCGTTAAGAAACATCGTCTTGCTCTTCGAATCGCTTGTCATTACACTTCCTCCACGAACTCTGAAATCGATTGCGCTAAATAAATCAGAAACAACAAAATCTCCACTTCTTCATCTCCCCCTTACTGTATATAACATAGAGATTCAGGATAATCGATTAGTGCTTGAAAATGTATTTCTTCCTTCACTTGATAACGGTTCCGTTCGGACGTGGGCGTCCTTCAGTTTCAGATGAATAAAAACTGTGAAGATCTCCATTTTATAGTCGAGGCTTACAAACCCCATCTATCAGAGTGATTGATCTTCCCAAATTCTCAAATAATCCAGAAGTGAATGGCGTATGAAAGCTTTTTTTTTGGGTCAAACACAGGTATTTGATTACTTATGAGATTGTTGAAATGTATTTTCTTGGGCCTTATTTAAGTTTTCCACCTTCCAATTTCACCAGAAAGAGAGCTACCTAGATTTGATTAGCAAGCAACAAAGCCGACATATCTTTCGAAGTTGCAGCGTAAAGTTATGTCTATGGCCAGGTACTACTTCTACTATCTCAGCTATATTATGTTAATAATGTCAAAGAAACTATTTCCATTGTGGTATTTCACCAATGAGTTTTGATCTGTATATTTTTTTTTTTGGCTAAAATTTGGCAATTCTCATATATTATTGGTATAGAACTACCACTGCGCCTTGAAAGCCAGGTTAGCGTGTCATTTCTCACTTTGTTGGCCTGTTCTCATCATACAGAGGAACACAAATGTAAAATTTGGATTTGGAAACCTTCCATTTAACTGGAAATTATCTCCATCTTATTCAGTGTTTCCCAAATTTTTTAATTCTAAAATCAAAAGTCCTACAACTGTAATTGAAGTCTCAGCCAATGGAATATTGCTCAAGCACATGATGTATAATTGCTGTTTTTTCTTTTAAAGCATGAGAATGACTAAAATTTTTGTTCTTAATTTCTGGAAGATTTGATGCCTTTTTAATATCTTCACCACCTTTTGATCTTTGACATGGAAGTAGTAAGAGCTATATCCTCATTTTGTTGATTGCAGGCTTGCAGCTTAATCATCCCCAGCATCTTAAGCTCTGAATCAATTCTCTGTCTTATTCAGTATGTCAGAATCCATATTTGTTAGTATTGTGTATTCAGTATGTACTTCAGTTAAATCATTTTGGAGTATTGTGTTGTTGTTATTGAACACAAGATTAATAAGAAGTCCTTCTCTTATTCACTCAATCAATCAAAATAGCTTTAAGACAATTCCTTAAGCTCTTGGTTTCAACTCACAAAACTCGTATCGTTTATCAAAGCCACACTCGGCATTTATATATGTAACACTTATCCTATTCTTAGTTGATAAACACAACATATTTATGACCTTTATCCTTCAAGATCATTATCCAACTAGGATTCATTAAATCTTTATTGCTTAATGTTCAAGTTAACTTCAACAATCTCCCCCTTAATCTTGAACCCACTCACATCTTCAACTCCAATCTTGTCTCTCATTTCTTTGAATTTGATTCTTCCAAGTGACTTGGTCAATATGTCAGCCTTTTGTTCAGTTCCGGGTACATGCTCAACCTCCACTTGTTCATTTTCAACACATTCTCGAATGAAATGGAACCTCCGGTGTATGTGCTTGCTACGGCCATGAAAGACAGGGTTTTTTGTAAGCTGTATGGCCGACTTATTATCAACCTTTATGGTTACACGCTTGCATCCTTCATTGACAACCTCACTCAACAGTTCTTGGAGCCAGATAGCCTGCTTTGCAGCTTCGGTAGTAGCCATAAACTCTGCCTCACAACTAGACAACGCCACTATCTCTTGCTTTGTGGAACACCAAGTTATGGGACTTGATCCGAAATAGAAAATATGACCTGCTGTGCTCTTCCCATCATCCTCATCAACGCAGCGAACTGTCACTGTATCCTTCTATCTTTAGATCACCTCCACGCATGAACCGAAGGCCAAGGGAACACGTCCCACGTAGATACCTCAAGACCTGTTTCAATGCTGCTCCGTGTGACTCCTTAGGTTGCTGCATGTACCTGCTAAGAACTCCAACACTATAGGACAGATCAGGACGAGTGTGTAACAGATAGCGCAAGCAACCTATGGTTCGTCTGTAATTCTTTTCATCGATAGCTCCTTCATCGGAGACTTAGAGAATTTTATGCTCATCTCCATCGGCACATGTGTGGCATTACACGAAGACATTGCCGTTTCCTCGAGTATTCTCTGAGCATACCGATTCTGTTTTAGTACAATGCCTTCTTCTCCTTGTAGCACCTCTATTCCCAAGTAATAAGTTAATTTCCCGAGATCACTCATCTCGAACTTAGTAGCCATCTCCCGCTTAAATGCTTGTATCATCGTTAATGAAGATCCTGTAACCAGTAAGTCATCGACATAAACAACCACAATGATTAGTTCTCTGTTTTCTTCCTTTCGATATAAGGATGGCTCCTTGGAGCACCGAACAAAGTTTAGGCCTCTCAAAATAGTGTTTAACTTCACACTCCATGCCCTTGAGCTCGTCAGTGAGCGTAAAGCCTTTCTAAGTTTGTAAACTTTATTTTCTTGACCCTTTATCACAAAGCCTTCTGGCTGAACCACAAATACATCTTCTTTTAATTCACCATGGAGGAATGCCGTTTTAACATCAAGGTGGTGAATCTCCCACCCTTTATTTGCAGCCAGTGCAATGATCAAACGGATTGTCTCGATTCGGGCTACTGGTGCAAAGACTTCATCGTAGTCAACACCATGTCTTTGGACGTAGCCCTTTGCTACCAATCGAGCCTTGAACTTGTTAATACTCCCATCAGCGTTACGCTTAATCTTAAAGATCCATTTGAGTCCAATAGGTCTCACACCGACGGGTAGTTCACAAAGCTCCCACGTGTTGTTTTTCTCAATGGAAACCAGTTCATCTTTGCACGCGTTAAGCCAAACTTTCAACTTCTTAGCCTCGTTGAAATCCCACGCTCATCATTCACAATCATCAATAGTTTTTCACTCTCAAATTCAGCTAATAACACATACTCATCAAGGTAAGATGGTCTCACGCTTACTCGTTGAGATCTTCTTGTTGGTTGATGGTCATCATCGACCTCATCTGTATGTTCTTCTCCTTCTTCATTCACGAAAACTTCATCTTCTTCTTCCTCTGCCTGTGTCTCATCAACGTCTGCGTACACAATCGCTGGCTGTCTCAGGTTAACAGAGAATTCTTCCGACTTTGAATACTCTGTTCCTGTAGTATTATTCCAGTTCCATTCTTCTTGTTCACTAAACACCACATCACGGCTTACTATGATCCGCTTGTTTGTAGGGTTAAGCAATCGGTAAGCCTTAGAACCAGGCTCGGTCCCCAAGTGTACAAGCATTCTGGTTCTATCATCGAGTTTTTTTCTTCCAGGTGTCTCTGTTCTTGCGTAACACACACATCCAAAGACTTTTAGGTGAGTCACGTTTGGTTTCCTTTTCCTTAACATCTCATATGGTGTTTTTCCCTCCAGAGATCTCGTCGCAAGTCTGTTGATGAGATACGTAGAGTGTCTAACTGCCTCGCCCCACAGTTCATTAGGTACGTGCATATGCTTTAAAAGGCTCCGAGTCATCTCCAAAAGCGTGCGGTTCCTGCGTTCCACTACTCCATTCTGCTGAGGGGAATACGGTGCAGTCAAGTGTCGGTGAATTCCATTCTTGTCACAGTATGATTGAAATTCGATAGATAGAAACTCTCCTCCCCTGTCAGACCGGAACGTCTTGATCTTACTTTGTGTTTCTTGCTCTGCAATTATCTTGAAGTTCTTAAACTTATCAAACGCTTCACTCTTCTCTCTTAATAACATGGTCCACATATATCGCGTATGATCATCTATTAGGACAAAAACATATCTCTTTTGTCCTGCGGTTGGTGGTGAGATTGGACCGCATAGGTCTCCATGAACTAGTTCCAGTGGTTTGGAGGCGCGGAATGTCGTTGTTTGTGGGAAAGACTTTCTTGAGTGTTTACCAAGTAAACACGATACACATGTCTCCTTTCTGATATCGATATCTGGTATGCCGGTGACTAAGTCTTTCTTGATCATCAACTTTAGAGTATCTGTATTCACGTGACCGAGTCGTGAGTGCCACAAAGAGGACTCCGTTGGTGATGTAATCTGTAAGCATCGCACACGGTCGGCATCTAAGATGACTTTGTACAGTCTATTAGGAGACCGTGTTGTTTGGACCATTATACCTCCACACTTATCAAATAACGTCAAAGTATTGTCTCTCATTCGGACTTCACACCCCACTTCAGTAGCTTGGCCCAAGCTTATGATATTTGACTTCAATCCCGGAATGTAGTAGACATTACTCAAGGTTTTCTTCTCACCTCCACCAAACACAAACTTGATGGAACCTTTTCCTCGTATATCAATCTTTGAGTCATCACCAAATCTCACTTTTCCCATCACACTTTTTTCACAAAGAGCGTTCGGTTTCCACACATATGATTTGATGCTCCGTTATCAAGGTACCATACGTTTTCTCTGTCTTGATCAGTCTCAAAGATCGTAGGATTTACCTTCTTCTCATTCAAGTAAACTAACTCATGTACCATCAGTTCATCAGCTTCCTGAGTCTCTTCTTCCTTCTTCTCAACTGCCTCTTGGAGTTTCAGTTGTTTGTCGGGACAATCACTCGCATAATGGCCTGTTTTGTCACATCGAAAACAGGTAATGTGAGATATGTCTCCGCTTGTACGTTGTCGATAAGCTTCTCTCTGTGTATAAAACGTTCCAGTACGGCCGCGTCCTCTTCCTCTCCAGTTTGTTCGACCGCGACCTCTACCACGTCCTCCATTGTAGTTACCTCCGTAGCTTTCTTGACTCGTGTCGCTATTTGCATACATCAATTTGTTTTGCTCATCGTGTGTGTTAACTTCTTCTACTGAGATCCTTTCTTCATAGGCTTTCAATCTACCAACTATGTCTTCGAAACTGGTTGCGTTTAGGTCTAAGACTTGCTCGAGAGAGGCAACAATCTGAATATAACGCTTCCATGGCAAGCTTTTGAGAAACTTTTTCACAACCTTAGGTTCCTCGATCACCTCTCCTAATGATGCAGCTTTTGAAGTAATCTCGGACAATTTTCCAACGAAGGCATCAATAGTGTCATCATCATTCATTGTGAGCCTATCGAATTCTGCCATTAGGGTTTGTAGTCTTGCTTCTTTTACTCTCTCAGCTCCAAGATGTCTTGCTTTAATTGCTTCCCATACCCCTTTTGCTGTATCTATCTCTCCGGCTTGTAATATTAGAGCTTCTGGTATGGATTGAAACAATAATGCAATGGCTAAGTTATTCTTCTTCTCATCTTTGCTTCCAGGATCTATTGTCTCCCATACTTCACTCACTTTCAGCGCTATCTTCATTCTTATGGCCCAGACGGTGTAGTTAGAAGAAGTTAACATAGGGTATTTGATCGTAGCAGCTCCTCCATCCTTGCGTATTACGTTTTCTTCTTCCTTGACGTCTCCCATGTTTTTCTCTTATGCAATTTCTCAGAGATCTATAATGCTCTGATACCAAATATTGAACACAAGATTAATAAGAAGTCCTTCTCTTATTCACTCAATCAATCAAAATAGCTTTAAGACAATTCCTTAAGCTCTTGGTTTCAACTCACAAAACTCGTATCGTTTATCAAAGCCACACTCGGCATTTATATATGTAACACTTATCCTATTCCTAGTTGATAAACACAACATATTTATGACCTTTATCCTTCAAGATCATTATCCAACTAGGATTCATTAAATCTTTATTGCTTAATGTTCAAGTTAACTTCAACAGTTGTTGTGATAGATAAGCCTGAACATCATAGCTTTTCCAAATTCGTTAGACATGTTAGAGATTGAGTGTATATTCTCGCTACGTGTATTAATGTACATGTACATTATGAAATATTTTTTTTTGTTCTCAAGCATCTATATAATATAATCTAAATTGAGTAAGTTCTCTGCAGATGAAACAACAGAGGACTGTTTGAATCAAGAGAATGACAATGACCTTCTGTTTGCAAAACATAAGGAACCAATGGTTACTTATAATCATCTTGCATTTTTCATAAGTAATGGAACATAATTTTTTCCTAAGTAACCTACAAACAAGATTTATATCACCATTTTTTGCAGCAAGAAGATGAAGTTCCAACCAAAAGAAAAAGGGAAAGAGCTCATAATGTTCCAAATATAGAGAACCTGAAGATCACAGAACTCTCAAGTTGTATTCTATTCTGCCAATGTGGCTAAGATCATATGTAGAGGCTGATAAGCCTACTCTAAGACTGAGAATTGGTTAATGAAAAGTGTGAGATGTTGAGCCAAGAAAAAAAGATCACAGAACAGATACAACAAAAAGATGGAGAACCTGAGCAAAACAAAAGAGTGGTGTCAGGTTTGAGGTATAAAAGAAACATATCGGAATATGAATTAGATTTGATGGACGAATGAGAATGGTGTTTTATCCACCCGGCTACCTATATTAACATTTTTATTATCTAGTTTTCTTAGCTAAAAAATTAAATATAATCTCCCTAATATGCTTTTATATGCAGTTCATTGTTTCATGGCTTTCCTTTTTGAATGTGCATTCAATGAAACCTATTGACTTATATGTTGTGGGAGGATATTTGTTTGCATTGTCTACTCATCATAATTGATTTAGGGACTGTAACGTAAAAATTGGTGTCTCAGTACTATGAGAATGCAAGGAAGTTGCCATGTAACCGACTGTTTGAAAACAACATAAGAGCATGTGCAAGGGGTATGTCTCAATTTTTTTTTGCATGCAACGTCCTCAGATCTTATCACATTCAAACTCCAAAATGCTATATTAATTCAATCATTAGAGTTATTACAAAAAAGAGTATCAAAAATATGATTTAAATTCTTGGTGAGCCATTGTTGGGTTATTTTTTTTGAAAGGGGATTCGATTCATTGGTGGTTTATATGATTTAAATATCAAGTTTCGGTGATGGTGTGTTTATAAAGTATGTCTTTAGTCTGGTTTCGTCTGTTTTATTTTTTTATTATTTTCATGAACTGGTGTGAAGAATAATATTACTTTTATGTTTAGATTTTTTATTCAATTTTATTTATATTATTAAACTGTCCAATTTTGGTATTATAACTCAATGATTCTAAATTAAAAAAAAAATTGGCTGTAAATTTTACATTTGTTTTAAACAAAACTTAAATAAAAGATAAAATGTATTTACATCATAACTATGTTTAGTTAAATCATAACTATGTTTACCTAAATATATGATTTTCAGTAATAACAACAACAATTTGTGTGTTAAATCATTTTAAATTTGTTAGAAAATGAATTAAAAACTAATTTAAATTTCTGAAAATATAATAGTTCAATTGTAAGATATATATACACAATTTAAATTTAGATATAAGTGAAAAATTTAACTTAACAAAAAAATTATACAAATACCCGGGCGTAGCCCGAGAAAATCCCTAGTATTAATTAATATATATATGTACTGTTTTATATAAGTTGGAATGATATATTCAGCTAATTCGGTTTGTATATGTAACTCAATTCTTTTGTAAACAATATATTCTATATCATACACTGTATTAAATCCTCCACCTCAGCTAGAAGGTCTCTCACCCTCGAGTTACTTGGGTGATGATTTTATTACGAGAGATTCTTGCATTCACCCCCTACGTGAACCTAGAGGCTAATCAACCAATGAGAATTGATTATTTTATATGTAGATTTTTTTCAAAAAAAGAAACTCAATATTTAAAATTTGTTTTTTAAACAACAAGATAAAAAATAAATAAAAAATAGTAGTACTGGAAAAAAGGAATTTTTTTATTAATATTGTTAAAACCGTTTATACTAAACTTTAAACCCTAAACACTAAACCCTAAACTCTTGGTTAAACTCTAAACCTTTGGGTAAACCCTAAACTTTGGTTAAAGAGATATTCCAAGGGTTTAAAGTTTATCCAAAGGTTTAGTGTTTACGGTTTAGTATTTATCTAAGGGTTTAGTGTTTAGGATTTAAGATTTAACGTTTAGGGTAAAGAGATATTCCAAGGGTTTAGAGTTTATCCAAAGGTTTAGGGTTTACCCAAGAATTTAGGATTTAGTGTTTAGGGTTTAGGGTTTATCGTTTAGGGTTTAGTATGAACAGTTTTAATAATGTTAATTTTTTTTTTGACAGTTACTATTATTTTTATTTATTTTTTCTTTTATCTTAAAAGATAAAGTCTAAATATTCTATTTACTTTTTAAACAGGTGATGATTGTTTTGTTAGATTCTAGATTCTAGATTTTGGTTTTTAGATTCTAGATTCTGGAGGTTGATTGTTTTGTAGATTCTACATTGGTTTTTAGTTTCCGATTTTCAAAAACTATTTTTTTACCCAATCATAATTTTGGTTAAATAGATTCCCTATTTTTTAGGGAAACCAGTTTTTGATTTTTCTTACTAGTTCCTTCTTAGAAACTAAAATATCTCTTTTACTGGTTTCTTCCTAACCTACGACCAAAAGAAATTGCTTTTCTTACCCTCTTTTTTTCTTATATAAAATTGATAATTTATTAAATAGTAATATAACAGCAACTCTACAAACACAAATGCAATAATAATTAATTTCTTTTTCAGAGTAAATATTTTACAGTTAATAATAATTATCAAAATTCATTTTCTATCCAATAAAATTAATTTCTTTTATGAAGAAATAAAACTATTATTGTGAACTATAGCATATTTAAAGACTTGTGTTTTTCCCAATTTTAGAAATCTTTGTCAACTTTTAAATTTAACTTTAAATTTGTAAACAAAAGTTATCAACAGTTATTTAGTTCTGAATTTTACGTAAAATTAATGCATATATAGTTAAATTCTACACATAATTTTTTTTTGTAGTTAACCGCTAAAGAATATATATATATATATATATTATAATTATTGAAAATTTTATTAAAAAATTATGTATGTACATTTATTTTTTAATATGTATGGATTAAGATGTATGGATATAAGCATATATATGTACAAGTTATAATATATATATATATATATATATATAAATGTATGTTTCAACATAAAATTATTTTTTAAGTTTGTGTTTAAACATAGAATAATATTATTTTGTGTTTGCTTTTTTAATTTTAAAATAAGATTATGTGTCTTGATAATAATATTTTATATTCTATTATTTCCATAATAAATATTTTACTATTAATAGAACTTTTATTTTATTAATTTAAAAACAAAAATCAAAAACCAGAAACTAAAATCTAAAATCTAAAATCACCATTCATGATTTTCTAAAAACTAAAATCTACAGCAAAATCAAAAACCAGAAATCAAAATATAAAATCCAAAATCCAGAAACCAAAATCCAAAAACCAAAATCTAAAAACCAAACAAACAATCATCACCTTGGTTTTTGGTTTTTGGCTTTTGGCTTTTGGTTTTTGGTTTTTGGTTTTTGATTTTGCAGTAGATTTTGCTTTTTTGAAAAACTTGATTGGTGGTTTTAGATTTTGGTTTCTAGTTTCTGGTTTTTGCTCTTAAAAATAATAAAATAAAAAATATTAACTAAAATATTTATTAATGAAAAATAAAAAAATAAAATACTATTTTCAAAGCATACATGAACTAATTAAAATTAGTTTAAAATAATAAATTCAACTATATAAAAAAAAACTATCTTGAATCCCACAAAGATGCAGAAATTTGATCTCGAATGCCCTCCATATAATGCATATGAGTGTTATTATGTTCTTCGTCTTCATCGGAATCAGAGTCTTCAGTTGGTCCATTGCCAGATGTATAGTCTGAATTAAAATCAACATTTCCTCAATTTAAACATGTATGTTGTATCTTGGCTTCTCTCTTAAAACCCACCATTTTCCTTTCCAAACACCAAAAGTCCTTTCAATAACATATCTTAGCGAAGAATGTCGTTTGTTAAACATTTCTTTATAGCTATTGGGCGGACTAGCTCCATCGTACTGGCTAGGATGATATCTTTCCCCTCTATATGGAGTAAGAAATCCAGGTCTAAGAGGATAACTAGAATCTCCCAAATAATACTTTCCAAAAGGTGCAGTCGGAAATTGATGAGACCCCTCCATTGCCAGAGCTAGAACTTTTGCATCATGAGCTGATCCCGGAATACCTATATATGCATATGTAAACAACATGTCCATATTGCATATAGCTAAAACATTCATACTCATGTCACTTTTCCTGTTCCAATACTTTTCTGAATCTTTTCCCGCAATAGTGACCGAAACATGTATTCCATCGATTGCACCGATGAATTCTTTAAAATAAGGCCAATAATTTCTATTGGATTGTAACCTAGGATGAGGTTGTGTGAGCTCATCTGGACCAGATCTAAGTAAATGAACCGCCATTTTTTCGAGAGCACTCAATACTTCATGGAATTCTCTGCATATTGTTTCCTGTGAATGACCAAATATCTTCCCAACATACCTCTGAATTGTATTTTGAGCACATATGTTAAGGAATATTGCAACACTTTCCTCGATGCTTACATTATCAGTCTCTTTCAACTGATACTCCTCCTTAAGGTTTTCACATAACTGAATGTATACCCGCGGATACATTCAAATTATGTTATAGCATTGGACGTCGTGACCATGAATTAATTCATGTACATATCTTCGACCACGTTCTGGATCCAAGTTCATTCGTTAAGGATCGATGAAGGATTCTCCAAAAATAATGCTTCCATCTTCTGCTTCATCATCTTCAAGCATTCGGTAAAATGCTTCTTTCTAACCAAAAACAAAAAGTAATTTATTAAAATAAATAAATATTATTTGATAAATAAAAATATTATACATTAATTAGTTAATTAAACTATATTATCAGTCAATTATAAATATTTATTTAGTAAATAAATACCTCTTTTCCATTTGATGATTGTCCTGGTGCCATACCTATAAAAAGAAATAAAAGTCATGGAACTTAATATTATAAATAAATACTAATAGCTATAGAGTTAAATTAAATTCTTACGTATTTGTTGTCAAAAGGTTATGTACTGTTATTTCTTTTATAATACATATAGTTATGCCATAACAATATTTTAGAATAAAATTTAATTCTCTATGTAAACACAAATTTTTCATATATATATATAACCATAATGTATATAATAAACTTGTAGATATAATATATATATACAGAAACCATACCTGTAAAACAGTAAGTAAAATGTGTAGATCCATAATTTTAAATTAACCATAACTATATTGTATATATTCATAAATAGATAACTACAAAAAAAATTATTTTCAGGGAGCAAAATACCTTCTCGATTGGATGTAGAGAATAATAGGGTTTGAAACCAAATATGTATGATCAGCAGCTTTGTTAAAACTGGAGACTTGGGTGGTGCATTATTTAAGGTTTACGTTTGTTTTGCTTTGTGGTTTTTAGTGTAGTAGCTCTACGTCTTATATAATATATTATTTAGCTAAAGTTAGATAACAGAAAAAAAAAGAAAATCATCTTTTTTTTTTTTTGGTCGTAGCTTTTTCTAAGAAGAATCCATTAGAATAGGAATTTTGGTTTCTAAGAAGGAAATACTAAAAGGAAATAAAAACTAGTTTCCCTTAGAAATAAAAAATCTATTTTGTCAAAACGGATAATAAGCAGTTTTTTGAAAATCAAAAACCAGAAACTAATGTAGAATCTGCAAACAATCAACCTCATAATCTCATTGGTGGTTGGTGAAGAGGTTCTAGGCTGAACCGAGGAATTTCTCTTTTATTACACCCTAGATAGGAATCTGAAATGGTGCAGCAATCAGCAAACATGGCACCGAGAAAGAAAAGAAGGTACACACTCCACTCCTCCTTAATCAAATATCTAAAGAAAATCGAATTCTGGAATTGGATCTGTTGATGTTTCAGGTTGTGAAATCCCAGCGGCCTGCGAAAATGGAAGAGGCTGCAACGGAGAAGAAGATGCTCCTAGACTGTTTCGGTTATGTGCGAACCCTTTTACCCTCTGTTTGAATCAATCATACAAAATAGTTTTTTAAATCAATTCTGTCTTATTATTGAAACCGAACCTTTAGAGGTATGGTTTTTTTTTTGTTCTTGTCGTAATCTGTTGGCTATGGACTGCAGTAATTGTTTCTAATGTTCTTAGAGGAACCTTCCGAGTTCTTTTTATTTCAATGATGGGCTTGTAGATTAATACTAAAGTTGTCACCTTTATTCTTTAATCTGATGATGGTCTGTGAACGTGTGTTGAATAATTTCATTTTTTCTTTGTTCTTTCTCTATCAGACTAAAAGTGAGACTTGTTATTGGTTTTCTTCTGAGTCTTTGTTTGATATAAGGTATGTCTGTCTACAGTTTCCTAACTCCTAGAGTTGTAAATATCTTTCAGCCGTTTCCGTCTTCATCAGCAAACATGGCAGAACCTCAAACCGAAAAGAAGGCGTCATTATCACCAAGGATGCCAGACTGGACTCAGCTCCCTGAAGAGCTACTTCACATTATCACAGAGAAACTAGAGAACTGTTTCAGTGTGATTCATGCTCGCTCTGTTTGCAGCTCATGGCGATCCACATTTCCCTTTCCTGATTGCCTATTACGCCCAAGTTACTCTTTACCCGCGTTCCGCGATTTCCCTTACGTTAGTAAAGGCTTGTGCACTCTCGAGAAGGTCCCTTTGTTTCTCTTTAGAGTCCAAACCCCTTCTGCTTCACCATCGGAGTATTTGTTGGGCGGAGTAGGCCGAGATGAGTCTGTGGATTATATGGAGTTTCAGTATCCTATTCAATTCTCAGTGAAGATCCCAGGATCTGAACCAACCCTGTTGAACATACGCAACAGCCAGGTCTTCCCTCTGGGTCACCAGTACAGAATGATGGGTTGGGATCCTGAATCATGGACAACAAAGTACAAAGGCGTGGCTTTTCTTCCTCTAAACAAGGAGGGTGAAGAATTTGTAGTGCTCATCAACTATACTATGGATTTGTTAGTGTTAAGAAGTTCTGAAATGAGGTGGATGCGGCTTAAGGAAACCTCTAATGCTCAATGCTGCCATGTAGTCGCTTTCAGAGGGAGGTTCTATGCGACTTTTATCAGCGGTGACCTTTTCATTTTCGATCCTTATAAGCTGAAACGAACTCCCTTCACGCCATCGCCGCCTCTGAGGTCAGGCAAATACCTGGTTGAAGCAGGTGATGATGAGCTTTTACTTGTTGAGAACTTCGACCCGTTTCCTGATGCCGAGATACTAGATTTTAACCGGTTGACTTGTAGAGTGAGTAGGCTAGACAATGAAGCTGATAAATGGGTCGAGATCACCGATTTGGGAGACCGTGTGTTGTTTATTAGAGACTCTGGAAACGTTTGCTGCTCGGCTAAGATGCTTCCCGACGGCTGTGGTGTGAGCGGGAACTCAATTGTGTTTACAAATGACGGCTATATGACATACGCCTATAAATATGGGGTACATACGGGAAGGGAAGATGACGAGCTCAATACTTGGAGATTCTCAAGAGAGAATCGTGTGACAGTTCTCAACACATCCCCTGTAAGACCCGATCCTGGCCTCTCAGGCCAGCGGTCGATGCCTCACGTCGCTCGGTCCATACCCTGACCGAACCTCTAAAAATTTTGCTCTTTATTTAAAACATCGCCCATAGGCAAGGGCTAACTCAGATCTTAGCTCAAGACTACCTTAGTCATTTTCTAGCTTTAGATCAGTCAGTTCATACACAGCGGAATATTATCTACCAACCATTGGTCTAAAACCAATCTAACACTTGTCTAGTCAGATCACCTCAGCTACTGGTCAGTAAACACAACTCCCAGCTAGCTCCAAGGTCGATCCTGAACCTAGACCAAGTCATACCAAATCCGAGGTTCCATTCACCTAACCATTCTATCTAGATCTATGCAACATTGATAGATCATACCTTTGCCACATCCACAGAGCTTGTTAGCTCATTGTCCCAGCTGACTTAGCTGTTTAGCTAGCTCACCCAGCTAGCTGAGCTGAACCACCTCTCTTGAGGTTCCATCTACTCTCCTCCAGCTGATAAAGCTGTGAGGTAGCTTTGCCTAGCTCCCCGTCCACTCGTCCAACTCTCCATATACCTGCATAAAATCTTCCCTTTGGTACTTAGTCATTCAGCCAACCATCCCCACAGACTAAGTACCTATGGGAAGTCTTCAGCTGCAAAAACGACCTCAAGCAAACATGCTCCAAAAATTAATTAAAATTCATGACAAATACTGATAATTCCCCACTAAGAGGAATCCACAATCAGATTGATCAGAACCGGCCTAATTCACATAGAATTTGGCCAAATCCCACTAAACCGGCCATAACTGACCACCATCAAACCGGCCTGATAAATCCAATCAAATCACATGATAAATCATGATAAATCCTCACTAAGAGGAATCCATGGTTGGATCCCATCAATTCCATCCAGAACTATGAGATCCGGACCTAACTGCCCAACCAAGGCCATGGAGAGCTCCACTAAACCGGCCAAGGCCTGGTTTAGTACCACCATGTCTCAGGCGTGTGCTCCCTGTAACCAAGTCCTTTCATGGACTAACAAATCCCATCAGATCCTAAGTCAATCAACCAACCACCCCACATGACTCAGAACTGATGAGTCTTCACACTTCCTAACCGGCCATGGAACCATGTCCCACTGAACCTGATTAGTGTTGCTCTTACCACCGGTGCATCCTTTGATCAATCAGATAAGACACCTTGATCTACCATCCAGGGATCAGGTCGTCCATCCTTGCCAATGATCAGATCACACACGGCCTTCCTTGTATAAACACACCAGCACAATACTTGTTGTCCACACCAACAATTACTAGCCTTACTCCTCTCCTTTGCTTGCTGTTGGATCCAAATGAATTTGAACTTGCACTCCACATGGTTCCTCTGGTACTAGGACCCCCATGTGTCTCGCCAATGGGTCGGATCCATGGTTCACACCATGATCAACCTCAACATCAAACTATGATCCATCATGGATCACTTTCCAATGAACATCATCTAACTATCACCCCACATGGATGAAGTAGAACAACAATGATCCGCCCCTCCTCTTAGGGTCCTGGATCCTTAGTTTACATCACAATATATGGTCTTCAAGGGGTGTGCCTTACCTTGGCTTAACAGCACCACAAGAGACATAAACATAAACCAGAAAGTAAACATAAATCTGTTACCTTATACTTGAGCTTATTAGATCATGTGCCTCCTCTTATTAGGTTCGGCCATGCTCCTCCAGAGCATGCCTCCATAAAGCCCTTATCACATACTTACAGTAATGATAAGATCCATTCAATGGTCGTGCCTCTCTTCCATTCCATGGAACTCCCATGGAACCAGTTTCTGCACTGCATCCACCTTTGAGGCTGTGTTGGCCTTTGGGAGTGGAGTCTGGCCTTCTCCCTTCTCCTCTGACCATTTGCGTGTGTTCCCAGGACACAGAGGAAGTCTTAGATGTGTTCATCCATGATCAAACACCACCCAAAGGTCGTGCATCACTTCCCCCTTCAGTGTCCAAGAAACTGCCTTTCTACACACATTTGCCTTCAAGGCTGTCTCAGCCCTTAGAAGTTAGATCCGGCCTCCTATCTTCTCTCCAGGCTATTTGCGTGTCTTCTATGGATGTAGAGGAAGCCCAGGGCGTGGCCAACATTAATCAAAACTCACCAGAGGGTCGTTCATAACCCTCCCCATGATTGCCCACCAAAACTGCCTCTTTGCTGCCTTTGATTGCATCTCTGTCTTGGATTGTTGAATCCGACCATCTCCATGTTTTTCTCTGGTTGTTCTTTGTGTTTCAGGGTGTAAAAATGAATGCCTGGCGTGCCTGTAAAGGCACGGACTGGCCTGCCTTATAAAGAAGAAGGAATGGTTACTTCTAACCATTGCATCCCTTCGGTTTCATTTCTGCCCATTGATTTCATCAATGGTCCAGATCACACCCATTTGCCTATGGCAGTTACCAGGACGTCTTGGGCTTGTAAAACCACTCTTGGACATGTCCATATCAAGCCCAAACGTAATACCAAGCTCCTGGCCCCATCCCAAGAGCCCACCAGCCCAGCGGCACACATGGCTGCCCGCATGGCCCGACCACTGTCCGGACCCGGCCCAACTGTCCGAGACCCGAACACTCAGTCAAGCTGAGTTGAGCTGATCCCCAGCTGACCCAGCTGAGTGAGCTAGTCCATCCAGCTCAGGGAGCTGACACACTCTTACTTGAGCTCCAAGTGAGCTGCGTCCAGCTGGTTGAGCTTCTAGCTCCCATCACCCAGCTGTGATACACTTTGTACAGCTTGATATCTTCATCTTATTCAATCCCTCTAAGTCCCTTGGTCTATTTCAAGACCTAGACTTAGTTCTCCCATGATCCATTCTGATCATGCACTACATCACAGCTTCACCTAGCTGATCGAGTTTCACCCAGACCTCGTCCAATTATCGAAACACTCGACCAACTCCTTTAAGCTTGTCTCCATCCTATTTTGGTTAAGTCTCAGCTGTATGATTCCCTTAACCACCTTTTTGGATCATGACACGCTTGTCTTTAGATCATATGACCTGTCTGGTGCGTCTCCACGCACAATGGTCCATCCGGACGATCCTACCCAGGATCGGGGACATGATAAGTCTCCCCCACTTGATAAGGATTCGTCCTCGAATCCAGTGCTGCTGACATCTTGTCTCATTGACAAAATGTTCCAACCGATCTCTTTGCATCCAGAACATGGAGCATGCTCGATTGGTTCTTTCTAACCAATTTGTGGCATCTCCTCCTTGTTCCTTCTCACTGATCACATTTTTGATCAGCATATCAACAGGTCTCCCCCACTTGGACGGAACACTCTTGAATCCGAACCAAGTTGTCCTTTATAGACACCAAGGGTTCATGATCCCAGCCACATCGTACTGGATCATCCCTTAACCGACCACAGCCTATACCGGCTTGGCCATATTATGATCTTAGTCCATACTAGACTAAACCACCTTAACTTGACACCTGTCCATCACCGACTCTGTCATAATTGATCCTGGTCCTTTAGACGTGATCATATCCCGCCCTGGTCCACTCAGAACTCAACCGTGTATCCCACCATAGGTCCATCTCCTAATAGGTCATTCCTGATCTTTGTCCCTTACCGACTTGATCATATTGCGGTTCTGGTCCACTCCAGACTCAACCGCCTTACCCCAACCATAGGTCAATCTCCGACTTGGTTGTACTGCGACCCTCATCCATCATCGACTTGATCGACTATATCCCAACCCTAGGTCAATCTCAGACTTGTTGTAATGCGACCCAGGTCCCTTCCGGACGGGTCGACTTCAGCTCGGCCATCTCGGCAGAGCTATACACAAGAAACTTTTGGATCTTTGGGGCCGCCCCTGGTCCACTCAGAACTCAACCGTATCCCGACCATAGGTCCATCTCCTAATAGGTCATTCCTGATCTTTGTCCCTTACCGACTTGATCATATTGCGGTTCTGGTCCACTCCAGACTCAACCGCCTTACCCCAACCATAGGTCAATCTCCGACTTGGTTGTACTGCGACCCTCATCCATCATCGACTTGATCGACTATATCCCAACCCTAGGTCAATCTCAGACTTGGTTGTAATGCGACCCAGGTCCCTTCCCGGACGGGGTCGACTTCAGCTCGGCCATCTCGGCAGGAGCTATACACAAGGAACTTTTGGATCTTTGGGGCCGTCCCTGGTCCAGATCTACTATGAACGGGTCAGCCCTACCAGGGGGAATGCCCTGTAGCACCCGAAACACATCATGGACTCTCGAACCAGCGGAATCCCATCCGGGTCATCACCCCCTACGACCTCCTTAGTGGCGTTTGTGGCCAAATAAGCTTCACAACCCTTCCTCAGCCTCCAATCCACATGGATTGCTGACACCACTAAGCATCCAGAGATCGGACGTATACCTTGGAACCTGATCGGGAATTCACACCAACTCTCGAACTGCACGCGCTCCCGGTGACAGTCCAGAGTGGCCCGATACTTTCCAAGCCAGTCCATACCTAATATCACCTCGTGATTCTTTAGGCGGACAACAACCAGATCCACAGGCATTACCCTGTCCAGGATCAATACTCAGATCCGCAGGCATTACCCTGACTGTGATCAATACTCAGATCCGCTAGCATTACCCCGACCGTGATCAATACTCAGATCCGCATGCATTACCCCGACTGTGATCAATACAGGATGTCCTTCACCAAACCTAGTGAACTCATTCTCTGCCCACCGCCGCTTCACTATGCAAGGACAACCCACCGCTCCCATCCGAACAACCCTTAGACCAACATGAACACCGTGATATGCTCACTTGTTTTGAACGGCCACCAAGGAATATCACTAACCCTACAAGAGTGCTGCACGCTTTTCAACCTAAGCCACTCTCTGGTCCATGTTACTTCCCTGGTCCAGGTCGCCCATACAAAGATCTTGCATTGCGCCCATCATCTAATCCGCCTATTACTTCCAAATAACTAGATAACTAACCTTTCGTTTCCGTGGTCTTGCCCTTGGAGAGTGCATCTTGGCTAAGCCAGCTCATCTTGGAACTTCCCGCTCACAAGCATGAAACCCAACCTAACCTTAACTCCCACTTGGCTCACCACAGCTAAGGTTCCAAGTCATCTCGCCAGAAATAATTTCGGTTTGGAACACAACATCTTTGACCACTGCCCTAACAGGATCAAGCATGCTCGATACCAACTTGTAAGACCGATCCTGGCCTCTCAGGCCAGCGGTCGATGCTCACGCCGCCGGGTCCATACCCTGACCGAACCTCTAAAAATTTTGCCCTTTATTTAAAACATCGCCCATAGGCAAGGGCTAACTCAGATCTTAGCCCAAGACTACCTTAGTCATTTCCTAGCTTTAGATCAGTCAGTTCATACACAGCGAATATTATCTACCAACCATTGGTCTAAAACCAATCTAACACTTGTCTAGTCAGATCACCTCAGCTACTGGTCAAGAACACAACTCCCAGCCTAGCTCCAAGGTCGATCCCGAACCTGTAACCAAGTCATACCAAACCGAGGTTCCATTCACCTAACCATTCTATCTAGATCTATGCAACATTGATAGATCATACCTTTGCCACATCCACGAGCTTGTTAGCTCATTGTCCCAGCTGACTTAGCTGTTTAGCTAGCTCACCCAGCCTAGTGAGCTGAACCACCTCTCTTGAGGTTCCATCTACTCTCCTCCAGCTGATAAAGCTGTGAGGTAGCTTTGCCTAGCTCCCCGCCCACTGGCCCAACTCTCCATATACCTGCATAAAATCTTCCCTTTGGTACTTAGTCATTCAGCCAACCATCCCCACGCACTAAGTACCTATGGGAAGTCTTCACCGCAAAACGACCTCAAGCAAACATGCTCCAAAAATTAATTAAAATTCATGACAAATACTGATAATTCCCCACTAAGAGGAATCCACAATCAGATTGATCAGAACCGCCTAATTCACATAGAATTTGGCCAAATCCCACTAAACCGCCATAACCGACCACCATCAAACCGCCTGATAAATCCAATCAAATCACATGATAAATCATGATAAATCCTCACTAAGAGGAATCCATGGTCGGATCCCATCAATTCCATCCAGAACTATGAGATCCGGACCTAGCTGCCCAACCAAGGCCATGGAGAGCTCCACTAAACCGGCCAAGGCCTGGTTTAGTACCACCATGTCTCAGGCGTGTGCTCCCTGTAACCAAGTCCTTTCATGGACTAACAAATCCCATCAGATCCTAAGTCAATCAACCAACCACCCCACATGACTCAGAACCGATGAGTCTTCACACTTCCTAACCGCCATGGAACCATGTCCCACTGAACCTGATTAGTGTTGTTTTACCACCGTGCATCCTTTGATCAATCAGATAAGACACCTTGATCCACCATCCAGGGATCAGGTCGTCCATCCTTGCCAATGATCAGATCACACACGGCCTTCCTTGTATAAACACACCAGCACAATACTTGTTGTCCACACCAACAATTACTAGCCTTACTCCTCTCCTTTGCTTGCTGTTGGATCCAAATGAATTTGAACTTGCACTCCACATGGTTCCTCTGGTACTAGGACCCCCATGTGTCTCGCCAATGGGTCGGATCCATGGTTCACACCATGATCAACCTCAACATCAAACTATGATCCATCATGGATCACTTTCCAATAAACATCATCTAACTATCACCCCACATGGATGAAGTAGAACAACAATGATCCGCCCCTCCTCTTAGGGTCCTGGATCCTTAGTTTACATCACAATATATGGTCTTCAAGGGGCGTGCCTTACCTTGGCTTAACAGCACCACAAGAGACATAAACATAAACCAGAAAGTAAACATAAATCTGTTACCTTATACTTGAGCTTATTAGATCATGTGCCTCCTTTTATTAGGTTCGGCCATGCTCCTCCAGAGGATGCCTCCATAAAGCCCTTATCGCATACTTACAGTAATGATAAGATCCATTCAATGGTCGTGCCTCTCTTCCATTCCATGGAACTCCCATGGAACCAGTTTCTGCACTGCATCCACCTTTGAGGCTGTGTTGGCCTTTGGGAGTGGAGTCTGGCCTTCTCCCTTCTCCTCTGACCATTTGCGTGTGTTCCCAGGGCACAGAGGAAGTCTTAGATGTGTTCATCCATGATCAAACACCACCCAAAGGTCGTGCATCACTTCCCCCTTCAGTGTCCAAGAAACTGCCTTTCTACACACATCTGCCTTCAAGGCTGTCTCAGCCCTTAGAAGTTAGATCCGGCCTCCTATCTTCTCTCCAGGCTATTTGCGTGTTTTCTATGGATGTAGAGGAAGCCCAGGGCGTGGCCAACATTAATCAAAACTCACCAGAGGGTCGTTCATAACCCTCCCCATGATTGCCCACCAAAACTGCCTCTTTGCTGCCTTTGATTGCATCTCTGTCTTGGATTGTTGAATCCGACCATCTCCATGTTTTTCTCTGGTTGTTCTTTGTGTTTCAGGGTGTAAAAATGAATGCCTGGCGTGCCTGTAAAGGCACGGACTGGCCTGCCTTATAAAGAAGAAGGAATGGTTACTTCTAACCATTGCATCCCTTCGGTTTCATTTCTGGCCATTGATTTCATCAATGGTCCAGATCACACCCATTTGCCTATGGCAGTTACCAGGACGTTCTGGGCTTGTAAAACCACTCTTGGACATGTCCATATCAAGCCCAAACGTAATACCAAGCTCCTGGCCCCATCCCAAGAGCCCACCACCCCAGCGCACACATGGCTGCCCGCGATGGCTCGACCATCGTCCGGACCCGCCCAACTGTCCGAGACCAACACTCAGTCAAGCTGAGTTGAGCTGATCCCCAGCTGACCCAGCTGAGTGAGCTAGTCCATCCAGCTCAGGAGCTGACACACTCTTACTTGAGCTCCAAGTGAGCTGCGTCCAGCTGGTTGAGCTTCTTGCTCGCATCACCCAGCTGTGATACACTTTGTACAGCTTGATATCTTCATCTTATTCAATCCCTCTAAGTCCCTTGGTCTATTTCAAGACCTAGACTTAGTTCTCCCATGATCCATTCTGATCATGCACTACATCACAGCTTCACCTAGCTGATCGAGTTTCACCTGCACTCGCCCAATTATCAAACACTCGACCAACTCCTTTAAGCTTGTCTCCATCCTATTTTGGTTAAGTCTCAGCTGTATGATTCCCTTAACCACCTTTTTGGATCATGACACGCTTGTCTTTAGATCATATGACCTGTCTGGTGCGTCTCCACGCATAATGGTCCATCCGGACGATCCTACCCAGGATCGGGGACATGACATCCCCCATGGTGGCTTTCCAGGTTGAGCCTGAAACCATATATCTTACTTTGGATAACTGAGACATCAGTTTGTGTGTTTTTATTAGATCAAAACACACAACTTTCCTATGAGTTTAGGTAAAGATTTTGTGATCGCTGATGTTTATGTTAATACGCTGAAAACTAGAACACTGGTTTTGTTTTTAATATATGGAACTTGGAAATGCTTGAAATCACTTAACTAATTGATGTATCATACAATTCACCGTTGGGTTTCAGAGTGTTTAAAACATGCTGCAACTAGTGTTCAATATTTTCCTTTGCTACCTGCTTGTTCGTTTTCTATGGTTGAATGGGCCTGCAGATACTCATCCATTTCGAGATATGTCCTATAAGCATGATCCTCAAATTTCCTAAAAATTTCCTTCACCAGAGGAAAGGAAGTCCAGGTATCAGGATGGTACATATTACATTCAACAGACAAATTTCTAGAAATGTCAAAAGTAAACATGATAGAGTAAATATCTATTAACTTGTGTCATGTTTCATTATGCTTGGACACAATTGGACTGTACGTATAAAATCTATACAAACTGATGATTTTTTTACATGCGTTATTCGCCAAGACAATTAGTCTATATTTGCAAAAATCGGTTGAAGGGAAACAACTTAGATTTGTTGGGATTTTTGAGAGAACCCATGTTAAAACTGCTAGCTGTTTTCTCATCAGCTCCACATTTCTTACACATTGCATGTTGTATTTTATCTTTCTTGACTGTAAATTTTTGTTTGCTGATAAACATCTTAAAAAAATTTACCATAAGAAATATTTTATTTTAGATGAACATCGAAATTTCCATGAAGAAACCCTTAAAGTTGTAACTAGGGATGTTATATAGGATTACCCAACCCTATATAATTTAACTCAAAATGGACTCTAATCCTTCTAAAATCCATTAAAATATGGTTGAATTTTTTAGGTTCATCCCCTACGCTGAATCCATAGGTTCACCGACCAATAGTATTTGTTATTTGATATTCGATATCTTTAAAAGAACAAAATAATAAGAATTTTCCAAATTATAATATGTATTTAAAATAAATAAAAATTGTAATAATTACCAAAATTTTCTTTCTTTAATATTGTTAACACCGAAAACAAAACACTAAACCCTAAATCCTAAATAATTGGTAAACCCTAAATCTTTCGGTAAATTTTAAACATTAAAAATTAAATCTTAATAACACTAAACCCTAAATCCTTAACCCTAAACCATATTTATGATTTATCCAAGGATTTAGGATTTACCCAAGAGTTTAGGGTTTAGTGTTACTAAGATTTAGTTTTTAATGTTTATGATTTAGGGCTTAGGATTTAACCAAAGGTTTAGGGGTTACCTAAAGGTTTAAGGTTTAGTATTTTGCTGACGGCGCTAACAATATTTTTTTTTTACAACTATTACTATTTTTTTGTATTTTTATCTTTTTATTTTAAAAGCATAATCTTATTAGGAAAATTCTTATTATTTTGTTTCTTTTTTTTAAAAAGATATGAATATCAAATAACCAAATATTATTGGTTGGTGAACCTGTATTAACTCTTTTAAACTTTTTTTTTTAAATTTGAATACATTTTATATAGTCTCTCAAAATACATATTATCTCATTTATTAACATAAGTAAAAGAAAAATAGTTTTTGATTGAAATATTTTTAGTTTTTAATCTAAAAATTTGTGATAATGACGAGAAACTTATATTGTGATTTTGGTGGGAAAACTTGATATGGTAGTTTTGGCGGAAAATTTTGTTTTTTTTTCTGTTTTGAGGAAAACTCGCTTTTGTGGCTTTGTCAAAAAAAACTCAATTTTACAATGGCGGGAAGTCTCGTTTTTGCGATTTTCGCGGAAAAAAACTTGTTTTACGATTTTGGTAGGAAAAAACTTGTTTTACGATTTTGGTAGGAAAAAACTTGTTTTACGATTTTGGTAGGAAATCTCGTTTTGCGGTTTTGGCGGAAAAACTCATTTTACGGTTTTGGCGGGAAATATCATATTTGCGGTTTTGGCAAAAAAAAACTCGTTTTTGCGGGCTTCGTAGGAAAACTCATTTTGTGATTTTGGCGGAAAAACTTAGTTTTACGGTTTTAACGGAAAAATTCGTTTTGTGGTTTTGGTGGGAGAACTCTTTTTTGCGGTGGAGAGAGAAATATCGTCTTTGCGATTTTGGTAGAAAAACTCGATTTACGGTTTTGGCGAAAAAACTCAAATTTCACAATTTTGGCAAAAAAACTCAATTTCACAATTTTAGCGGGAAATATCGTTTTGGCGGGAAAACTTGATTTCACGGTTTTGACGGGAAAACTTGATTTCACGGTTTTAGCGGGAAACTCATTTTGTGGTTTTAGCGGAAAAATCAATTTTGTGATTTTGGCAGGAGAATTCATTTGTGCGATATTGGGTCATACATTTGTGCGATTTTGGCAGAAAAAACAATTTTTTGCAGTTTTAACGGAGAAACGCGTGTTGACAGGAGAACTCGTTTCTGTGGTTTTGACAAAAAAACTTGGTTTATGGTTTTAACAGGAAACTCCAATTTCGGATTTGGTGAAAAAACTTGATTTGGCAAAAAAAAACTCATTTTTCGATTTTGACGAATTTTTTTTTGTTTACGATTCTAGCAAAAAAATCTTAATTTTATGGTTTCGAAAAGAAAAATACATTTCGGAAGTTTTAATCTACACCAAAAAATTGTTGTTTTAAACATTGTCCAACCCTGTCCAATTTTTTTTTATTTCTTTATCCCAATACTAAGTTAGCCCTTTATACTTTAAGTATAATGCATTAGGGTTAGAGCTCTTAAATTATTTGGATATTAGGGTTAGGGCTCTTAAATTATTTGGATGGCTGGACCAATCCTAAATTTCAGAATCATATATAACATTCCTAGTTGTAGGGCAAAAACCGATGTGTATCTAATAGTATCTGGATACATCTGCTATGTTTGATACATTGATTTTATCGAATATCTTCCAAATTTTGCAAAATGTCATCTATCTTGATCTTTCATCTGGTTCCGCTGACCGGACCTACCCCAACATACGGGGGCCATATAGATATAATTTAAAAAAATTAAAATGAAAAAGTGTCAAAGGAGAATTAATCCCTGGTTTTTTTTGGGAGGGGTGTCAATAAGAATAGAGCTGGGAATTTTATCTGTTAAATTTGATTCGTTTTGATTCGATCCGAAACTTCCGGATATCCGTAAATTTTTGAAGCAAAGCAAATACTAAAAATCAATATCTATTAAAATCGAAGCAAATCACAAATACTAAAATTTTGGAAAGCGGATACCCGATTCGATCCGGAAATATATAAATACATGTATATCTTGATTATATTTAAAGTTGTAAATGTATAAAAAATTTATAATTATTATTCTAATATATGATTTGAAAAATTCTATTCACAATATTACTTATGTAAAAGTATTACATAAAAGGAAGAGAAAAAACCTTATGACAATTATAATTTTTTTCTTAAGTTGTGTTATTATAATTGTTAACTAAGTTTAAAAAAATTTACAAAATATGTAGATTCACTACTTCTTTTAATTTTTATCTTTTATATCATGCAAAAAAAATATTTTACAAAACAAATTTGTATCGAATTTTTAAGATTATTTGTATTAATCAAAACAGATGAGATATCCGTAAGTATTCGTAAATATATGCAAATATCTATTGATTTTCTGGATATCAGTTTTTCCAAATATCCATATTTTTTCGAAGCAAAGCAAATCGAAAAATTAGATATTCATGACATACGAAGCAAATCACAAATACCTTCAAAAAACCCGGTTATCCGATCTGTGCCCAGACCTAAATGACAAGATAACAACCATTTTTTGCTAGGGATTGATTAACAAAACTTACATAATTTAAATTATTTGCTCATTTTAAGGATGGCATGTGACCGCCGTAAAATCTAAGTGGGTCTCTGGTTCCGATTCAATAGAATATGTTCAAGATTTGTCGCGTCAGCTGGTTCAATAAACAAAATCAGATTTTTTAATAATTTTATCGATTTTTTCTATTTCTGGTTTTGGCTATGTTTGGATAATTACAATGTTTTAATATATTTTAGACAATTCTACTTTTTTATTTAAAATAATTTTAGATATCAGATCCAAAATAATTAATATATTTAATTATATAACTGTGATTCAGGTAAATATTTTAATGTAGATTAGGTTCAGTTTCAGTTCTTCAAATAATAAAATTTTGGATCCATTCGGATATTCCTATTAATTTCGCTTCTATTTTGTTAAAACTTTTTTAAGTCGGCTTTGATCCGGTTTTCAAATCCAGATATTTTCCCTAAATCTTAAAAAAAATATTATTTGTTAGTTAAATGTTTTAAATTCATTAATTTATGATTGATTTTACAACATTGTCAGGAAAAAAAAGAAAAAAAAAATTATAGCACAACAGTAAATAATAGTATAGTACTGTAGACAAAGGTTAGTTTTTTTTCTTATTTTTGTAACCAGACAAAGGTACATAAATGACACCTTCCACTTCATCAAAACTAATTTAACAATTTCTACAGTTTGCCGGACAAACCTAGAAGAAACTTCAAAATTCTTACAGATTTCAAATGGCACCGAGAAGGGAAAAAAATCAACCATGGTTTGGGTAACTGATTCTTTCTCCCCTTTTGTTTGGCAATAACTTTTGCAACAAAAACACAAACAGATGTTATGGAATTTCGATTTTATTCTCTGTTTCAGTTCAAGAGTGTTGTGCGATTAGTCTTCTTCTCTGTTCATGTTTCCTTAGACCCAAAGATGCTTAATTTTTCTCTTGTTCAGGTTGTGAAATCGAAGCAATCAGTGAAAATGACATCATCAGTGATGTTAGACTCGTCTCTTCTATCAGATAGTGTCATAACAACTCTTTTCTAATCTTGTCTCATTATTGAAACCGAACCTTTTTAAGTTTCTTTTTCTTGTTGTAATATGTCGGCTATGGACTGTAGTAATTTTTCTAATGTTCTTAGAGAAACCTTCCGGGTTCTTATTTCAATGATGGGTTTGTAGATTAATACTAAAGTTGTCACATTTATGCTTTAATCTGATGGGAGTCTTAGACGTCTTCACTTTAAGACTGAAAGTGGGACATTATTCTCTAATAGGACATAACCTACCTTTCTTATTCTCCTCTAACCTAACATATTCTACTTGACCCCAATAAAAGAAAATTACTATAAGGACCTTAATGAAGGATGATCTACACCATTGGATCAAACAAACAATAGCCACACGACTTTTCCTTCCCTTCTCTCCTCTTTGTGCGGGACCCACCCTTCTTCTTCCCCTCTTCAATTAACGTAACAAACAACCATTCTTCCTCACTTCAATTCTTCACCAACCAATATCTCCTTTATCAATTTTCTTTGTCGTAGAGAGATTAGACAGAAAAGAGCAGCATAAACATCCACAACAAATCGTGTTTCTTTCTCCATAGATGAATTTGGGTAATGCCCTCTCTCTCTCTCTCTCTCTCTCTCTCTCTCTCTCTCTCTCTCTCTCTCTCTCTCTCTCTCTCTCTCTCTCTCTCTCTCATAATTTAGATTTGGTTGAATCATGTTTGAACCAAATACATTACAGTAGTAAGAGTGATTTGAAGTTAAATAGAATGCAAATCAAATTAGAATCATGAAATTTATATAAAATGGTATAACTGGTACAACTAGTCGTTTATGCTGTAATAATAGTATGACTATTATAATTCATTAAAACGGTTGAAGTAGTAAGTCTGATACAACTAGTGTTACTGTGATTGTTCATACGAAACATACGACTAGTTAAACTGGTACAACTATTAGTAACTTGTACAATATGTATACTGGTACAACTAGTGTTACTGTGATGGTTCATTCGAAACGTATGACTAGTTAAACTGATTCAACTATTAGTAATTTGTACAATATGTATACTTGTACAACTAGTGTTATTGTGATGATTCATACGAAAAGTACCAACTCGTACAACTAATACATCTATTAGTAACATATACAATAAGTCTACCGGTGGAACTAGTATGACAACTTAAAATAGTATTACTGGTATACTAGTATAACTGTAATATCAAGTGTAACATGAAAACAAGTATAAGTGGTACAACTAGTACAAATGTCATCACTGCTACGTGTATAACTAGAATAACCGGTACAACTACTAAGTGGTGATGTTGTTTATTATACTTTTTCAGGTAACTATGGATAACAACAGACGTGTGGTGATATATTTTGATCAAGGTGGTACTTATTGAGATGTGGGAGATGAAGTTCGAAGGAAGCGGAAAGACCGACATATTTCTACTTTAGTGTTTACGATGAGAAGTGATGAGGAGGTGACTTACTCTCACTTGGTTGATAGAATATGCAGAAAAATGAATGTAGCTTCGACCAGGTTTCATCTGAGTTACTTTCCATTTGGAATATATGATAAGAGGCCAAGTTACATCTTCGATGATGAAGATGTATTAGGATTTTTGCTGGAAGTCGAAAAAAATCAGGGTTGTATTGTCTTGCACGTGGACCTCACATAATCTGGTTCACAAATCCAAAGTAACGAGATGTTTGCTAGGGATGAGGAAATTCTTAGTGATGCAAGAGCTAATGATGATATGGTCGGTCTTAAGGAGTTGACGGTTATTCCTCATATTCGAGAGGATGAGAATGGGAAAAGCGATGAAGTGGGTACTGAAAGAGTGGCGGTTGTTACACCAGCTGAAGCACCAGTTGAAGCACCCGCTGAAGCACCCGTTGAAGCACCCGTTGTAAATTTGGAGTGGGACGACGGTATTGACATGGCTTTGCACCAAGAATTTGAAACTAAGCATGAAGTGAGAGATTTAGTGGACAAATCTGTGCATAAGAATTGTTTTGAGGTTGATATAGTGAAGTCGACGCCTCGACTTTACTTACTAAAATGTCGTGGGGTTGGTTGTAAATGGTATTTACGAGCTGCAAAGCTGAAAAACTCTGATTTTTTCACTGTTAGGATGTATCAGAAGATGCATACTTGCGCTAGGATAACTTCAAGTACAACCAGGAAGGGGAAAAGAGGCACACCAAGCTTAGTTGCATCTGTGCTGCAAGCTGATTATCCTGGAAAATACAAGACTCCAGCACCAAAGAATCTCATAAATTTGGTTGAGAACAAACTGGGTGTTAGGGTTTCGTATCCTACGGCTTGGAGAAGGAAATACAAAGCTATGAATGATCTGCGTGGTAACCCAACAGAGAGTTTTGCTAGACTGCCGTCTTACTTGTATATGTTGGAAAGCTTGAATCCTAATACTGTTACCCGCTTAGTAATGGATGAGAAGGACCAGTTTAAGTATGTGTTCTTCGCGCTCGGAGCTTGCATTGAAAGGTTTAAATCCATGCGGAAGTGATAATTATGAACGGAACTCATCTGAAGGGTGTGTATAAAGGAGTGCTTCTTATTGCTACTGCTCAGGATCCAGATCATCATCACTATCCTCTCGCTTTTGCTGTAGTAGATGGTGAGAAAAATGCAAGTTGGAGTTGGTTTTTTACTACATTGAAAACCTTGATACCAGATGATCCTCAGCTTGTATTTTATATTGATAGAAACCAAAGCATCATCAAGACAGTACACGAGGTCTACCCATTGGCGATCCATGGATATTGCATATATCACTTGGCTAATAATGTGAAAAGAGCATGCAGCAATGTTAGGAAAGACGTGGTTGCCCATAAGTTTAAAAAAATTGCTGGTATTTACACAGAAAAAGAGTTTAGAAGAAAATATATTGATTTCAGGAGAAGGTATCCTCAGGCCGCCAAGTATCTGGATGAGAGTGTTCATGAGACCAAATGGGCAAGATGTCAATTTCCAAGAGCAATGTACAACATAGATACAACCAACACTGTTGAATCTATGAATGGTGTTTTCAAGGAACAAAGGCAATATGCGTTGCTGCCATTGACTGATGAGATCATGGGGAAGATTACAGAATGGTTTAACAAACACCGGCAGATTTCTATAGGAATTCCACAGAGGCAGCTACTTGTCCCACGTGTGCATGTTGAATTGCATGATAACTGTCCGATTGCAAAAACATTTCATGTGGAGGTGCTAAACACTTTTGAACGTCTGTACAATGTTACTGGTACGGACGGGAAAGGTTATTTGGTTGATTTGATCAACAAAAGATGTCACTGTCAGCATTTTGATATTGACCGGTATTCTTGTGTGCATGCGCTTGCTGCTATCATGAAGTATTACATAACTACAACAAATGATACGCTGGAGCAGATGGTTGAAAATTATTGTTCTAAGTATTATTGGATGGAGCAGTGGACATTGGCATACTCTATGACAATATATCCAGTGCCTCATCATTCATCCTGGCAAGTTCCTCAGGAAATACAATCTCAGGTTGTTTTCCCACCGTATGTGGATAAAAAAAAGGAAGACTACAAACTACTAGATTCCCATCTGCAGGGGAATATCGGAAGAAGAGAAAGAAAACGTATCCACCATTCTCGGAGTGGCTTGGTGACAGCAGCGACAAAGATGACAGCGTCAACGACGACATCGACTATGAAGAAAGCAGCAACGAAGGAAGTGATAGCGAGGGAAGTGGCAGCGAAGGAAGTGGCAGCGAGGGAGGTGACAACAAAGGAAGTGGCAGCGAGAGAGGTGATGAATGAGTCTTACTTATGTGTTATGAAAGTTATTTATGTGTTGTAGAACTTATTGAAGTGCTGTGGAACTTATTTATGTAATGTGTTGTTTCTGCCAGGTACGACATGTACAACTGGTAAAACTCTATATAACATAACCAACATGTTTCTGTGTTGTCATACCGGTACAACTAGTATAACTATATGATATAATGTTATGACAACTAGTACAACTACATTATATACACGAGGAAGAAAATACTGGTACAATTAGTACAACTTCTTTAAATATGACATTTTAGAACTCCATTTGACTTTCCATAAGTAAATAACAACAAAATATACAAGTTGAAATGTTATTAGAGTGATCCATCCTAATTATTTGAAGTTTTACCAAAAAAATTTCGCAATTATTACACAATCACATAAGTTTCCATGATCTACCTTATACTTTAAAGATTTGTTTACTAAATTGTTCCCTATATTTTTGGAAAATGTACACATATTATATTTTAACAAAATTAATGATTCTTTTGTATGTGGTTCTACGCATTTAAAAGAATAATGGATGTACAATTGAATTATGTATATTTTTAATGTGGTGCAACTACATAACTGTAACTCTCTACCAAAATACAACTATGTACAAACATGTACAACTCAAAACTCGGTACAACTATATATACGATTGTACAACTGAAATACTGGTAGAACTACATGTTAATAAGTTTGTTATGTTTTAATTGTTTATCACGTTACACATTGTAAACACAATAGTTGTACCTTCTTCTGTCTAGTTGTACCGGTTGTACCCGTCAGAGCAATTTTGCCATAGTTTACTTGGTTGTATTAGTTACACCAAAAACCTGTGAAGTTCAAACAAGTTCAAGAACAATATGACAAACACAAGTTCACTACTTAATCCGAAACACACAAGTTTTAAGTTTAACAAAGCAACACAAGCCTTAAGTTTAACAAAAGCAACACCAACATCCAAAAGCAGCATAAAGTTTTAAGTTCCAAATACAAGAAACACATAGATTACTTCTCAACATATGGAAACTGCTTCATACGAGAAGGCTTTGACCTCCTCTTCGTCTTCTTCGGTGAATCTTTTCAGCATCTTCATCCATTTCATCCGCAGGTTCTTTCTTCGAAGCTTTCTTCTCTGCAGCTTCCTTTTCTGCAGCTTCCCTCTTCGCATCTTTTTTTCAAACTTCTCTGCAGCTGCTGCCATCACTTCTAAATCCTTTACAAATTAAATAAATTATAATAAAATCACAGCTAAGTTACAATAAAAATTACAACAAAATACACTACCTTGCACTGTCATTCACATCCTGCCTCAGTTTCCTCACACACCCTCAGACCCTTAGTTTCCTCACACATCCTCAGACCCTTAGGTTCTTCACAAATCCTCTCAAGCTCGTGTTCTTTCTCTCGGGTTTTGGCATCCATCTTGTACAGATCCTCCCACGGAATCTTCACTTGGTCATGGATAATAATCTTGTTCCAACCGTTGACAATTGGATCATTCCTATCCCCATCATCTACCAGCTCCAATTCATCCCATAACCCATCATCAAAGATCTCAACCAATAGATCTGACTCGCTTCCAATTGGTTTCAAAATATTAGAAATGTTCTGAGAAATTAACCAAAAATCACACGTTAAGGTAAAAATATGAAGACTTAAATAAATGACACAGAAATACACTTCAAGTTTATTACCTTTGTTTCTCCAAGCTTCTCATATATCTCGCTCAACGCATATCCTGACGACCCATTCCCTAGGAACCTCGACTTGCACATTCTTGGATAGCTATCATCAAATTCTTCAACATTTTCGCTAAAATTTTCTTTCTGCACTTGGATACTTTCACAAGCCAATATCTGCACACTATTTTAAACCAACATATTAGTAACAAATTTTACATGTTATATGCCATTCAGTTAACAATTATTACCTCCAGTGGGTTGATAAACCCAGGAAATGTCCAAGAAGCATTTTCAGTAGGGATTTTTCCTCGAAAATGCTTCACCATATGTTTTATCTCACTCAAGGAATCATCAAAGGTGAAACGCCCCCATGGAAACGTGTGGCACACACAAAGATAATTAACAATTCGGAGAAGAAAATGATCTTTAGGGGTTCCAAACCTTAATCTTTCAAAAATGACGGTGGCCGAGAAGTAAAGCACCGCCATCCTCAACCGATCATGACTACCATCATACTTCATCTTCTTTAGCTTCTTTAGGACATCAGCCCCTGTCACTTTTAGTTCAGGAGGATCGTCACCCTTCTTCTTTGGTGATTGCTGAAAGTACTTTTTAGCAAACCTCAAACTCCCAATGCTCTCATAGTTCTCTGGATATGTGTGGCAGTATAGTCCTGATAAGAGGCCATGTTATCTGATGGAATAACGAATGGAACCCCATTTACCACAAACCAAATCTGTCTCTTCTTGTCGACTTTTACGGTGCAAATCAACAACATCTAAAATCCCATGACCTTTCTCCTTGAGGAGCACTCCATATGGAAAAGATGTCTGAACTGTGGGTGCCCGTAAAACCACGTCTTCTCGGATGCATGAAAATCTTTAATCAACTTGATGAAATGCTTTTGATGACACCTTGAGAAGAGCTTACATGGTTTCCCATATTCGGCTGGTTGGAAGTAAAACCTTTGTGGTTTGATTGCTCCTCCAGCCATCTCCTCACCCTGCACAAAAAAAAAATGTAACATTAATACAATTGAAAAACTGAGTTGTACTAGTAATACAAGTTATACTGGTTACACAAGTGCTAGTTATACGAGTAATACAAGTTATACAAAAACAGTTGTAGCTACATATGTTCTACAATTTATACATATAATAGTTGTACAAGTATTACTTATTAGATAGGGTCTAGTTGTAATGAGTATTACAAGTTGTATACTTAAATCTGTTTCAGTTGTACTAGTTATACAAGTAATACAAAAACAATTGTACGAGTTATACAAGTAATACAAAAAAACAGTTGTAGCTACATATGTTCTAACTGTACGAGTTATACAAGTGATATGTAGGACAATCGTACGAGTTGTACTAGTTACATATGTTCTACAATTTATACATATAATAGTTGTACAAGTATTACTTATTAGATAGGGTCTAGTTGTACGAGTAATACTAGTTATACGAATAACAGTTTTGCAAGTAATACTTATTAGATACATACTAGTTGTACAAGTGAAACAAATTATACATATTACAGTTGTATTTAGATATGTCCTAGAGTTACGAGTAATACAAGTAATACATATAACAGATGTACAAGTAATACTAATTAGATAATTACAAATTGAACGAGTGATACAAATAATACATATAGCAGTTGTCCAAGTTATGCTAGTTATCATTTAACAGTTCTACAAGTAATAATAGTTAGATATTTATATGATGTTCGAGTGATACAAGTTTTAGGACATTCCAGGTTTTACATATTACAGTTGTATCAGTAAAACGATTAATACAAGACTGTCATGTTCTAGTTAGATTTTTAAGAAGTTGTACAAGTTATACAATTTTACATTTCATAGTTGTATTAGTAAAACAATTTTGAATTTCTTCAGTTATACAAGTCACACTTAATTTAAGAACTACTAGGTTTACTAATACAAACTATACATAATATATATCTTAGTTGTAACATATTACAAAAATCAATTTCAAGATGATTTTTTACCCTTATTTGCTCTTCTGTAGAATTAGGTTCTCGTGATGTGGGAGGCTCACCATGCGATCCTATTTCCTCATTGTCTCCTTGTTCCGAAGGTGTCCCACCCTTACTGGAAGACCTGGAAAGAGATTGTTGGTTTGAACGTGGCAGATTTTGTCTCTTCGCCGGTGGAGGATCTTCTGATGTGGCTGGCGGTCCAATGGGTGTCTCCTCACTGTCTTGTTGAGTAGGAGAACCGGACAGAGTAGGAGAAGCGGAGGCAGAACCTGGACTTGGTTGAAGATTCTTAGGGTTACGGTTTGAAGTAAGTCGCTGCCGCTTCGTGGGTTGAGACGACGAGCCACAGTCGTCTGCTCCGTGGTCCTCTGCCGGAGACGATCTACCCCGCTTCTTCTTTCCCGTCGGCAAGGTCATCTTCTTCTTTGTCGGTTTAATCTCCTTCTTCTTTGCCGGTGAGGATTCCTTCTTCTTTCTCGGTGGAGATTCTTTTTTTTTTCTTGGTCAATCTTAATTTAGATGTCATTTTCGTTGGTGGAATTGATGAGTGAAGATCAAAATGTTCAGAGATCGTGAAAGTGAAGAAAGTGGGGAAGTTATGTTATGATTTAGGGATTTAGGATTGAGATGGGTCGAATTTTAGATGGGTCGGGTGTTTGGATGGGGAGTAATGGCAGCGATTGTAAATAAATCAAAATTGTTTGGGATTTTAGTTATTTCCCCTTGTTTTGTATTTAAGTTTTAATGTAAAATAAATAGAAATTAAGTAAGGGTCAGAAGATAATACTTCAAACCCATCTGGGTCACGAGAGAATTTGATTCCTGAAAATGAGATTTTTTATTGGTTTTGCCTGTGTCTGTTTGTTGATCATTTAATATAAGATCAATCTTGTTTGTTCATTCATGTCTGACTACATTTTCCTAACTATTAGTATTCTAAATATCTTTCAGCTGTTTCCGTCTTCATCAGCAAACATGGCAGAACCACTTCCAACAGAAAAGAAGGCATCATCAATGCCAGACTGGCCTCAGCTCCCTGAAGAGCTACTTCACATTATCACAGAGAAACTAGAGAACTGTTTCAATGTCATTCATGCTCGGTCTGTTTGCAGCTCATGGCGATCCACATTTCCCTTTCCTCATTCCCTGTTACGCCCATGTTACTCTTTACCTGCGTTTGGCGATTTCCCTTACGTTAGTAAAGGCTCGTGTACTCTCGTGAAGGTCCCTTTGTTTCTCTTTAGAGTCCAAACTCCTGCTGCTTCACCATCGGAGTATTTGTTGGGAGGAATAGGCCGAGATGAGTCTGTGGATCATATGGAGTTTCAGTATCCTATTCAATTCTCAGTGAAAATCCCAGGATCTGAACTAACCGTGTTGAAGATACACAACAGCCAGGTCTTCGCTCTGGGTCACCATTACAGAATCATGGGTTGGGATCCTGAATCATGGACAACAAACTACAAAGGTGTGGCTTTTCTTCCGCTAAACAAGGAAGGAGGAGAGTTTGTAATGCTCCTCAATTACACTAGAGATTTGTTAGTGCTAAGAAGTTCTGACATGAGGTGGATGCGGCTTAAGGAAACCTCAAATGCTTCATGCTGTCATTTAGTTGCTTTTAGAGGGAGGTTTTATGCAACCCTTATCAATGGGGACCTTTTCATTTTCGATCCTTGTTCGCTGAAACGGACTCCCTTCACGCCATCGCTGCCTCTGAGGTCGAGCAAATACCTGGTTCAGGCTAATGATGATGAGCTTTTACTTGTTAAAAGTTCAACCCGTTGCCTGATGCTGAGATACTAGATTTTAACCGGTTCACTTGTAGAGTGAGTACCCTAGACAATGAAGCTGATAAATGGGTCGAGATCAGCGATTTGGGAGACCGTGTGGTGTTTATTAGAGACTCTGGAAATTTTTGCTGCTCGGCTAAGATGCTTCCCGTTGGTTGTGGTGTGAGCGGGAACTCAATTGTGTTCACCAATACAGGCTATATGACATATGCCTATAAATATGGGGTACATAGGGGAGGGGAAGAAGACGAGCTCAATATTTGGAGATTCTCAAGAGAGAATCGTGTGACAATCTTCTACACATCCCCATGGTTGCTTTCCAGGTTGAGCCTGAAACTATATATCTTACTTTGGATAACTGAGACATCCGTTGGTATGTTATTTATAAGATCAGAACACACAACTTTCCTATGGGTTTAGTTTTTTTCTTTTTAATTATTGAACTTGGAAATGCTTTGAATCCTAAGCTAATGCCTTGCTCTGAAGTTTGATGTATCATACTCTCGATGGACATCTCACAACAAGACATTGTCAGGATTTTCTTTTACATATTCGTTTTCTATGGATGGACTGGGCATGCAGATCATAACTGATGCATCTAGAGATATGTCGTGTCAGCATGATCCTCAAAGTCCCAAAAAAAAAAAATCCTTTCCCAAATGAAAGGATGTCAAGGAATCAGAATACTACACATTCGACTCAACAAACAAATTTATAGATATATCACAAGTAAAATATGTTAGAATTTAGAAAATATATTTATACAAAAAAATACTTCCCCCGCGCCCCTTCGGCTTTTTTCGTTTTTCAGTGTCATTTATGCATTTTTTATAAATATTAAAAAATAATTAAAATACATTTTTGTATTAATTACACCGCTTTAATCAATGGTATTTGAGATAAATAAATTTATTTATTAAATTGATGTAATTTACAATTAAATTAGTGAAAATAAATTAAGTTGTTATGTAATTCTAAAATAATATTTTTGCTTAATAAAAAAAATGATAAAGTGATATTTTATGAAAAAGATGGAATGTTTGTGTAATGTTCCCTAAGGCAGTTTATTTTTCTTTTCAAAAGGAAAAAAAAAAACTCATAACTTGCCTTGGGTAAATGACTCATTATTTAACAGGACAGACGGTTCCGTAGTTTATGTTTCTTTACAGTTTACCGGACGAACCCTAGAAAGAAACTTAAAATTTCTTACAGATTTCAAATGGCACCGAGAAAGAAGACACCAACCATGGTTTGTGTAACTGGCTCTTTCTCCCCCTTTTTGTTTGATAATAACTTGCAACAAAAAAAAACAAACAGATGTTCTGACATTCGATTTGATTCTCCGTTTCAGTTTCAGACTGTTGTGCGATTAGTCGTCTTCTCTGTTCATGTTTCCTTTCCAAACTCAAAGATGCTTTATTTTTCTCTGCTCAGGTTGTGAAATCGAAGCAATCAGTGAATATGACCGAACCTGCGACATCATCCTCGTCTCTTCCCTCAGATAGTGTAATAACAACTCTTTTCTACTAAATTTGACAGATTCTTGTTATTTGTTGTTAATTAAATATCTTTCAGGCTTCAAAGCTGTCTCTGTCTCCATCAGCAAAAATGACAACGAACGAGATCACATTGTCCGAGCCGGACTGGTCTCTTCTCCCTGAAGAGCTACTGCACATCGTCTCCAAGAATCTGGATGATTGTTTCGATGCTCTTCATGCTCGCTCTGTTTGCACCTTGTGGCGATCCATCTTTCCATTTCCTTCTCACCTATCACGCCCAAGTTACTCTCTTCCCACGCTCGAACACGAAGGCTCGTGGAGCCTCGAGAAGATCCCTTTGTTCCTCTTTAGAAACCGAGCTCATGCTGCTGACTACTTCTTGGGAGGGATAAGGCGATATGAGGAGCCAGAGGAGGAGGAGGAGCTTCCAACTCCTATCCAATGCTCAGTTAAAGTGGAGATTCCAGGATCTGATCCAAGGTTGATGAACATGCTCGACTGCCAGATTTTCCCTCTCGGCCATCAGTACAGAATGATTGGTTGCAATGCTGAAGGATACAGAAAC
This sequence comes from Brassica carinata, assembly GCA_016771965.1. NCBI lineage: Eukaryota > Viridiplantae > Streptophyta > Magnoliopsida > Brassicales > Brassicaceae > Brassica > Brassica carinata. The sequence goes on from CM028692.1 coordinate 42,774,266, forward strand.
GTGGCTATTCTTCCTCTAAACCAGGAGGGAGGAGGAGATTTTGTTGTTCTCCTTAACCTCACTAAAGTTCTGTTGGTGTTTAGAAGTTCTGAAATGAGGTGGAGGCGGTTACATACACAGCCATTCACAATAGCTACGTGCGAGGAACTATTCACATTCAGAGGCAAGTTTTATGCGATCTTTATCAGCGGAGACGTTTTCGCTTTCGATCCTCATTTCCAGGAACTGACTACGCTGAAGCCCTTGGAGCTACCCAACTGCGGCTCGTGCAATGATCTGGTTCAATGTGGTGATGACGAACTTTTCCTGGTTGAGAAAATCATCCCTCGTAACGACGATGTGTTGAACTTCAACCGGTTAGCGCTAAGAGTATGTAGGCTAGATGTGGAGGCTGGTCAGTGGGTGGTGGTCAGTGATATAGGAGACCGTGTGTTTATTATCGGAGAATTTGGGAGTGTCTCGTGCTCGGCTAAAGAGTTTCCTGATGGTTGTGGTGTGAGTGGGAACTCAATTTTGTATACTCATAAGCCGTGGAATGAAACGTACTTCTACAAATATGGAGTAGACACAGGACGCGAGGAAGACGACCGCAACTGTTGGTGGTATTCGAGAGAGAATCTGGTGACTATCCTCAGCACTTCTCCTGTGGTGGCTCTGCGGGTCGAGCGGTGCGTTTTGTTCTTTTTACTTGCAACACATTTTTTTCTGACTAGATAACAGAGTCGTGTGTTTTGACCAAATTTCTTCTTAATACTAGCGAAACGAAGCAATGAACCGAACATAAAGGACATGGAGCTGCGTGTAAGGGCAATCGATCTTGATATGTGGCCCAAAGGCAAGGACAACATTGTTATTACTCATGGCTCGGTATGGGTATGCAGATCCGCTTAAATTGTTCTCTAGTTTTTTTTACCTTGTTTTCATGTATTGCAATGTTGGTGAAGACGCAAGTAATGTTAAATTCTGTTCTATAACTAAAAGAATGTTAACTCAAGCATGGACTTTTGATTCCATTGTTAGTTTTTCTTTTGGTTTGCAGATGTAGAAATGTTTCTTGGCTTTTGGCAGATTTTGGTTATTGTGCACCTGTAGTTTTATGCTTTAATTATTCCTTAGGATTTGCTTCTCGTAAACAATTTCGTTAATATGTTCGATTTTTAGTTAATATATACATTCATCATGAGGTAAATATACTATCTAAAAACAATGTTAAATAAACTAAAAATAAAATATTGACAACCTTTAGACAATAAAAATAGATTACAAATAATTATGTAATTCAAGAAATAGATTAAAGTTTTTGTGGTCAATACAAATATGCTATTTTTTAATAAAATTATAAATACATTTCCACATGTAGTACGGATTTTAAGAAAAACTACTCCCTATATTTAAAAAAATGTAATTTTTAAAATTTTCACACATAAAGAATATAAAAATATTAATTATTAATACATTATATTTTGTATTTAGTTATATCCACAACTTTTAATTGATAGAATTTTGATAAATACAATTATCTTTTTGAAATTAGTAATTTATCAATAAATAATGCATTAAAATATAAATTTTGTATCTTTAATAATTTTTTTCTAAACGTGAATCAAGAGATAATTGTTTTTATTATAATTAATTTATCTAGCCGTGATCTTACAATAATTTTTATAGCTTTAAATTTAAATATAAATAAAACTATGAATGGTTTTGGGTAAAACACAATGAAAACTAACGAAAACCAACATTAGTGTTGGAGATGGATTGCATCATTCGACAAGGTCTATTAAGTAATTGAATTCAGCTCAATTTAAACCAAAAGTGATCTGAAGTTAAGCCGATTTTGAAAAAAAAAAGATAGATAATTGACTAGATAAAGACAAACCAAAGACCGATGATAAGCATTCACTAATTTATAGACTTTTCAGCACAAGATTATGGTTTTCTCAATTAACTCTGTTTTTTTCCCGTAAATCCATCTTCTCATAAGATTTTCCGCTTTGTGCTTATCTTCTAATCTATTCAATAAACGTCTTTTAGATAACTCAACATCGAATTCGTCTACACAGTAGTCGAATTTCGATTAAACATTTTTTTGCAAATATAGAACTCAAGTCTCTCATAATCAAGATCTCACAAACACAAGAATAAGAACTCAATAATAAAAATAATTCTCTTATTAATCTCTTAAAGAAAATCTCTCAAAACCTTAAGCTCTTTCACACACACTCATAAAACTTATAAGTTACATATGCAACAACATTGCATCGTTTTATGTAAGGATTAGATAACTCCTAATCTCTATGAACTTAACATATTTCTTTATTTCTTTTTTCTAATCTTTTTTATTAATTCGAGTTATAATTCGGTAGGATTAGGTTTTTAACTTATATCTCAAGTTTCATTTTCTTTCGAGCTTAATCTACCATATTCGGTTTTATATTATTGTAACCAAACCAATTCAATTTTATTTTATTATACTTTTGTTTTATAAGAGAAATAAATAAATTTATTGATCAGAATTAATAAATAACATAAAATAAAATAAACAATTATTTAAGGAAATAAAAATTTAGTGTGCTTTAAATAGAGTTTGAATGGACCTACTTTGGCATGTTTTATTTAAACAGGTTTAGGAGCTTCCATCTCTTTAACCAATGCTCCGTGAAAGTAGAGATTCCAGGATCTGATCCAAGGTTAAGACGGCCTCACCTGTTGGAGAAATTCAAGAGAAAATCTGGTGACTATCCACAGCAGGTCTCCGGTAGTGGCTCTCCGGGTTGAACGGTAGGTCTTCGGATTCTTGAGACATCTATTTATTTATTTATTTATTTTATTAGGTTCAGTTCTGAATTTTCGCTATGGTTTTAGGTAAAAGAGTTTGTGAAATGGTGAAAGCTAGATCACTTACTATTCTAGTTTTAATACAATTTAGTTCGTATTACGAACACATTTGTCTGTCCATGCTCTTTATATCTCATAGTCGTGTTTTGACCAAATTTCTTCTTATACTAGACTTCAGCAGATGCATGTATCCACCGTTCATGGCCACACTTTACAGTATGAGTGATAGAGATAAACCATAGATCTTCACACACCAGAGATTGATGTTCGTAAAACAACTCTCTTTCTCAAC